>VXBZ01005971.1:185992-217269 GCA_013399135.1 Heliornis fulica
CGGGCAGGCAGCATATTTCCCCTCGGGAGAGCAGCGGCTTGAGGGAGCAATTGTGGGGGGAAGGGTGTGTGGGGGGGAGCAGAAAACAGAGCGGCACCAGCATTGGAGAGATGGGTGGCCAGGCCCAGCACCCAAGGGGGAGAAGGGCCAGATCCATCCCAGACACCTGCTTGCAGACCACTGCAGCCACCTCTATTTCTGGAACTGGAAAACAACTAGCAGGATATGAGCAGCAAGAATACAACCCTGAAGGTGCAGGTGGGGTTCAGGACAGAGTACTTGGCTCCCCCAGGAGCGAGCCTACCTCTGCTGAGGAGCTAGAGCAGCAGGAGTCAGGAGCTGCTGCTAGCCCCCTCTTGCAGCTTCACAGACACTTGAGAAGCTAGAGCTGCCATGCCCTGTTTCACACTCCTCCAGCAGTGGGGTGCATGCACCAACCATGGCTGCCAGCAGGGAGGTTGCCAGGGGGAGGAGATGGCAGTCATGGCCTCTCCGTGCACACGGCAGCACTCAGCACAAGTGGGAAGAAGCCCAAGGGTAGTATAGACTGGGCACGTGTCTTTGCCTACATGATGCGCGCGCCACCTCTCCTCACTTGCACTGGTAGAATGTCACCTGAGCCCTGGTGTCAGTGTGAGCAGCTGGGTTGCTTGACATCTCTAACAGGCTGGGTAAAACCTTGTCCCCACAGAAAGTGGTGTCAGTGCCATGATCTTTCCCCAAATCATGCAGAGAGACCATACAAGATGGAAATCCCAGGGGGTGAGCAAGCATTGGGCCCCCTCCCAAGAAACAAGTCTGGTGGGTGGCACAGCTCAGCAGCCCATTGTCTCTGGGGGCATGAGATGAAGGTCAGCAGTGGCTTCACCCCAGCCCTCACAAGCTGCCTCTCATGGGACACCAGGACAAGCCACATGGCTTGGGCGGCCTGCCAGGGTGGGATAATCATCATCAGAGCTGGACTCTAGCAGCAATTGTGGTTCCAGCAGGCAGGATTGCTATCTCAGGTATACGTCTCAGTGATAGGAATCCTCTCCGAACTTCCCCCAACCTAGAGGCAGCTCTGTGATTGCAGGATGCACACCAACTCACTCTTCCCACAGCATCCTTCCCCTGGAGCTACCCAGCAAGCACACATCGGCACATTTTATGGGCCCGCATTGAAGGCCCATAAGGTTTTGGATTAGTCTTGCTCTGTGCTTTAATGAGTATTAAATTAGCTCTGGCAGCAGCAGAAACCCCCAAAAGCATGCTATGCAAATTACTTTCACCTTGAGAAAAAAACACAGCGAGGTTGTTATTTGTTGAAGCCTGCATAATCATGGAAGAACAGCTCATCAGTAACTCTTCCTTTGGAAGAAGTCTCCAATGGCTACAGTAGGATTTAATTTCTACTTTTGATTGAAAAAGATATAAAATCAACAGTTAGTAAGACTGTAGCTTTGCTAAAGAAAATCACCAAGTATATTTTTTGTGAAGTTCAGCCTTTCTTCTTTTCTCCTACCAAGTCCCTCTAAATTGGCAGGGCAAAGGCAGTGCCGTGGTTCCAGAGCAGAGCAGGGTGACAGAGCACTGAGGGTGACTGAGCACTGGAACAGGCTGCCCAGGGGAGTTGTGGAATCTCCTTCTCTGGAGACATTCAAGACCTGTCTGGGCACCTACATGTGTGACCTGCTCTAGGGAACCTGCTTTGGCAGGGGGGTTGGACTTGATGATCTCTTGAGGTCCCTTCCAACCCCTACAATTCTGTGAATCTCTGAACAAGAGAGAGGAAACAAGTGCATGCTGAAAGATCAAATGAACACCTGTATTTTTGCCATCATTTTCCCAAGTTTTCTATGTTCTTAAAAAATTTTCTTGCTCAAAATCAGTGTTTATCACCATCTGCAAATTCAAATCCTTACAAATCTATCCGGGAAAAAAAAAGGTTGCAAAAGGCAACCTTTCCCCACTCTGTACTGTTTCAGTTGTGGTCACTTTTCCTCCCTACAGAACAGCTGAAGTTGGCTATTACAGTAACTCCCCACTGACCAGCGGGTACGAGTTTGGCACCGTGTTTCCCCACGACTTTTATGCAAACCAGAAGGTCACAAGCCTATGTACTGCTGCTGCAGAATGTAATCACCACTCACTGAAGCTTACGAACAACCACCAGGAGTACCATGAAGATGGTACTTCCTACAGTTGTTTCATTTGGAATTTTTTTTTTAATTGGTATTAAGAAAGATGTGATTAAAAAAACCACTGTCAAAGCTTTGACATTTCACTATTTCAGTCAAAACTGGAAGGCAAAGAATATGGGCACAGCCTGGTTTATCAGTTTTAATTTTCCTGACCCTCTATTTTCACAAAAGCAAACTAGAAAAAGGAAAAGTGAGGGAAAAAAACCAACAAACCAAGACAAAATGTTATTTTTTTCTTTAAAAGACAAATATCAAGAGGTATCAAAGGGTATCTTTCGCCAAAATTCTGGATATTTTGCCTTACAGTTTTCAACCAGCTCTCATGTTATCTGACCAGTTTAGTAGAGATGAAGTACATCAGCCAGTGGATGAATTCACTCTTCACAGAAAATACAGAAACCCCCCACTTTTATTAAATTGATTAGGCATCTGTTGGCATCGAGCGAGGACCCACGTGGGAAGAAATGCAGTTCAGCTAAGGAGAGGGAAAAGAGGAACATGAAATGCTTTCTAGGGAGCACTGTGCTAAGCAGCAGCCATAAAACCTCTGCCAGCAGGACACCTACTGCTTTCGGTGATTGAAGGCTGCAGGCAGATGTCCTCTTCTGAACCTAACGTGAGATGCTATCAGCCTGGGGTGCTGGGGATCACCCACTGGCCGGATGCGATTGCTGGTGGGAGGGGGTTGCATGAGTGCCTTTGACCCCGCTCCAGGCGCAGTGAGCCCCATTAGTGCGCATCAAACTTCTCCAAGGCAGACCCTACGGAAGCAGACGCCTCTCCTGGTGTGGCAGTGAGACGGGGTGCAGTGCCGTTCTCAACCAGCGTGGCTGGCTCCAAAATGCACAGCTATGACCTTCCTCCAGCTACCAGCTGCTGGTAAGAGTACACACACAGTGGTGTTTTGGGACATTGGTCCCAGTTAGCAAGCTTGAGCTCTATGCATTTCGCTCCTACGCCACGCTTCGCACAGCCTGACCTCGGTTTTGCTTACTTACTCTGCAATAATTAGAACTCAACTGTGAATTCCCTTTCCTCACACTGATTAATTTTCATTACAGTACCTATTAGTAAAGGCGAGCTTGAGGACTCGCGCACGGGAAACTGTTGCACAGCCTCTCACCAAAGGAAATTCCTCCATCTCCTCCATTTCAAACAGAAAGCTTGGCTGCCTCTTTGTTGTCAGACCAGCCTAGATCAGAGAAGTGACGACTCATCTTCACAAAAGATAATAATAATGTGAGCGCCCACTATCTGAACACAAGGTAGTCACGTAACACTGATAAACAGCCTTTTTGCTGTAGAAAGATGTAAACAATTGCAGTGATCACAAGAGCTGAGTTTTTTTGCAATTGGAGATTGCCCGTGCGCTAATTTGTTAGCCCAACACTTCTGGCGTTGTCATAGCAGGGGGTCTTTGTTAGCATCGCTGGTCTTCTTGTTAATAAAAACCTCAAACCTCTGTGTTTAGTTAGATCGGCACCTGAGCACTCGAGAGGGATGTCTGCTTGCCTACAGCTTGGATTCCTTCTTTTATTCTGAATTTCTGGAATCTGCTGACTAAGCATACTGGAAAACAACCCGTTTTTCTCCATGAACCCTGCAGAAAGTTTTGTTTCTCCATTAACACCGCAACATCATTCTCCACATTCAGCTTCCCTCATGGAAGTTGACCATCTGCAGTAAGATCATGTTGTGGCCTATTACTAAGTTGCCAGATACTCCCCATTTTTGGTCGCACACAATTCTGTCCACAGCGGGGGCAGGAGCCGTCTGTGCTGCCTGTCCGCTCTGGGCTGAAGTTCTGGGAATTTTACAGTAGTAACAGGGGATTGCAAAGAGCAAGGTTCTTCTGCATATAGAAATTACCAAGACCTTGGAAACTGTTCCTCTTCAAGTTACTTCCAACTTAGCAAGAAGGACTGGGAGGGTTTTTTTTAGTTTATGTATGTCTTTGTCAGGCTCATTAGAAGTCACCCAAAATTGGCCAAGTTGAAAGTCTGAAAAACCGCAATTCAGCATAGGTGGGGAAGGCTTGTTTCATTTGAGATAATAATAATTTAAATGTTTTGTTGTGCTTCTTCCACTCACAGCCCTTGGTACCAGACTGTGACTGGACCAGACTGTGCAGTACCCTATCCCCTCGAGGGAGCTCCATGGCACGGCTTGGGTACAGACCCAAAACTCTGTCCCCAAGACCATGGCTCCCAGCAGTTCTAGGAAAGTGTGGGAAGAGGGATTTTCTCTTGCCTGTTCCCAAAAACTGTCCCCCCAAAATGCTGAGCTGTAAAAGGAAAGCTAGTCCTGGGCAGGTAAGTGGGCTGAAGTAAGTGAGAAGCCCCAGAGAATGGGACAGAAGCAGTGCACCGAGGAGAAGAGAGGACAAGAGAGAGCTGCAACACAAAGCTGCAGTCACATCACTGGCTATGGCCCCTGTGTTCCTTTGCATCTTTACTTGCAAACATGCTCCCTGAAACCACAAAAAGTATCACCAAGTACAATTCAGTTGTCAGACAATGTCGGCAGCTCCCGTACCAGGGGTCATACACAAGGTTACATCAGAAAGTGGCCCTAAGGGCACGGCAATCCCCATTCCCCTCCCGCCCTGTGCAGCCCTGTTTTCTGACACCCGCTCCTCTGAGGACAAGGCTCCTGCCTGCCTGCCCTGGATCTGTGCTGGGGAAGCAGCATGGTCCTCTCCCTACTCACAGATGACACCGGGCACTGACCATGCTCTAGGGGCCAAGGTGGGAAAGGCAGTGTCTTGGTGACGCGAGACATAACACCTGCACAGAGGACACCAATGCTGTATCGGTACCTAATACCTTGGTGCCATATGTACATTGGTGGGTGAACTGTTACAGTACTACCTGCAGTTGCTCGCCATGGCTTGGTGCTCTCTAGTTCACAAGCCATGCTGACAAACCTCATGGGGTCCAGAACTGGTTTAGACTAAAGCATCCTCTTAGCAATCTGTGAAAACCGCATTAACCACTCCTGCTAAGCTGGTGAGGCAAACTCACAGAAAGTTAGGAAACAGCCAAGTTGACGTTTCTGTGTAATCTAAATTCAGGCCCTGAGGCACGTAGCTTATGGAACCGTCTTCAAGAATATATTCCTGCAGTGATGTTTTATGGGACAGACCTGAATCATGGACGGATAAGGAAGAACATTGTCTGTAGGAACCTGTGAGTTTTCTTGCTTATTTGTTTCTGTGTTCATGTTAAGGTTTGTAAGGTCTTGCGCTTACCTGGGGATGTGCTGCAGAAGCAGTGCTACTTGCCATACAGTTACCTACTCACTGGATCTGAGGAGACAACACAAACAACCCAAGCATGACCTTTGTGGACGGTCTATGAAGAGTCATCTAAAAACTCCTTTCTTGCTTGAGTCAATACTTGATTAATACCAATTACTCGGATAACTAACTGGAGCAAGGATAGGAACTGGGTCTGTCCTCTGCCAAATTAATGCCTCTATTGATCCAGGAAGTCATAGTTTAACCCATTACTAGTTAAAGCAGTGTTTTAGAAATAGAGGCAGGAATCATCCCAAAAATCAGTACAAACTGGAACCATTGCTTCTTATCACTGAGCAATGTCTGAAGTAAGAGGACACTACTGTCAGTAGTTCTGCTTATGTACTCTTCTGGAAGGGCCCCACCTAATTAAATCAAATCCCAAAATGCTTTTGGAAACAAGACCTTAGATAAGCAACTCTACTAGGAGCTCTCAATCTCGAGTAGAAAGCACTTTCCCAAAACCCACAGTAAGGATACTTTATGTACGGAAAGCCTGTGATTTAAGGAATGGTACTGTGAAGTATTTCCCCTAGTAAGTCTAGGCTTAAGTGATGCCCTGCTCATTGCGTCTTCAGAGTATTTCCAGCTCAAATGCAGTGAAGTTGAAGCCTGGATGCTTTGAGGGTCTATTTAGAAGTTTCTGCTTGGCACAGAATTAAAATTATTTGGACATTCAAAAGTAAAAGAGTGCAGGTGAAGAGGGCTGCCATGCCCAAGAGTTCTGGTTTGCTTTTTATTTTCCTCCACATAAAAGCTATTAGTGCCATAAATGGCATTAGTGCTCCCTGCATGACATCCTGCTAGCTCTTCTAACAACGGTGGTGAAGGTCTATTTATCTAACCTGGCACTACCTTCCTGCTCTGATGGGAAGGTGCCTCAGCACAGAATGCTGAAATAGAGATCTCTAGCTCCCTAACTGCAAGCTGAGAACTGAGCACCCAAATTTACGGGACATTCATGACTCACCTCTCCCTATGCCTCAGCTCCCTATTAGTAAAACAGTAGTAATACCAGCCCTTTTCATCACAAGGGTTTTCTGAAGATAAATTAATTAATGTTTGTTAAGCATTCAGATATTTATAGCAATAAGTGCCATAGAAAAGCTCACGAGGAAATTAACAATTCTGTCTTCACAGCAGGGTTTCAATAGCGTGCAGTAAATAAGGCCTAGGGCTACACATTGAAAAATTAGGAGGAAACAAAATATTGAATAACTGCTCATTAACTCAGCATCGTCCATCCTGTTTACTAACTAAGGCAGGGGTCCTGTGGAAAAACCTGTGTATCATCCTGAAATCAAAAGACTACACTATCATGCAAACATATAAGGGGGCTGAACTTCAATTGTATCAGCTCTCTTAATTCCGACATTTCCTAACTCCTGCATATTTTACTTCTCAGCCTTAATCACGCTGTCTTGAGCTGCTGCATGGCTTTTGCAGTCTCCTCTTATAAGAAAAGACTTGTGAGACTGCAGTATGCAAGGACATACAGAGGCTGAACAAATGCCAGTATCATTAAAGAAAACAAGGCTAATAATAATAATAATAACAACAACAACAACAACAATGACAACGACAACAACAACAACAGAACTTTAGCAAAATTTTGTGCCAGTGTTGTAAAAGTCAAGAAAATCCATGGATTGATTTACATGCCATGGCAATAATATGCAACCAGTGTGAATTTCTGGAGGAAACGAGGTCAAAGAGCACGTTTACCCACTTAAACAAGATTTAGTCATCAACATGCAACAACAGGGCCTTCCATGCTGTTGTTCTCTCCATCTCAACTCTTGGATGTGAAAGCTGGGGGGGATCAAGTGCCTCCAGAAACAGGAGGTGTTAAAAATCAAGGTGGTTTTAAACAAACAGGGAGAAAGTTTAGATCTTAACAATTCCTTATCTGCAAGATCATGTGGAAAAGGAGTGGAATAGAAGTGGAATATAGAGGATGAAAAAAATTAGGAAATAGAATCTATTGGGAAAGCTCCATATGTTTATGTCAGATATTTAATCCCACGATGAGTTATTTGTTCAAAAAAGAAAAGGGTTAATATAAGAAAAAACCCCAAACAACTCCAAACCCAAGGTTTAAGAGATTCCATCAAAACATTAGGTGCTGAATTTCATTAAAAAGAAGAGGTAGGAACACAGCATTTTTCATAAGAGGAAAACAAACGCTAAAAATAACATTTGTGGTGACAAATTCAAAATTGGGAAAGAAGGGGCAATGGGAAACCAGTTTTTCTCATTTCTTTTCATGCCCCTTAGCACCTATGTTCATTATCTAAGATTTTGTAGTTTTAGGCTGTTTTTTTTTTTTCTTCCACTACAAAACAAAACATATTTAACGTGACTATAAAGTGCTAATTCTGCCAGAAACATTTGCTTATTCCTTGAACGGTGGCAATCTAACTTGAATATATAAACCTGAGGGTGAAAAATTTCAAGGATTTTTTTAAACTGGGCAGCACCAGAAACATTTTAACTTTTGCCTGCTCAGGAAGTTTTTGCACTGAAAAGTTTCTCTAGAGAGGTTATTTACAATGCAGATGTAAGACATCTTGTAATTCCTCCTCAAAGACGAGAAGAAATAATAAATCTCCCTGACTTCAGTGCAAGCAGACAGATTGCTAACGATGAGATTGTTGTAGTGAAGATTGAAATGAAACACTTCTGCCAGGTATCACGCTTCTTTTATACTGCTACCTCTTTAGAATTACAGTAGTTAAATACCTTGTAAAATGCCTTCCAATTAATTAACTAATGGATTTGCACATATTCTTCCTTTAACAGTAGCTCTTCAAATGAACTGGTATTAGATTCAGGATGCCAGGCGCCCAATTCCACAGTCAGGTTGCATTGTGCTGGGCCACGCAATTCCTTGTGTACGCTGACAGCCTCACGCTGGCTGTACGTGCAGTGAAAGAGTTGTGTTGTCCTTAGCTTCTCAGGGTTTGGTGGGGGTTTTTATTCCTGGTCATACACATACTTTTTGTGGCATGGCAGATAACACATTTTTCTCACTAACCAGCCTTTAAATGGGCTCTGAAACCCAACGGGTGGGGGGAATCCCAGGTGGCCTGAAGCCAAGGGGAATTTTGTGCTGCCTTCAGCCAGCCTGTGATTTCATTCCCCGCCAAGGCTTTTTGCTTCAGCCTACGTTGCTTTTCGCAGCACCAGACACCGTTCACAACCACCAGACCGCCAAGAGAGACAATACAACAAAAACGATGTTCAAGATGTGCTCGACCAGGCCGCAACCTTCACTGGGATGACCGTCTGGCTTCCATCTACCCTCGCCCTGGTTTGTAAGGTCAGCTTGATGCTTTGCAAAGCTGCACCTGGAAGCGTTTGCCATCGGTAGGAGAGGAGGCTAAGCGTGACTTCTCACAGCCCCAGCCGCTTCCAGCACACCATTGTCTTGGGCTGGTGGTAAACCCATAGCAGCGGTGGCAAATAAATGCTGTTAAGAGTACAGCGTGCAAGGGGACAGCCTGACATGCCTCACATTAAAACGCGTGCACGCGCACCCAGGCGTGCACCCAGGCGCGCACCCAGCCTGCTCGGCGCTCAGAAAATGGACAGACTGAGTAGCATCTGTGCTGGGGGGGGGGGATATGGAACAAATAAGTAATTGCTGTTTTTACTAAGTAAAGCAGAAAATTACAGCATATCAACAGCCAAGCATGTTTGTTGCCTGGGAAGAACCATTTGTGTTCCAGTTTGGGCTTTTTTACGCATTTGAAGTCTGTGCCTCAAAACACATTAAAGGGATTTTAATTGTTATTATGAGTTTATGTCCTTGTATGGATTTAAAGTCTATAAATATAATTGGGGGGGAAGGAGAGGAAAGAAAACAAAATAAATAAATCCAAGCAAATTTTCTGTATTTGTAACAGTGAGATCTGAAGGAAGACACAGCTCTGAATCAATACCTTAAAAACTGTCTAATTCTTTTCGGAGAGTATGTGTTGTGTTAAAAAAATCTGTCTGGGTTTATCAGAAAAGCGTGTGGCTTTATATGTGTTTTCTTAGCTACATTCAAGTCTCTTCAAAAGGACATCCTCCAGAATAGCACTCTTTAGGGACAGTGTTTCAGGGTTGACAAGAACATTAAACCATATTATAATTATCTCTTCAATGAAAACACGGCTTTGTAGCAGAGGCAATGCACGGTTCTCAAGGCGAGTGTTATTAGGCTGTATGTGTTTTCTTGGAAGAAGATTCATGGAAAGAAAAAAAGCTTTATAATTTACTGCAAGGCAAAAAAAAAATAGAGTACATGTCATGCATAGCAAAAGCGATTTTACAAAGAAGGCACTAAGTTGAGTGCCTCACATCTTGAAGAATGCTTCTACATAATAAGTGTGGGGATCGGTTTAACACCAGCTACAATATAGATATAACACATGTACACAATTCTCTGTGACCGTTCATATAGATAACTGCAAAAAAATTGTCTGTAAAGTAAGGTAAGTTTAAAGCAGTTGCCTCCTATGCCATAAATGGGTCATGCCTCATTCTTTCAGAGGTCGCTGCTGAACAGCACACATTCTTACTGCAGTTCAGATAACAAAATCCGTTATTCTTAACGCGAATACAAAGATTTTTCTAACCCCTTCTTCCACATTCGAAGTACCATTCTCCAAATTAATCTGGTGATTGGGAAGTATCAGTCTGGAGAAGGCGAGCAAAGTTATGAACCGCACCAAGACGGTTCGAACACATTTTTAAAAGACTGTATTTAATATGAGAATGTATACATGTCCTATCCACACATCCACATTTCTATTTAGCTACTCAGATTCAAGAAAAAAAAAAAACCAACACGGATTTTAAATAGTTTTGCAAAGCCCCGAGTTATTTTAAAACAGGAATTTTCTTCTTGCTTGCAAAAATAAGGTTGCAACTTTGTTTTCTTCAGTGTTTCAGCAAATTGGTAGGTTTAAATTTCTTATAAAGGAGGGAACCAGAGGAAAGAAAGGATGTTAACCCACAGCTTAGGTACACTCTGAACAAGGCAAACACCGACAATATTATGAAAACCATGTGCACAACATGCTAGCGGAGAATTGTAAAGCTGGGGCATTTCAGTTGTGCGCATGCAAGTCCAGGCGCACACGGGCGTAAGCACAAAAGACAACAGCTCCGCTAAACAGCTACCAAAAATATCCCCAATTGGCCTAATACTCGACACAACAGCTTGAGCATTCTTAGGAAAAAAAAAAAAAAAGAAATCAGAAACTCACCAAATCTTGGTTTTAAAAGCATGCTAGGTATCCAGAGAGAGAGCATTCTGAACAGTCAATTACTTTCACATTTTGTCCCAGGACTTTAAAAGTTAAAGGCATAGTTCTGCCAATTGTGCGATGCCCCATCCAGCACAGACCACCCACAACTACTGGTTTTCCATCTGGTGAACAAAACAGACATCTCCCTAATTATTTTTAAAAAGGTTTTTTTTTCTAACATACTTCCTTTATTTGTCTGTGACCTGGAACTTAATGGAAAACCTGGTAGATGCCAACCTCATTTCTTGTAATGAAGCATCTTATTTTCCCTACTTTAAGCATGCTTATTTAAAGGCTGTTTAATAGAAAGTTATTACCTAAGCTGATCTTTGATAGGACCTAAATTACTAAATAGTTTGAAATGAGAACAACTTTATATCGAACCCTAAACGTTCTAGTTAAATATTAACTGTTAAAAGTTCTTCCCTTAAACCAGTATATTAAAACAGAAAGCAATGAGGTTTACAGTCTCATATGCTGGGTTCCCATATTGCCAGTGTCAAAATTTATGCCTTTTTTCAGCAATATGGTTGCCAGTGCCAGCACCACACTTATAAATGCCAACTGTAATTAAAATCTGGCACCTTATACAAGCATTAAACACGCTTAAAGATTATTTTTTTTTTTACATCTTTATTTTAAAATACTCCTTGCAGTGTATGCAGGCTTAAAAAAAAAAGTTCTTATTCTGCCAGTTTTAGAAACATTACAAGAAAAGAAGGTCCAAGTTGTCCTGAAAATCGGACTGGAAAAGAATTATATACTGTGCTGTCTTTCACAATGGATGCATGTGAGGGAGAGATGACAAAACCTGGATTTTTACTTGGAAAGGTCTACAAAGAAACAGCCTATTTAAAAATCTGGACCCCGGGCAGACACAGGGCAGGTAGCACACAGTCTTTATCTCAGCATCCTTTACACTGGCAGTATTGTTCAACAAACACATAAAGCCTCATCGCTCTCACAGTGAACGCCCAAGCAGGGTCGCAGACCCCAAAGCCTCATGAGGACGATGGGAGATCACATGTAGAGGAATGGAGCCTGGGGTGCACCCAGAGCCCATACAGTAGTTTTGGGGAGGTGCATGCCATCATCTAGGTTTTTCAACCGTTACACACCCCTCATTGTTACATCCTTGTGCCTCCAGCAGCGGGTAATGGGCTGGGCAGACGGTTAAGAAAATCCTCTTTTGGTCTCCTCAATGAGAGGAGTGATTAGCAGGAGGCTGCCAGAGGCTCAGAGTGTATAGACAAAACATACAGAGCTACCTTGGGAAATAACTGTGGGGGGAAGGGGGAGCTGGGGAGACAGGTCATTAGACCCAGCAAAATTTCCAGCTGTAAACTCCTTTCCTGCTTACTAGTAGGCTACTACTAAGTTACACAGTTGGCTTGTGGACCTGTTGAAGATGAGTAACCCACATTCATGAGAGATTAAAACCTAAAGAAGCCAGGTGGAGCAGCAGGTACAAACAGCACAGCACTGGAGCAGCCCAAGATTTGCTTCCACACCAGCACTGCACCAAGCACGGGTCTTTGCTGCCATGGTCATTGCTCCCAGGCAGGAGGTGAGGAAGTGCCAGCCATCACATCAAGTATGCTGCTGGAGAAGGACCTCCTCTCAGAAATGGCACCGTTCACAGACTCTGCTTGCGGGGGAAGGGATACAAAAAATGGGCAGCCTCACCAGTGCCAGATCAATCCTTTAAGCCAACAGAAAGCAGTGTTTTTTCAAAGCAATCTGATGAAAGTTTATGAAGTCACAGTTAGAGAAACAGTGTCTAATGCAAACAGCAGATGGACAGCAACCATGGTGGTGCCTGAATCAAAGTTTGAGACACCAAGGACCAACTGCAGTGGGGCGTCTTTGCAGCAAGGGCGCAATGACCGAGGCACTCTCCGTCCTGTCATAGAATCATAGAATGATTAGAGTTGGAAGGGACTCCCAGAGGTCATCTAGTCCAACCCCCTGCAAGAAGTAGGGACACCCCCAACTAGATCAGGTTGCTCAGGGCCTCATCTAAACTGGCCTTGTATTGCATTCTGCTGCTGCCCAGAGCAACGTTTTTCTTGTGATCCTATCAGCAGAAGAGGTAATTAAATTTCATTGTGGGGTGTCCCATGCACCAAATGTTTATGGACAGGACCAAAAATTTTATCCTCACATTTTCTTGACATCAGATTCTTAACTGAATTTCTGGATCCTTATGTCAAGTTTGCACTCCTGTTTATGTTAATTTGTAGGTACCTCAGTTATCGATGACCTTCAGCAGGATGAAGTCTTTTAAGCCACTTATTTTAAAATAACAAGTTAAACTACCAAGTGGGAAACCTTGAGTTAAGTAATTAATTTGAATCTTGTTTTCCCATTTAAACTTTATTTTCTTGTAGAAAGGTTAATTCTCAGTTTGTAACCACTAAAGTATGTTGCTTTGTAGCTAAATATAGCTTTTACACTAAATTTGGCAGTACTTACTGCTAGCCAGAAGGAGAGAGTGGCTCCACTGATATATATATATATATTTACTATGCTTCATTATATGATTTTTTTCAGATTAATTTTACTGTTTTTGATAGAAAATCACACATGGCACAACTCTTATTTACTATCTGATGCTTTTGTGTTTATTTATGATTTATTTTTCTGTGGATGGAAACTGGAATGCAACTTAAAATGCAGTGGGATGGCTTCTCAGTTGCATAGCACTACACTTCTAAAGAAAATTGTGATTTCATTTAGAAATTGATCTACTAAAATAACTCGGCATTAGCTAGAATTAGCACCAATCTACTATTTGATCATAATATCCTTTAATATTGTAGTATTAGTAAATCTAATCCTCTCATAATTATCTTTTATTCACAGATTGGTAGAGAACAACAAGCTTTTCTCCTTCTTCTAACTCCCAATTGGTCAACTTTGAATAAATTAGTCATTTAACTGAGCTAATTGAATGTATTGAAGAAAATATTCTCTTGGTACTTGCATAAAAGAATATGGATTTCAAAAGGCAACTCAGAAATGCAAACACTTTGGATTTCCATACTTAAGGCAGTGAATTCCATCAGCTGAACAGTCTAACCCACAACCTGGAAACACTGTTTCTATTTTATTTGTTATTTGTTATGATTTAAGCAGATTATGACAAGCTTAGGCCATGGTATAATTTTAATAGAGCCATTTTTAAGAAGAAATACACTCTATATAAATTTTGAATTGTTTTTAAAGGTATTTATTGATCACTGAGTTTTCACCATCTCATTGACTTGGGGTTCAGCTCTTTGCTTATAATTTAGTTACAGACTATGATTTATATATTTTTTAATAATGTGCCAGCATTACTATTACTAGTGGCAGAAAGAAGAAAGACCCACATCTCACATATTTGATATAAAAATGCCAGAAAACACATATTTTTATCAGTTGCAGAAGAGGCTGAAAGTGGTCTGAAAAAGAAACTGGAAGCGTCTGAAGTGTTACAAATCTTCAGTGTCTTTCTCTTCTAAACTAGCTCACTTCATGGCTGTGGAGTGAAGACACCCCGCAGCCATCCCTCTCCACCATGCATTGCAACAGATGAATCGAGGAGGTGGTGAATATCTCAGTCTCTGAAGTCAAGGCTTCCAAACATCTCTGAGGTCTGTACTACCAAAAAGGCCCTAACTATTGTTGGTTGCCCCCAACAAGTTTACATTTGGTTCAAAACCATTTACTTTTGCCATTACCATTGCATAATAAATGATTTTATACATCACAGATTACAGCAACAAACCTAAACCATCACAGATCATTGTAAACCTTCATGCCTTCATTTTTCTTTTTTAGATTCTGTAATTTTTCAATTGTATTTTAAGGTTAATAGATCATATCTCAGGCAAAAGTGGTCAAAAAAGCTGATAAACCTCATCAGCTACCTGAAGAAACACAGCTCTTTGATAGCATATTAATTTTCTGGTTTATCTTTTTCAGAAACATCAGTACTGAGTTCTTGTGGGACAACAACTGGCTCATACCATGTGTGTTAGGTGACAACACTGACCTTAAAGACAAAGTTGACTTTTTGTCAACTTTGACATTGGTATCGTATCATATCTGCTCAAAGGAAATGTATCTTGGCTGCATCAGAACAACAGTGGACTTAATTTTGGTTTGGAAATTAAAAATCTGGAAACACCAAGTGAACCTTCTTGCACTGAACATGCCTTTGTGCAAACACTGTGTTTTCCTTTTCTTTTTTTTTTTTTTATTTCTAGTGTATAGAACAGGTTGTTATCCACTCCAAATGTTTCAGATTACTGAATCTAGACAAACTTTTCCATATTTTAAGATTCCGTATCAGAGTGAAAAATATTGAGGAAATGACACACCACATTTTGGTAATTTTTATTTCTTTCCAGCATTCCCTCCAAGTACTGATGAATGTGAAGTGCGGCAGGAGCTCAGGTAAATGCTCTGTAGGGTCAAAAGCTCCAATTTGGGTCTTGAACCTTCAGACTGAAGTGATGCAATGCAAACAAACTTCTAGAGCTTAAGAGTTTATACCCAGCCTTTCTGTGAAGAAAGAAACTTTTCCACCTAAAACAATACTCGTTCTCCTGAGACATGGAGGCTGGGGTGGGGGGAAAGGCCAATTCTACCCATAAGCTCTCTGTAAAGCACCGGAGCTTTCACTGGAAGATGGGCACTGTCTAGTATACGTGCTTCATGTGCTGTGGAAGTAATGGGAGTAAACTGGTGAGCAGACAGCACACAAGTGAAACTTTCATCCACAGCTTTCAGCGTGGCTGAAACCTGAGGCACAACAAGAGTCAAGAAACACAGGGCAAAAGAGGGACTCAGGCTGAACGAGTACCATGGGTCAGAACTTCCAAATTCCCCACAAAAGCAGAGACCAATGCACTGAAAGAGATGAAGATTTTTGGCATCGGTCTGCCTTTTGCAGAGCAGTGACTGGCTTCACCAAAATTCGGCTTACTGGCTTCCACACAGTGTGTGAAAGTACCTCCGCAACAATCCTGCTGGGCTGACAGGTATATTAAAAATGTATGAAAGAGATTAGGAGAAGAAAAGTCCAGAAAAAGATGACAACTCCCCCTAGATGATGAGCTTTGCTGACCCAAAATCACTAACTTTCAGAACTTCATTCAGAAAATATAGACGATTCCCGCAAAGACAAAACTGCAATCTAGGGGAAGGACTGACAGAATTATGCTTTTCTGACAGGTATGATACCTGAACAGATCATAGTCCGTTGGATAGAGCATCATTAAAGATCTTGAGATAACCTCTCTTGAAACAGGCCACCACAGGAGCTTATTCCTGTAGCACTAGAAACACCAGTCCCAACGTGCAAGAAAACAAAACCTCTCATCAAAAAGGTTATGTGTATTTTTATTATTTATGGGCAGTATGAGACATCTGTCTCAAGAGGTAAGTCTGTGCATGGCACAGGGGAACACGTGCCTTTGGAAAATCACAGCTACCTCTTCAGCACTGAACCTACAGTGAAGCTCTGCAAAAGCTCTGCCATGTGAGTCTTGGGCAAAGCTAGCACATCAGATAGTCCTACGAAGCAACATCCTTCAGCATCCTAAACAATGGTGAATTGTTTAGTAAGATGTTGCATCTCTTCCTGCAAATTAAGCTAGAATAAGATTTATTTCACATTTTAAAATCTGTCTGGAGGAGAGGAGGACTCCAGAGCAGCAGTCTGTGCTCGGTGCTCCATTTCATTTGATTTTGGCAGTTAAGTAGCAATGGCAATTATTTTCCCCCACTATTCAACGGATGTTTTCTGGTGGTTTCACTGTAACCAGCAAGGTCAAAACCCTGAATATGCTTACAAATTAAACTGCCTTCTCATTACTTTTCTGCTCTAGGTTGAGACAGGAAAAATCCTGACTTTCCATTGTCTGAAGCAGCTGTGCCGTGAGCAGAAAACCTTGATCTGCAGAGGGGATGCCCATCTGCAACTTTTTACAAGCCCTATAAACTGTCACACTGTCCATCAAGTTTTCAAAAACTGAAGATGAATTACACGTTTCCCTTTGCATAATGCCTGGTGGAATTATATTCTACCTCTAATACTACTTCAAATCTCTTTTAATAATGTTACTGTTGTTCTGACAACACAGCACACCAAGAATGATTAAAATCCAAATAAAACCTGTTCAGTATTTTCCATCATTTACCTCTTTATCTAAACCAATGTGTTCCTTAGGAGAAATGGCAACATGTTACTTCCCTCCTGCCTGATAAAAATAGTACTTATTATGTTACACTATATGATAAGTTTTGGTAACCAGTATCTGCCCTCCAGGAAAACCCTGCACGTGTTGCCCTCTGCCTTTAATGGGAACACACGGGTTCCAAGAGGCTGCCATTAAATTTCAGGTTTTAAAACCTGCCAGCAAAACAGAGTAGAAGTTAAATTATGCACTGCTACTAAACTTGCTGTTTGTACTGCAGGAAGATGGTGTCAAACACCAGTGTTAACGGTTCAATGTTTAAACAAAAAAATTAACAAACCAATGGCAAAAAGGGGGGATAATTTTGAGATTAAATTTTCTGTCTGCTGCATCTCCTTTCTCCTTGTTTAACTATCTGCCCATACTAAGAACATTGCAACCTGCCAAGGATTCAAGAGAATCATCATATTAGTCAGGCAAATGCTGGGACACAAACCAAAGCGAATCTGTGCACTCCGAGCAGTAAAGCTGCTGTGGAGCGAGGCGGGAGCAGGCGGCAAAGTGAGGGGGGTGAGAAGGGAACTGGCCATTAACTTATCAATTCCAGGCCTTGGCTTTCTAATTGACAACCTCAGGGCTACTTTCATCACTTGTCGACTTCAAACCTACACTCAATTTTTCCTTTAGATAATGATGCAACTATAACATAGCGGTGTTTCTGACATATTGCAGCATGTAGCAGTAGGAAGGTTTCCTCAGTAGGTTAGTTTAACAGGAAAGGAAAAAAAAACAACCCAAGCAACTGTTAAATGCTTTACACATCCAGCAACTTCTCCAAGAAACAGAAAGAAAACAGATTTTGTACTGCCAGTGTGCTGACCTCACTGCTCGGTACTGACCCAACCCAACGCACCTCCAGTGATTTAGTACTGCTACAGATTTAATGAAAAAACTCAGAGAAGCCTGCAAATCACACGTTCGTATATGAAGCTTAAATAAACCCACAAAAACTAGAAACACACTACAAATCAGATAACTTAAGTGAGAAAAAATTAATAAAAAATACATTGATGACACGCCACCTAGGGATTGTATTTCCTTCACAAAGAAAACATAGGACCAGTAAGAATGCTGCCACAGATGCATCACTACAGAGAGCTGCAAAAGCCTGGCTCCTGTCCTGCAGAAAGTCAAGTGGTTGCTGAGGGTGGCCTAACCATTTGCAAAGAGTAAGGGACTCGTGAAAGTATGTTCAGCACATTTTGAGCATAAAGAAAAAAAAATTAAAATTTTGTCAAGTAACAGCATGTCCACAGGCAACAAAGCACCTGGCACTACCATAAACAGTCAGATAAGTGTCTTTTAATAGTGGATATAAAGTTTTGAGTCCTGCAGCTGATTCTGCAAAGGCCCCGGGGTCACACTAAACTCAGTGCAGTGTTTGGGGGACCTGAGTACATCAATCTAGGCAACAAAAGCAGCATCAGAAAAATGGAATAATACCAATACACTCCTGAAGCGCAGCTGCATCTCAGGCTCCTACGTGATCAATGTACGGAAAGACGATGATTTGGACACCATGACACATCACCAGCTGCTTCTGGAAATGACAAGTGTAAACACTTGGGTACTGAATTAATACAGATTAATAAAACAAAGATGCTGCAAAGAGCCTTGACGCACAGTCAGCTCTTGTCTTCGCTGCAGGTTAAGCTCCGATGATGCAAAGTGTTACCCAAGCAACTTCAGTCACAGGGTGTTAATGAGGCCATGAAGAGTTGACCTAGGTTGGCTGGACTAGAAGGGTTCAGCTCCAGCTGTTAAGATCACAGATACAGATGCCTCTTTTCTAGGCAGCAACTGCTATATTTTTGGGTCACAAAAATGACTGCTCCAGCTCTTGTGTGAGGAGTAACAGGGGAGCACACAGGGGAAGCAATACATGCTCTTAGGAGGAACACTGGACTCGACGTTTCCTTGGGCTGTCGCTCTGTCAGGTCTTCTAGGTCCAAAAAGCTGGAGCATATCATGAATTTAGTGGATTATGTTCCCTGTTTGGAGCCATAACCATCAAGTTTATGAAGAGTGGGTATACCAGCATGTCACCTACTCTGTTGAAGACCTCTCTTCTTTTCAAGCCTGTGTGTGCTGCTACTCCTTTTTATGTGTCAGAGACGAGAGCTCTGCCTATAAAATCCCTGGCCCACATAATGGGCTAAAGTCATCAGTTGCTAAATGTTATTAAGAAGTCAGGAGAAACTTATTGTATAGCCCAACTAGCAGCTCAGCAAAACAGTGGGCTATAGTAGGAAAGATAAGCCCAATGGCACAGTATAACAACTGATAAGGCGCAGAGCATCATCGTGTAGATGTTTGGGGGGGTTCCTTTGGACAAAAGAGATGTCAACCTGAGAAGTGGGAAAACCCAGTCTATGGCATTAACTATTAGAGGCAGGTGTTTCTCCATTTTTTTTTAAACCCAATCCCCACCACCTTTGCAATTTTGCCACTTGAACCAGCAGTACAAACCAGTTCCCTTTCAGGGTTTGGAGCACGGGTTTTACAAGCCTGTTTTGCAATTCCTGCAGGCACTTTGAGCTTATAAATGGCACCTTTTGGTGTCCTGAATTATGAAGGGCAGCTAGTCCCGAATTCTCCTGTCGCTTAATGATCTCACATAAAATGAGGTCCACAAAACTTTTATTACCACTGCAGTTCAAATTCGCAGGTGAAGAACCACCAGGGAAAGGATGCGGACATGTCTCTTGCTTTTGCTCTCCTAATTTTCCAGGTGCAAGAAAGTTTCCCACTTGGGCCTGAACAATTAGTTAACTCTCAGAGCGAAGCCCAATCTGAATAAAAAGGCTGCAGTATGTTGCCCCCATAAGTACTGGGAAAAACTAAGGGGAAACCACTTGAGAGCAACACACACCAGCATCAAATTTAGGTTAAAAAAAATTATGTTAAAAAACCCCTATCTGAGCATTTATCGCCTTTTGTTTCCCACCTCACTTTATTAACTTATCACCACTAACTATATCAGACACTCAAGAATTATATGCAGTATTTAATTAAAACATGAATTGGTTCCCCCTCTGTTCTGGTAATAATATCTGATGTTTGGAAAACATACCGTACACCTCAGCAGTCTGAACAACAATTCCGAAGACAGTCTTTAAAGAAAAAAATAAAAGGAATTTTTGTTGTTACAAATTACTTCTGCATTTATATAAAGATTTAACGATTCATGGCATGCCAAATGCAGTGCTAATGAGCTTTGGGTTGTGTTTTCATTTTTGTTTGACATTTTTTTTCCTGCTAAAAACAATTACTAGAGGCCATTCAAATGCCACTGCATAAACCAGGAAACCTAGTAAAACTGTAGGTAAAATTGGCATTTTGTTTCAAGCGCAGCTCGGGAGTCCAATTCGCTTGCTGGCACGCTGTGTATTTCAAACAGCACTTGCATCTCCTCCAAAAAGGAAGCCGGGTAAGAAGCTTTCAAAAACCACACATTTACGACATTCATTAATGAAAAACAAAAATTAAAGAGCATACCTCGCTGTTTAATTCCCACTTTCCAAGGGTGAAGCATCTTAGCCTTTCTGCTTTCTTCTCCACTTCCCAGTGCAAGGTAGGGAAATTATCAGAAAGAGAAGTTCTTCATTCTCGGCACCTCTTTAGAGGACACGCAGTGCACATAAGAGCTTAAAAACCTTCTTGTGCAGAATTTTTAAAGCCTATAAAACACTGTATGGTCAGAGCCGTGCAAGTCTTGCTTTTCAGTGACCCAGTTTCAAGAAACAAACAAAAAGAAATCACTGGAAAGTGCACCCATCTATCTTTCATCATTCAGTTACGCAGATCACCACCCACCTCAACCACTAACTAGATACCAAACATCATGCTCCTACAACAAACCCTGCCACCTACCTCATAGAACCACAGAACAGTTGGGTTGGAAGGGACCTCAAAGATCATCTCGTTCCAACCCCCTGCCATTGGCAGGGACACCTTCATTAGATCAGCAACATCACATGTTGATGCATCAGTGTAATGGAAGTCCTACCTTGATCCTGCTTTGTCCAGCCCCTTCACCATTCCCTCTGGACCTAACAATACTTTCTGAAACCTAAAAATAACTCAAACCGCCTCTTCACAGGGGGTAGCACTCCTGCCTGGCTATGGCTGGGCTGCTGCCCATTTACACCACCCCAAGTCAAGTCACTACCACTCTCTGGACTTCAGCAGTCCTGAGTGCATTACTCCAGAGGCTTTCAGGTGGCTTTTTAACTGAAAATATCCAGGATGTTGGAGGATTTAACAAACCATCATAGCTGTTGTCCAGCAGACAGTAAGAGTAAAGTTAATAAATATTGCCAGGAACTAGAAATACGTCTGTGATGACCTAGCCTTGTTACACCCATACTCAGTATTTCCACACCTTCCTTTAAAAAGTATTTCACCAACTTGAAAAACAAACAAAAAAACCACCTCAAAACCCCCAAACACAACTCCCCACGCACACCCCAAAAGATTGAATGAATGAAAAATAACACAGTAACTACTCCCACCCCCAAAAATTCCACTGACAATATCACAAGTGGGGAATCAGCCCCCTTTATTACTGAGCCCACAGCAGATAAAGTAGCAATTGTAGTTATACAGTATTGGATGTGTAGCTACAACATAGCGTGACAGCTTGTTAGTGTTGAAAATATATAAGCTCTTTGTAATTGTGCCTTTGGAATGCCATCTGTCTTGAATTAACGTCCACCTGGGATCACATTTCGATGACCAATATGGACAGATTACTGGAACTTTAAAACCCCGCTTTCTTTGTAATTGACATTTAAACTGTTTGAAGTTTCTCATTAAGTCCTTTTTTACAAATTAGGTGCAGATGTATAAAGCTAAATGTACAGTACTAAGGGAAATTAGGTCACCTGAAAGCTCAATAATAAAATGTATCAACTGTTTAAGTGAAATGAGTACATTAAAATTTAGAGATCAACTTTATGCCCCGAATTCTTCAAAGTTTCATCATTTCCCTTTCATGGCTGCAGAGCCCCTGATGCCAATCATTTTTAATTAAAATGGCAGAGAAGAAAGCAGGCTTGGCTCCTCAGCCTGTGACAACTAGTCAACCCTGGCCAACAAACCAGTGGAGAAGGCTAGGCATGCAGCCACAGCGATGCCCATGTCACAGCAACGGGCAAATACTATTTATGCCAGTGACACTAGGAGATTTAAAGGGCACAGGGAGACTTGAGAGGTGATGATAGCATAGATGAGAAAGTAAGGGGAAAATTATACAGGGGATTCGTTCAGCACCCAGGGGCTCAGTAACCACACAGCTGACCTCCAGACCCACTTGTAGTTGAAGTTCTGCAGACCTCCTGTGCTCCACAGCCTCACTGGGTAGAGAGAAGCATGATGAGTGCAGTGGCTGGAGTAATACCACTGTAGGCAGCCCAGATGACAAAATAAGGATAAATTCAGTACTTCCCCTCTCCAAATGAGGAGGCTCAGACCTCATGAAGACATGGGAAAGAGCTCATGTTCAGAGCATGGGAGCAAATACCACACTGGAGAGGGTCAAAACATAACCAATTCATCAGCAGAAACCCTATAAAGCTCTTAGCAGCAAAGGGGTTTTACCTGCCAGAACGCCTCTTAAGAGAAGAATCCCCAAAAGGCATGAAGACTCCAGAGAGACCACTCACCCAGTCTTTACAAGCAGCCAAGGTTACGCAAGTATGAAGATTCAGTGCTGGAAGGCACCGCGTAGCCCCAGAGGGAACAGGCATATGCTCCTTCCTGGTGCAGGGCCATGCAACCGGGGTGGCACTGGGCATCAAGACAGAAACTGGCACTTCAAATCAGTGCTATCAAGTGAGTTTGGTGGAAGGTCTGTTAACCCACTCTCCCAGAGAAAGGTCCCCTGGGATAAATTAGGACAGTGCCTATATTAAATGCACAACTGCAAATCCCCTTGGTGCCACAGTTAGCGTGTCGATTCTTGAAATGGTGCCAGGAGGTGTAACCTGGCTCCCTGCTCCTGAGCACAGAGGTGGGGTGGGAGAAGAGGTCTTCTCTTAGAAGCTGTTACATGAGACAAATACATGGTCTTGTGCTTAGAAATTATCTCCTCTTATGCTATCTTCAGTACCTCTAGTTCTTAGCAATGATTTTAAAAGCTTTTCTGTTCCCATCCCCTTACCGCCTGACTCCTGTAGGCTCCTCCAACATTTTTTTTTTTTGCAGAAACATAAACCTTCAGCTGGCTACAAGTGCCAGGACACTTTGCTTTGCTGAGACATTAGCTGTGCATCTGCATGGTGAGCAGCAGATCTCGACCGATACCAGAACAGGGCAGCAACGGGTTCTGGTTTCCTTACCCACAGGCTCTTTCTCCAAACTCAGCAGCATCTTCTGTCCGAGGTGGAATTCAGAGAACAGTGATGCAGATTTTTAAAAGAAAGTCAAACAAAAGTCTAAGGAAACTGCAACGCTTGGGAGAGAACAAAACCTGACCAATACTGCATAGTAACAGTGTCTTCCAGGAGTGGACACCCAAAATCATTTGCAAATAGGAATGAGACAGAGGAGCAACTAAGGAAAGTGTATTTTTACCCAACTCTGTTTTGCTCACAAGCTTTATGAATATCGGCTTTCATTTGGCTAACGGGTCCGCAAAGGCAGGTCCAGGACCAGGCAGGACCATCCACAACTGTGTTAGCTTTAAGCAGACTAGTTGGGGTGCCAGCGGTGATTAGCTGGACACACTCAGCTTTGTAACCTGCTTCTCACTAGCATTAATTAGCCAGCATCATACCTCTGCTGCTGCCAGGATGAGAACTGGCTCAGGCAGTAGTTTCACAGTCCTTAATACCAAGTACGGAGTTGCTAGAGCGCACAACAGGGAGCTTATATCAGACCTGTGTCTTTTTGCCAAGGGCAGAGGAGAGGGGAGACCTGGTTCAGCAGAAAGCTGGGGCAGCATGGACAGGTAATACCTCCTTGGGCATGAGACCTGCGGGTGCAACTTTAACCTGCCAAAAATGTTTGTGTGAATCTGAAACACCAGAGCTAAGGCTCAGCTTCATAACGTGCTTCATCCACTGTAGTAGTGATGGTTGATGAAAGGCCCCATCTCACATGTTCCCTTGTGTGTGGCTTGATGACAGTGGTTGCTAGGTAAACTGAGGCTCACAGAATCACAGAATTACTAGGTTGGAAAAGACCACTGAGATCACTGAGTCCAACCATACCAGCATCTCTTTCAGTGAAGAATTTCTTCCTAACATCTAATCTGAACCTGCCGTGGTGCAATTTGAGGTCATTCCCCCTTGTCCTATCACCCGTCACTTGGCAGAAGAGACCATCACCCACCTCTCTACAACCTCCTTTCAGGTAATTGTAGGCAGTGATCAGGTCTCCCCTCAGCCTCCTCTTTTCCAGACTAAGCATCCCCAGTTCCCTCAGCCACTCCTCATAAGGTTTGTTTTCCAGACCCTTCACCAGCCTGGTCGACCTCCTCTGAACCTGCTCCAGGGCCTCAATGGCCTTCTTGTAGTGAGGGGCCCAGAACTGAACGCTGTACTCGATCAGTTCCATCCTCAGAGAGAACATCGCAACATCAGGGACTCGATTAGTGGTATTCAAAGTGTTCCTCTGCTCCCTGATGTGAGCCACTCTCAGGTTCTCGCCTCACCAGCAACATGTCAGTGTTGACTTAGGTGAACCAAAGTGACCTTGCAGAAAAGCAGATTCTCCAGATACGGCTCAACAGTTCCACCAGATAAATTGTTTGTATCACTAGAAAGTCAGACTTTCAAACATATTTCACCCTGAGGTCATGATCTTGAAAGACACACTTAAAAATGTATAGAACACAAAATGAGTGATTTTTTGATAGAGGCTCAGGAAAGAAGTCCCTCGCAGATGTAACACTTTATTGGTATTTTTCGTTGAAGCTCTACACACACTGAGCAGGATCAGGTACTGGTAAAGATCACGATTCATGTCTTTCCATTTAAAAGCTGCAAAAAGAATGAAAGTATTTCACAACTAACATAGGGGACCCCTCTAATTTGCCAGAACAATTTCATCTCCCATTGCATTAGCACCATCCAGTGTCCAACCCCATGAAAAACAACCACCTCACTAATTTGCCAAATAAGACGAACTTGTAGTGTGAAACACAAGACCGAGCAGCGCTGGGCTCTTGGAAGGGAAACTGGCAATCAAAGGCAAGAGAAGAAACCCCCAATGCCAAAAATCTTTGGAGACGTGGGCGCAGTCCCTGAACAAGATCCACCATGGGGTTATTACTCTTCTCATGCTCTTTTGTTCCTAGCAGGTGTGCCAATCTTGGCACCTTTGGCACGCAACGCTCTATGTGCCCATATGATATATTCCATACTCTGCAGTGCTCCAATGACATGTGAGCTTAGTGAAGCCAGTTTTGATTGATTTAGTAGGAGCACATGGCATATTCCAGACAGAAATATACATGTATAGAGAAATGCCTTTGAAAACCCCTCACACACATGAATGGAACATTCGGCTAGTGGAGGACAAGCAGATGATCATGCCTATGCGTTCAGCACTCTTCTCTTAGGCTGTAACTATCAAGCAAAGAAAAAGCCCTTTACAAAAAATCTGTCATCAAGACAGTTTTCATAGTTGATGCTTTACTGCAACATTTTTTTCAAAAGCACATTTGAAGCTCTTAAAAACAAGAACAAAACCAACCCAGCTGCACTTGCTATTCAAAAACAGCTGGAAGGAGATTTTTTAAAAACTTTTTTTCAACATGACAAAAATCTTTCCCAGGCAGGGAAAGCCCAAACTGCTCCAGAACATTGCAAGTGAACAAAACCAGCTCTGGGTACTCCAGGTTTTACTTGCCCACTAACAACATAAAGGCATTCTCATGGCAGCACTGCACAGCGGCTTTGCAGGGGCAGCAACTTCTGTGTGAAGAGAGGATGGCAGCAGCTAGAGAGGCAGCCGTGCTGCGTAGGAGGTACCTGCTGTAATGAGGGCCTCAGACCGACAGTGAGGCAGTGAGTGCCATGGGATCCAGGCATCAGAATCTGGACCCAGCGGGACCTGCCAACTCCTGGTGAAGACCAGGGAGCTGCTAATTAAATACAACCAACAGGTGCATTGATTGCCAACATTGAAAGTCATCCCTGTATTTTCTCTCTCCACTGCAGATGGCAACACAGCTGCCCAGCTCAAAGGTGAGCAAGGACTCTTTGTGCTTCATCCTGCTCTGGTCTCCAACTGCTTGGATGCCCCAAATTCTCCAGTCTCAACCTACCTGGTGGCCTCTTGGGCTCCACAGCAGCACCAATAACAAGGGACAAGCAGTTTCCACCACAGGGAGGTCATCACATCTCCTGAGAATCAAGTGAGGGCACTGTGATGCTCTGTGGCCACATCCCATCCCGTGGCAGCACCAGCCAAGGAAGCCCCTTTCTGACCACGACTGGAAGAGTGCAGACCCACCAATAATGTGCGGTCAGCTTCCTCTCCCAGCCCTGAACAGCTGCTGTGCAGTTATAAATGGAATCAATTGATTGCCCCCACACTGTGAAAACTCTGCTGCTCCCCATGGTATTCATTCTCTAAGTACCTCATGACCAGAAATAGCAAGGCACTGTATTTATGATTGTGCACTTCTGCACCAATACGGGGGGCAGGGGGGGTGGGGCGAGGAGGGTGGAATTAATTTAAAATAGGGATTTACAAGCGAGCAAATTCCCAGAGTCAGACTGCAAAAGCAAGCTGAAAGAAAATGTCTAGAAAAATGACCCTGGGTGCAATGTAGGACAGTGTAACGGCAGGCAAGACAGACTGACATGGGTTTTATGGGCTCTTCATACTTGCTCTAGCATAGCACAAATCAGCCCAGCTGTTCCCGAGGTTCCCCAAGAACACCAGCATCAATATTGTGTGTTCATAATAACATCTATATTGCAGTTATTATAGACTGCACACTCATTGTCAGTTGACTATAAAATATTTACAGTATCATGGTCTCAGCAGAGACTGCAAGAATTTAAAGCTTTAAATATTAAAATGAATTAACTCCTGATTGCCTGCACAGTATCAGTACAAAAAGACCTGCTCTCCCTCTAGAAGCATGTTGAAAACCTCCCTTAATTCAGCACACCAAACACTCTGGCAGAAGTCATTCTCTGTCCACAGGTAATACGTAGGTATGCACCTCCAGGCAGAAAGCTGGGCATCAAAACCCCTCAGATCTCCAGAAGGAAGGTGTGGTGGAGCCCAGATCTTACACATCATGTCACTCAGAGCCCTGTTCTGCAAACTGACCTGGGTGGGGATTATTTCCAGTGGAGCTTTTCACAGAATCACAGAATGAGTAGGTTGAGAAAAGACCATTAAGATCATTCAATCCAACCATACTTGTCCTCTCCTAAACCATATTCCCAAGCACCTCATCTATCCATCTGTTAAATACATCCAGGGACCTCAGTGTCCTTCTTCTAGTGAGGGGTCCAGAACTGAACACAGTACTCAAGGTGCAGCCTCACCAACAGGATCACAATCACTTCCCTAGACCAGCTGGCCACGCCATTTCTGATACAAGCCAGGATGCCACTGGTCTTCTTGGCCACCTTGGCACACTGATGGCTCATATTCAGTCAGCAGTCAGCCAACCTAGCATCCTGCCCAAAGTCCCATGCCCTGACAGCTATTTTTCCACTGGTAGGAAAGCAGCTGGTGATTCCAGTCCTTTTACAAGCGGATGCATGCTGCTTACCACGGCCCCTGTCCAGCTACCACTGCAGACTCACACACCATCTGGACTCACAAGGCCTCCCTGAGCCCAAGATGTGGGATGCTGACAGCACTGCTTCTGCTCACATCATGACCAACACTCAGCTCCAGACAGGGTGGTTCATCAGTGGAGGAGATGACAAGGTATCTCTTCAGAGGGAAGCCCATGGTGAGGATCTAGGCCCTCTTGCAACCTGGTTTCCCTCTGCAGGAGGTCAGGCACAGCAGCTGTGAAGAGTTCGCTAGAGGCTCTGCACAGGGATGGGAAAGGCCCAGGTCACTCCCTGTGCAGCAGCAGCACAAACTTCAGGACCAGGCAAGGGCAATTCTGCACTAATTTGAAGAACCTAATTTGTTTCCATATTCTTTGCGCTCAAGCGTGGCCGTTGCCAGTGCCCCTCATGGGGAGGTTTGGCGGTGCAAGCCCTCTTCTCTTGAGTCGCTTGGTACCTGGCTCTGGTGGGTTTGCAATGTGGCTTCTGGAAGAAGGGGCTAGAAAGTTTCTTAAGTGTAGGACATCGCAAATCCCAGCTGGGCTTGGGCCTCTCAACATGTAGTTTCTCCCCTGTCCAGCTAAGAGGGAAGTGATAGAGCGGTGGGAGTCTGGCCTCCAGTCAGGGTCAAAACACTACACTGGTGCAATCTCTGCCCCCTTTTCTCTGGGTCAGATACCTGAGCAGCTCAGCAGGGCGTCAAGGCATGTCCTCTCAGTGCGTCTGGTCCTTGCTCTCTTGGTAACAACTCGATACTCCTGGGCTCGAGCTGTAACATTCTTGTTGCTCTGTTCAACCTGGTACACTAGTGCCTAAGCCCTGGCCTGAAAGGAGATGCCAGAAATGTGCTGAGTCTGGCAGAAAGTGCCAGAGTATTTCACCAACCCAGCTGGGCCAGAGAGGAAAAGTACCTAACAAAAATCAATTACCTCAGACCCTATAAATAATAACTCTTAAGTGAGACCCTTTAAAGCTCTCCTGGATCACAGCAGGTTGCCACCAGCAGCCCACCTAAGCCCAGACACCTCTCAAGCACAAACATCATGAGAATCACCTGCCAGGATGCAGCAGCCTTCTCTAGCCTCAAATACTGCTTGCTGAGGGATGCTGTCTGCACTGTGCATATTTACTCTAAACTCAGGGTGGGAAATTATAACTGTAAGCTGCCTCCCAGCTGCCTTGAGTCTCAGTGGTGACCTGTCGAGGGATGCTGATGCAGTTTTTTTGAGGAATGCTGATGCGTTTTGAAGGATGCTGACACACTGTGAGCTTTTAGGAGTGGTGGACACACAGGAATGCTGTGCTGTCATTCAGCGAGACCTGGACAGGCTGGAGAGCTGGGCAGTGAGGAACCAGATGAGGTTCAATAAAAGCAAGTGTAGGGTCTTGCACCTGGGAAAGAACAACCCAAGGTATCAGTACAGGCTGGGAGATGACCTGCTGGAGAGGAGCTCTGCAGAGAAGGACCTGGGGGTCCTGGTGGATGACAGGTTGGCCATGAGCCAGCAGTGTGCCCTGGTGGCCAAGAAGGCTAATGGGATCCTGAGATGCATGAAGAAGAGCATAGCCAGCAGGTCACAGGAGGTGATCCTCCCCCTCTACTCCGCCCTGGTCAGGCCTCACCTGGAGTCCTGTGCCCAGTTCTGGGCTCCCTGGTACAAAACAGACAGGGATCTCCTGGAGAGAGTCCAGCGGAAGCCACAGGGATCATTAAGGGCCTGGAGCATCTCCCCTATGAGGAAAGGCTGAGTGAGCTGGGACTGTTCAGCCTTGAGAAAAGAGGCCTGAGAGGGGATCTCATCAATGTTTATAAATATCTGAAGTGTGGGAGACAAAGGGAAATGACCAACCTCTTCTCAGTGGCCTGTGGGGACAGGACAAGGGGCAATGGTCACAAGTTGGACCACAGGAGGTTCCACACCGATGTGCGGAAGAACTTCTCCACGGTGAGGGTGACAGAGCACTGGAACAGGCTGCCCAGGGGGGTTGTGGAGTCTCCTTCTCCGGAGATATTCAAGAAGCATCTAGCCACCTACCCATGTGACCTACCCTATGGAACCTGCTTTGGCAGGAAGGTTCGACTCGATGATCTCAAGGTCCCTTCCAACTCCTACAATTCTGTGATTCTGTGATTTTTACTCCAAGGTTGAAGAGGGAAATCCTAACTATGGGCTAGTTTCCTTCATTCATCATCAAGATGACCGTGAGCCAATTATGTGCCCTTGTGGCCCAGAAGGCAAGTAACATCCTGGGGTTCATTAGAATGGGGTGGCTAGTAGGTCAAGAGAGGTCCTTCTGCCCCTCTATTCTGCCCTGGTGAGACCACATCTAGAATATTGTGTTCAGTCCAGAGCCCCTCAGTTCCAGAAGGAACTCCTTCTTCATACAACTCCTTGAGAGAGTCCAGTGCAGAGCCACCAAGATGATGGAGTGGAACACCTTCCTTATGAGGACAGTCTGAGGGAGCTGTGTCTCTTTTGCTTGGAGAAGAGGAGACTGAGGAGTGAATTTATAAACATTAATGTTTATGAATATGTAAAGGGTGAGTGTCAGGAGGATGGAGCCAGGCTCTTCTCAGTGACGGACATGACAGGACAAGGACCACGGGTCCAAGCTGTACCACAGAAGTTCCATTGGAATGTACGGAAAAATGTCTTCACTGTGAGGGTGACAGATCACTCACACAGGCTGCCCAGAGAGGTTGTGGAGTCTCCTTCTCTGGAGACATTCAAGACCAATCTGGACACGTTCCTGTATGATCTAATCTAGGTGATCCTGCTCAGGCAGGGGGGTTGGACTGGACGATCTTTCAAGGTATCTTCCATCTCCAAACGTTCTGTGATTCTGTGATCCGCCTTTCCACATCAAATACACATGCTTGCCTTTGAAAGTGCATGTGGCATCCTTCACAGGCTCTTAGTATCTGTTTGTTTGTTTGCTTCATGTATATGTCATAGATTGTATCTATCTACACTCTGTATCTCCGTCTCTGCAGCTCCACACACACACGACAAGCATTCCGAGCAGCCAGCATGAATCCCCTCACCTCTGAACTGGCCCTTAAGCCGCTGTTTCGCTCATAAGCAATGTGCTGAATTTCTCGCAGCCCTTTACAATCAGTCACTCATTAAGTGCCGCTGTAAATTAACCCCTGATTCACCTCGGGCTACCAACGTGTTCGGAACTGACTGACCCGGGCGGCTTCCCGGGGCCGAGAAGGAGAGGCCGGGGCTCATCCGTGGGGCGACCAGAGGCTCCCGGAGCGCACGGCGGAGTCGCGTTCGGCGGAGTCGCGCTCGGCGGAGTCGTCCCCGCAGCCGGCGCGGACCTCGCCGGGCTCACGACAGCTCCGCCGCAGCCCCGGCACAGCCGGCCGGAACACCCGTCGCTCGGGCCCGCTCCACGTCCGCCCCGTCCCCCTCCCCCTCCCCCGGCATGGCTCGGGGACGTGGGGAGACCCCCGCTTGACGTTCCCTGGGGGGAAGGGGCGGGGC
>VXBZ01005971.1:217455-264287 GCA_013399135.1 Heliornis fulica
CGGTGCTGATTGGTTGGGTGGGGGGGTGGTGGCAAGAGCTTTGCGTCACCGCGGGGGCGCGCGGCTGTCGGGTCTGAGCCGGGCACGGGTTCGGTCCGCAGGCAGCCCGGCCCCGAGCTCGCAGCTGCCTCGGCAGGGCTGAGACCGCCCTGGGACGGCGCCCGTCGGAGGCAGCAGCGTCCCGGCCACAGTCCCGGCGTCACTGGCTCCTTGTCCGGGACGTGCAGTCAGGGGAAGTGCCGGGTGGTGAACCCGGGCCGGGCAGCCCTGGCTGCTCACACGGACTGGGGCTTGGCCGCGCAGGGAGGGATTTGGAGGTCTCGCTGCCAGGCAGCCAGGAGAGCCCGATCTGGGAGGGGATTGTCCTGCTCCACACTGTGCTGGGCCGGCCTCACCTTGAGCACTGGGTGCAGTTGTGGGCGCCACAGTACAAGAGGGACATGCAACTGCTGGAGTGATCAGAGGAGGGCAATGAGGATGGGTAGGTCTTATGAGGAGAGCCTGAAGTCCCTGGGTTTGCTCAGCCTGGAGAGGAGAAGGCTGAGGGGACACCTCATCATGGTCTGTGGCTTCCTGACAAGGGGAGGTGAAGGGTCAGCATAATGGTCTGGGTTGGAAGGGACCTCAAGGATCATCGAATTCCAACCCCCCCGCCACAGGTAGGGCCATCAACCCCAGGCCTGCATCTAGACAAGGTTGCCCAGGGCCCCATCCAACCTGGCCTTGAACACCTCCAGGGTTGGGTCACCCACCACCTCTCTGGACAGCATGTTCCAGCACCTCACCACTCTTTCCATGAAGAGCTTCCCCCTGATATCCAATCTAAACCTTTCCCCCTCTAGCTTCAATCCATTCCCCCTTGTCCTACCACTGTCTACCCTTGTAAAAATCTGATTTCCCTCCTGTCTATATGCTCCCTTTNCAGGCTCCCCAGGGAAGTGGTCACAGCACCCAGCTTGGCTGAGTTCAAGAAGCGTCTGGATGATGCACTCACTCCCATGCTCTGACTTGTCTGGTCCTGTGTGGACCTGGGAATTGGACTCGATGGTCCTTATGGGTCCCTTCCAATTCAGGAGATTCTATGAGTCAGCGATTCCTGAGCAGCAGTAGCTGTACCGGTAAAGCCATTGCAGTAGCCTGATGTCATCCAGCTGGGTGCTGGTGTACACCTTGGTGTAACACAGTAGCGTGGCAACACTTGTGCAGTTGGGAGTGTGTTTGTGGTGGGGGCTGCTAGCACAAGCGTGTACTTGGAGAAGTGCTGATGGAATCATCATAGTGGGCCAGGCCTGCTGCTGCAGCTGCAGCTTTTAGCATCGTTGCCTGGAGGGGCCAGTTCTGGTTGGGATGTTTCTGCTCTGAACCTCTCCATGTGGGAATAAGGGCCATGAACAGAAGTGGTTCGTTCTTGCAGAGTAGGATAATGAGCCAAGACCAAAGTTAACATATGAAGTGGCAGGGGAGGGGGCTGGAGAGAAACCAAATTGAAAAGGTCTTTAAAATGGAGCAGGGCTTCTGCCTGTTTCCTTCAGTCCAAAGTTAGAACATGTTTTTCCTTGCTATACTGCTTCACTGTGTGGGAGTGGCCATGAAGCAGTAAACCAGCAAGCTTCTTCAGTACTGTGGGTATTTCAGCCAGGTTTTGTGCCACCTATCTGCACCATCATCTCCCAACACCAATCCTCCTACAACTGTTGAACACACGTTGCCCATTTTGGACCAAGTCTCTCTCTTGGCCACAAGAGAGGGATCTCAAAGACACTTTAAACAGCTTTTATAAAACCAGGAGAAGGATAATGAAGCAACACCACAAACAAGCCTCCCACCCCCACTCCTCGGAAGGCCCAGGCTCACATCCATGCAGATCAAGCCTAGGTCCTCATGGAAGAGTTTTTTTATTTTCTAGTGTCATTCACTTTTGCCATGTAACTGTATTCTTGTTCTGACACCCAATTTCCTTCTCTTTGGCAGACAGGCTGTGTAGAAATGTTCCTGTCTTGCTTAACATCACTTTGCTGGGGAGGCTATGCCAGCATGTATGAGTTTCCCCTCGTAGCAAAATGAAATCCTCTGTTTTGAAGAGGTGTACTGGAGCATCAAAGTGACCTGTGCTCAACTCTACTTCCCTCCCCTCCATAATCTTGCATGCTAGTCATGGGTGACACCCCTTCAACCTGATAAAACGTGATAACATTTCCTGGTGTCACCAGTAGTGTGACACTGTTAATCCTTCCCAGCATCAGTCCAGTGAACTGTGTGTGGCAGAGACTCTTCCTTCTCTTTCCCATTACCAACACCTCTGTCCCTTGCCCCTCTCCTCCCACTAATCTTATCTCCACGGGGGACTTTTTCTTTCGAGGGGTGAAATGGCAGGAGGTGGTGGAGAAGAGCCTGGGATTTGTCTCCTGCTGCTCTGATCTCTGTATGAACAGGGGATCTCCCTCCTGGCACCCCTCTTGTCTTTTCAGACTCCAAGACTCCCAGGTACACAAGATTCTCTCCTTCCCCACTTTGCTGTGGTGAGGCTGGCCAGCAGTGGGGAAAAGAGATGTGTGGCCTGACAGCCATCACCACTGCGTGCAGAGCAGCTTGCAGGTTGTGCCAGAAGTCCAAACACCCTTTTGCCAGCCCTAGTAGCTGAGTGTTGGCTTTGCATAAATGAGTGTTGGAAAGCCTGGGGTAGCTGGGCCTGCTAATTTCTGAGGGGCACATGCCCCTTCAATCATAGAACACAGGGATGTCAATTAAATCTCATTGCTGTCTTTTCCCTTCTGCCTTCTGAGAAAAATACCGTTGCCTATTTTGTCCTTTTAAAGACGGAATCCTTTTAAAGATGCTGTTTCCTGTGAATTGGATTAAACCAATTGTAACATTTTCCAGTATGCTCTGAAGGTATAGGAAGGAATAGGGGGGGAACATTCAGAGTGATGGTGTTTGCCTTCCCAAGCCATCGTTAGGTGCGATGGAGCCCTGCTTTCCTGGAGATGGCTGAACACCTGCCTGCCCATGGGCAGTGGGGAATGAATTCCTTGTGTGGCTTTTGCTTTACCTATTAAACTGTCTTTATATTAATCCACAAGTTTTCTCACTTTTACTCTTCCAATTCTCTACCCCATCCCACCGAGGGGCAGTGAATGAATGTCTGCAGAAGGTCTTAGCTCCTTGCTGGAGTTAAACCACAACAGGATGTTACTGTTTTACATTAATTTTCTAATTTGTTAATGATCTCTTAATTTTCAAGAGAGAAACAAGCATCACAAAGTCAAGAAATTATGTCCCTTCCCCTTGGTACCATGAATACAAAGGGATGTCCTCCTCAGCAAGTTGTCCAAAAAAGGAAAATAACTGTCAGCACCAATCTTGCTGAGATTTCTGTGCCTCTTCCCATCAGGTGCTCAATTTTTCTGGCCAGCAGTATTTAAGTGCCTCTTGGTAAGCAAACAACTTTGGGCCTGATCTCCTACCCAGCTGTGTGTTTGTGGAGGTCTCTGAGCAGTGGGAAGTGTTTGGTCTCCCCTACGAATGGTGTTTGTGCTTCCAGGCCTGTGGAGTGATGGGTACTAACTTCCGCTTCCCAGCGGGAGCACCCTGAGAAGCCTGTTCTGGTCTCCTGCCTGTCCCCAGCCACGTGCATTCCCAGCCACACCAGGTCCCTTTGCCAGCTCCCTCCCTGGGTCTTCTGAAGGAGCAGAGTGGGAGGATGTGTTCCTCCACATGGCCATGATACATGAGCACCCCTGGGGACAGTGGGACACTCTCATTAGATCTCTTCAGGCTTCTGGAATGGGAGCACACCTTCCAGGCCACTTTTTCCCCACTAAGCCAACTGGTGTCTTGACGAGCACTGCCTTCATCACCTTCTGTTTTATGTCGCCCCCTCAGACCCATCAGCAGTTGCGAGGTTAGCACTTCCATGGGACTACCATGGCCATCGGGAAAGTGCTTTTGGCCTCAGAGCACAGTGACCAGCAGTGACATCTCCTAAGGGACTTTGGGATTCATTGGCTTTTCTGGAGGAGCAATGCAGTTGACTTGGCCTCTACAGTGGGTTGAGGAGATGACAGACAAGGTAATAATAAAAATATAGGTGTCCAAGCAAGGACAAGGAAAGGAAGAGAAAGGATTTTGAGCCAGAAGAAAGGTGATTGGGTGGGGAAGCAATGATATAGTCACAAAGTGCTGAGGACAAGCAGTCAAGGGTGCTTGTCCTAGTGGGGTGGTACACTTGCCCCATATATAGTGCAAGAACTATTTCAGGACTCCTGACAGTGCAAGATCTGCCTCCTGCTGGCTCACCTGCATTGTGTTAGGAGACCTCAGGATGGTGCAGCTCACCTCTGCCCTCCTGTACCCTGTAGTCACTAAAGTACAGCTTCTAGTGTAGTTTCCTTCAAAAAGTGTCCAATTCCTGAGCTTCACAGATGCTTTGAGAACCAACCTAGGGCACCATAAGTGCAGCGGTGCATTTTGCCTTGAAACCACACTACTGCATTGCAGCTACTGATAGTGTAGAAATGGCCCAAGACAGCAAACTCTTCCTTGGGTCCAGGCTACCATAACTAATGCCAGGACCTCACACAAGGTGTAACACCCATGGAGAACTCAATCCAGCCACTTAAACATAAGCCCGTAAATCCCATTTGCACCAGGCAGCAGATATGTCACAGGATTCAGAGTCTTCTTGAGCTTCAGCATCTGTTCAAAGGTGCACCAAGAGCATCTCAGATGGCATTGGACATCTCTGGACACCAAACGGAGAGCCCCCTTGCCTGAAGAGTATCTTACAGGTAGTCTGGAAAGCTGAGCTGGGCTCTGGGTCCCATGCCAGGCAGGACTGCTGAGGCTGTGAGGTGGTGAGGGGCTACGTGTGCTCAGCGCATTGCCTGCAGCTCCTGGCTGTCATGGGTGTGCCCATCACCTGGGAGAACTGTCCCAGCCCACTGCCCCACACAGAGACAAGAGTGTGCCCACATGGGGGGTTGCAGCTCGGCTCGGGGAGATGCTGGGACAATTTTGCCCTTCCTGTAGTAGGAGAGCCCAAGGAAGAACGTGCTTTCCAGAAACAAGAAAACCTTGGGGGACCTCTTCCACAACTGTATCGATGTAAGGATATAAATAAGCCAGAAAGCTTGGAATAGTTTTCATGGGTGAAAAATGAATTTTTCCAATTTTTCATTGCATTGTTCTGTTTAACAGAGCTTTAGAGTAGGTCCTAGCCCAGCAGTGCTCAATGTTTCAGTCACCATAAATCCATCATCCAGAGCCTGCGCATTAGGTGTGATGGAAAGTGGATTTTGGTGAAGATGGGTTGGATAGCCCTGGTATGTCAAGACACATCATTTGGCCAAGTCTTGAAGGGCCTGAAGCACCCCAACTTCCCTTTCTCAACCACCTCAAAAGCACAGCTCCAGCAGCCACTTCTTCCTTTAGGGGAGGGCAAAAAGCTCTTGCTACCACCATCCTGCTGAACCAGGGCAAATCCACAGCCTTATGCTTCTCCCAGATCCCAGGAAACTCCTTGGAAAAAGCAAATACACCTTGTCCATCACAACCTCCTCACCAGAGATATTTTTTAAGGTTGCTTGTCCAAGTCTGGTTCTCTCCCTTTGAAATCAGACCCTTCCCTTCCCCAGGTCAGCTGTTGGGTTACATCACCCATGGGTGGAACAGGAAATCAAAGAAAGCAAATCAAAGAAAGGGTGAAACATCTGGGAAAAACTGAAAGGCTGGTAACAGTGGTGAAGCTGCAGGGAGTAGAAACTATGAGAACAGGTCCAGCTATACATCAAAGATGTATGGCTGGACCTGTCACCCTGGATAAGTGACACCATGAGGCCTGTTTCGGACATCAGGAGGATGTTCTGCTGAATGCTTGCTGCCAACCAATTTGGAGACTGTTACGTACAGTGCAACTCTGGGATTACCAAGAGGTGTGTGCGTGGAGTCACTGGAATTCAGGAGGGTCACAATATTTTCATGCTGGGAAGCACCTGGTGTGCTGTGAGAAAAAAAGGGGGATGTAGATGAGGAGGGGCCGAAAAAAAAAAGCACAGCTGCCCTTCTTAACATTGCTATTCTGACAGATTTCAAACCTAAAATGTTCTGTATATCTGATAGCTGATTATACATAAATGCTTGTCGGTATTTATGGACCCTGGGCTTATATTTCAAAGTCCTCTCTCCCCGTATGTTTGATAATGTTTTCGTCTCTATGGCGGCTCATTAAACTCACTTTGCTGGGGGATGCTTTGAAAGGTGGACGATAATCCATGGGCTGTTGACAGTGTAACACTGCAACGGCTTGCATGCCATTAAAATGGTTCATCTATAGAACCTCAACTCAATACAGTGTGCGTCAGCGTACAGTATAGATCATTTAATCCATATACTGTTATTAAAACAGTGGATTAAGGAGCTGTTTGGGATCAGAGCACGCTGTATATGTAACGAAACAGTTTAGCTGAGATTAGTATTTATTACTCAATGCCAAAATTGATTGAAGGATTCATAGATGCTTATAATATTGGGGTTTCCATTTGATCACTGAATTACTGCCTTTCTGCCACACAAGTGCTTGTCAAGACCTGAGAATAAAATAATTGCTTTGCGCAAAAAAGTAAAACCAGAATAACAGAAGTAAATCTGATATTGATTAAAATATTTTAAAACGTCATACTAATAATGGCATTTAGATGGTTTTAAGTGCATGGTATGAGAACGTGCATGGAAAGGACATTCAGACTTCTGAAATAACCACCTGTGAAATATAATTTTTTTTTGAAAGAAGACTTTGCAAGCTGTTACATGGATCAGTGTTAATTTAATCTACCCCAGAGCGAACTAGAAGCCAGAAGTATTTTTCCACACAGTTTTCTTCTGTCACCAGTCTCTCTGAATTTGTCAGAAGAGGAAGTTTTATTCAACCGTTCAGCAAAGCCGTGCCGAGGACGACAGTGGCAGTTTTACAGACTTATCTATAACGCAACAGAAGGTTGTCAACAAGCCTTTTCGGTGACATCTCCACATGAGCATGGTGAGCGGATGATTTGAGGATTACCAGGCTGCTGGACAGGTCATCTGGCATCTTAAAAATCTCTTCTGTGGAGGACCAAATCTGCAGCCAGAAGCTGTTTACTGGCTGGAAGGGGGAAGGGAAATGGGGTCTGTTTAAAAGGCAAAGACCCTTGCACTTGTTTGTGCGTCCACCACAGATCCTTGTCTTTAAACTTGCTCCGTGTGCTGGGGAGCTGAACTCTGGTTGACACCTGTTTTCAAGGGAACTGGTAGGCAAAGTAAAATGTCAGTAGCAAAACACCAACATGAAAAGAAAAATATGTTGGAAAAAATTGTATGATGTTTACTGTAAACAGAACAGAGCCCTTTTTTTTCTCCAAGGCGGAATGTGTCAGTACCAAATTTCAGTTATACTGCAAGTCATATTTAAGAAAAAAACCCACGTTTATGAACCCAGTTTTTAGGATTTATGTTTTTTTTTTAAATCCTGTGTTGATAGTCCAGGTCCTATTGCACTTTACAGAAGAGTTTGGATACTCCAGAGTGGAGGTTCAGACATTTCCCTATCAAGCAAATTAAACTCCTTCTGCAAGTGTGCCTGCGCTGGAAATTTCTCTTCCACACCAACTGATAGTTTTCAGGTCCATTTCCCACAGCTGTACATCCCCTGGACATTGACGCTGTGGTTTCTAAGGAGCTTATGAAACCCCATGCACAGCAAACAGAGTCAGCACAAGACATCCACAGAAGGATTGCTTTGGGACCAAGTGTGAGTTGCGACTGGCACTGGGAATCTGGAAGAGAAAACATGTAGGGAAAAAAAGCTGATGAGCTGCGATGAATCCGTTCGCCCAGACAGCTCTCTGTGAGGCAGTGTTTAAAGAGAGTCCAGTTTTTATAGAATCCTAAAGTGGAGGTTTGTACAACTTAGCTTTTATGTTGTTGAAGAGTCTTGTGTAATCAGCAGCAATCCAAGCCAAACTGCCAGCACCGCAGGGCTGGCAGTTTGGGTTGGATTGCTGCTGCTTCAGAAGTTACACTCTGCTGTAATAACATATGAAAGAAACCTATAAAGATGTCTCGGAGAAGTTAAGTGCAGCCTGCCTGCCTACATACCACTTTGGCAGAATCTCCATCATTTTTTGACATTTATGAAGTCTCTATATGAAAGACCATGTGTAGTACATTATTGTTTAATGCCAAAAGGGGGAAAAAAAGAAGTGAAAAGAAAAAAACCTTGAAAATGGAGCTTTCACTGGATTTCCCGTAAGATTTCCTCAACCAGTAAATTTGCCATGATCAAGAAGGTAAGAATATGCATTTTGAATACAGTGCATACTCTGAATATATTATTCTTTTTATATACTCTGAAAACTCATTTAGATGCTACTGTTTCACATCATGTCAGAAAGCAGCATATCACAAAATAAGAGTTTTCCAAAGACCACTAAATGTCCAAAGGCTAGTGTCTCACATCACTTCAGTGAGGTCATTTTATCATTTTTATCAAGAGAACAAAAGAAGATAAGATTTTGTGATTGTTTTTGATGTGTGAAACATCAAGTGAAATGGATTGGCTCTCCGCAAATACCCCAGGTACCCATGCACCCCAGCAAGAAATAGAAACTCTTCATGAGATCACAGAATCACAGAATGTTAGGAGTTGAAAGGGACCTCCAAAGATCATCTAGTCCAACCCCCCTGCCAGAGCATCATCACCTAGATTAAATCACACAGGAACGTGTGCAGATTGGTCTTGAATGTCTCCAGAGAAGGAGACTCCACAACCTCTCTGGGCAGCCTGTTCCAGTGCTCTGTCACCCTCACAGTGAAAGTTTTTCCTTAGATTCCAGTGGAACATCCTATGTTCCAGCTTGAACCCATTGCTCCTTGTCCTATCACTGGTCATCACTGAGAAGAGCCTGGCTCCATACTCCTGACACTCACCCTTTAAATATTTATAAAAATTAATGAAATCACCCCTCAGTCTCCTCTTCTCCAAGCTATAGAGACCCAGCTCCCTCAGCCTTTCCTCAGAAGGAAGGTGTTCCACTCCATCACCCTGGTGGCTCTGCACTGGACTCTTTCAAGGAGTTCCATGTCCTTCTTGAACTGAGGGGCCCAGAACTGGGTACAATATGATGAGCAATGGCACATAATTGCATCATGCCCCTATCCTCCAGCACGGGCTGTAACGGCTGGCAGCAGAACTCCCTCAGGCTCCGGCTCCTGGGAAAACTCAGAATTCTCAAAGGGAGAATATTTACCAATATACCTTTCGGGCTAAAAACCTGGATCAGCAGACCAGCACTTCTCCCTGTGCTAACAATCCCGGTGACTGTAAAGGACACTTGGCTGATGAAGTACACTGCACTCACAGAATAAGCCCACAGCCCAGTTATACTTGAGAAAAATACCTTTGGCCAGGAGGTGTAACTCATTGATTAGAAGTACCGAAACGTAGTTTACAACTGTTATTCCCTTGCATTCACTCCCGAGGAGTAGCTGTGCTCCTTATCCAGCTGCTGCTGAAGGTGTAGCAAACCCACTGCAGGTACAGAGGGATGAACATAGGATGGGAAAAACACTGTCAAATATTTGAGTATGTTTATATCACGTAGGAGTTTCCCTTCATATATGTCACCTTAGCCCGGCATTTCCTATCTATATTTTAGTTTCACTTCCCTAATTTCAATCCATTCAAATAATTCCATCTCAGACCTTGTTTTTTTCTGTAGAAAACCCACTGCCATATGGAGGAAACATTAAAATTATTGGATCTGAAGTAAAAACAAAAGCAGCTTAGTGTTAGAGCAAGAGGCTTAAATCGAGACAATTAAACCCGAGTCAAACTGAAAGTAAAAATCACAAACCCTTTTGGCCAGCAGATGCATACCATATACCGCACGGAAAGCCATTGTTATTGGATAGTGGAAGCAGGCAGTCTTCAAAAGAAGGATCCTCACCTTCAGGAACACCAAAATAAACTTCCAAGATAAACCTGTGCAGTGCAAGACAATAAATCTTGAGCAGGAGCACTTTTGAGAAGAGGCTGCTTTGCCTTGCGGGGTTACACCAAGGGAACACACACTCCTACGCAACCAAGCGGTTGTCAGTGACTACCATTTTGCGAGGAAGGTCATGGGGTGGCTTCCGTATGGATGGGATGTGGGATAATCCTTCTGCAGCCCAGCTTTCCTCTTCTGCTTGTTATTTTAATGCGGTGATGACAATGGACGACCCGATTAACAGCAGTGGCGTTGGGATATTTAGGGGTGGACTTCAGCTGCTCAGTTTGTAACAGAGTAGTTGAAATGAGGTGGCTACACCTGGGGACTGCAGTATGAATTCCGTCTCTTCCACGCGTAACTGGCTGGGGCCAGCAGTCTGGGACTGAGAGACCGAGAGACATTTTATGAGTTTATAGCAGTGACCCTTGCTGGGGCAGTTGGTGAAGAGCCGAGGCCCCATGGGAGAGGACTCAGGCGGAGGTCATGGAGGTCTGTTCCCATGGGTGCGACCCCACGCTGGTGCAGGAAAAGAGTGTGAGAAATATCATCCAGTCCCGTCCCCCCCTCCTCCCAAAGAAGGACTCACCATGGACCTGACTGAAGACTGAAGCCTCCATTCCCTATTTCCCCCGCTTCCTCCAGTGCCATCCTGGGGAGGAGAAAATCATGAATCAATTGGAGTCTGTAAGGAAGGGAGGGGCAGGGGGAGTGGTGTTTTAAGAGCTGTTTGTACTTCTCATTGTCCGACTCTGGTTTCTCTGTGTGTGTAGCGCACTGTAATAAATTAGAGAGTTTTCTTGCCTTCTGTGTTGAGTCTGTTCTGCCCGTGACACTGATTGTGGAATGATCTCTCCCTGTCCTTATCTCGACTCCAAAGCCTCTCAACATGTATTTTCTCCCCTGTCCAGCTAAGAAGGGAGTGATAGAGCGACTTTGGTGGGAGTCTGGCATCCAGCCAGGGTCAAACCATCACACAGTCTCCCACAGCGTCCTCCTGGATCAACTAGTCATTCATGGGTCAGATGGGTACACTCTTGGCTGGGTTAAAAACTGCCTGGATAGTCAGGCCCAGAGAGTTGTGGTGAATGGCGTTAAATCCAGCTGGTGACAGGTCACAAGTGTTGGCCCCCAGGGCCTGGTGCTGGGGCTGGTCCTGTTTAACATCTTCATTGATGATCTGAATGAGGGAATTGCATGCACCTGTGGTAAGTTTGTGGTCAACAGGAAATTGTGTGGGAGTGTTGATCTGCTGGAAGGCTCTGCAGAGGGACCTGGACAAGCTGGATGCATGGGCAGAGGCAGGAAGGCTCTGCAGAGGGACCTGGATGGGTTGGATTGATGGGCAGAAACCAACCTTATGGGGTTCAACAAGGCCAAGTGCTGGGACCTGCACTTTGTCCACAACCCCAGGCAGCGCTACAGGCTTGGGGCAGAGTGGCTGGACAGCTACCTGGAGGAGGACCAGCTCTGGTATCTTACCAGCAATTTTCTGAAGTGTCAGGGATGAATGAGGAAGGAGACGGTGCCCTGTTGGACAAAGCACTGAGATTGCAAGTTCTGTCCCATTCTGTGCAGCAACTGTCTTCACAAACCTCTGTCTTTAGAGACATTTTGAAAAACAGATAGACATATTAACCCTAAAAATAATCCACTGGTCAAAGAAAATCTCCAGGGATTTACAATCACATTCCTAATCTACCTAAATTTGTCTGCCTGTCTTGCTCTCTCTAGAAATTTTGTTTGGATACAACAAAAAAACTTGGGTTTAATAAACAAGCATTTTCCCAGTACATTAGTTAATTCTTTGTGTGGGATTTGCACCCTTGATCCGGATATTGTCCTTCTTGAAGGGAACGAAGCCTCTTTCTTCCTTTCTGCAGTTTTTTCCAGAGTTACTTTGGTCACCCTGCTTTCTGGGATAAACAGTAAATTTAAGGTCACATGCTGTTTCCCTTTGCGGTGCCCTCCACCTGCCTCAGGGCCGCACTGATCTGACATCATGCAGCAGGAGAACATGCATAATTGTGTGATTTAGCTCTGTGGCTGTCACTTCAGCCTGGGGACAGGAGGAAAAGGGCACCAGAACAAACAATCCACTTCTCAACTGTCTTGCTAGCCTTGCTGTGACAAGCAGCATCCAGGCAGAGTGTTCAGGGCTCCCTGTGAAAGCCTGCAGAAAACAAGCAGGAAACTGGTCAGTCCTGATTCCTCCTTTTCTGTAGCTCACGAGCAAGACTAGAGAAGAAACATCAAAACCCTGCTACTTCTTGTAACCTTGGTCCATGAAGGAAGAAAAGGGGCCTCCCCATCAGCCTACTGACTTCCTCAGAGGCATCAAAGAGTGACTCAACCCCCATGCCACCAGTGAACAAGGAGCTTGTCCATCTTCAGCAACACGGAGGGAAAGCAGAGGCAGGACTGCCCTGCTAGCAGGTCACCACATTGCATCACTAACTTCTTGTAGGTGTAGCCAAGGCAGGTTATTCCATGATTTTTTACATACCTCAAACGAATTGCAATAGTGAACAAATCAAAAGATAAGTCACGGACAGATGGGAAATACATTAGGAAGAATATTTTCATCAACTTCCCCAAAATAGAGAAGAAAAATAAATTCTTGGGTGAGTGTCAGGAGGATGGATCCAGGCTTTTCTCAGTGATGGCCAGTGATAGAACAAGGGGAAGTGGTTCCAAACTGGACGATAGAAAGTTCCATCTTAATAGGAGGAGGAACTTTTTCATGGTGAAGGTGACAGATTACTGGCACAGGCTGCCTCGAGAGGTTGTGGAGTCTCCTTCTCTGGAGACATTCAAGACCAATCTGGACACGTTCCTGTGTGATCTAGTCTAGATGATCCTGCTCGGGCAGGGGGGTTGGACTGGACGATCTTTCAAGGTATCTTCCATCTCCAAACGTTCTGTGATTTTGTGATTCAGTCTTCTTGACTTGGTATCAGGGACAATGAAAAAGCAACAACAACAAAGCCCCAGCTAAAATAAATCTTGCACCAGCAGAGGCAAAACAGTGGTTGTGCTGAACTGTTCAAAAGTGAGGACTTGACCCTATTGAAAGCATGGAGCTGGGAACGGCATTTGGCCTGTCTCACCATCCGGGCTGGCCAGCCCCACAGGACACTCTGTGAGGCCATCTCTGACACAGCCCTTCTTTAGTGAGCTTAAGAAAACTGTTTGACAGTATTGGTGTGGGTGTCTGAAATACAACTCCTTCCAAAAGACCCTCGCTTGCAGCATGCCCATCCTGGAAATGGGAGACACATTTTTAACATCTTCACAGATAAATTATTTGTACAATTACTGTTACAAGGGTTTTGCCTTGATTTTTGGCTGCCAATTTCCAGAAACTTTAACATCAGTGTATTTATCTGAAGAGATAACATTAAGGATTTCCAGCCGTGTGCTTCGGTAACCCTTCCGATCATCCCCTCAGCGTCCCCTGAGCATCTGTTCCTGTGCTCCGTCAGTCTATGCGTGCTGCGGCCAGCAGGTGATGCTAAAATACCTCTGAGGGAAGTAAGAATTAATAAGTACGTTTTCATTGTTTCATTTGAAATTGTCATTTCAAAGTACCGGAATCCTGAGAAGCAGGAAGAATTTGCCATCACCCTGACGTGACACGTTTCGTTTGTAATCCTCTGGCATTTCTGATTTACAATCAGTTAACTACTCACATCTCATCAGCAACAGTGAGCTCCAGATGTTTCAGGTAAGAAGGGAAAATGCACAATGGCAGCTATATGTTAATCAAGAGATACATTAAGTCTCTTGGTAGCCCCTGAAGATTTATGCTTTAGTCTGAAGATTCACACACTTGTGTACACATACATACCCAAAGCCAATATATGATGGAATAGGAGAAATAATTCAGGAGTCACATTTATGTAGAGACTTAAATACCTGGATTGTTGTTAATTGTCTGGTATAAGGGCAAACTGCAGGATACTGAGAATAAAAAATTAAATTAGAGGTGAATTTTACCAACCTGTATCTGAGAAGAGTCTTTAACATGTCCACACAAGTAATCTTCTGTAAGATTAATAAGCTGTAAGAAAATAGTTGCTATGAGCTCCAAGAGCGAGAGTTGGGGCTATTATCTGATGTGAGAGTTTCTGGAGGAACAGCAACTGAAAGGACAAAAGGGATGTAAACACAGGGATGAAATTGTTCTTTTGCAGGGTATGCATCATTCTCTCAGTGATGATTAATAACTAATCCACTGGAGCAAGCAAGGATTTGAGTACGTGCTAATTTGGATAATGGCTCGGTTCAGAAGCGGTAACTTCTAAAGGAATTATGAAGTGGAAATGTGGCTGCCCCCCAAATTGAAGCTGTTGCCCAAACTGCTAAGGCACAGAAAAAGGACAGCGTGTGACTTTGTGGCATAAAGTCATGGTCACGTGTATTCCACCCCAGCAAAGCTTATCAAAGTTCTGGCTTATACAATTTGCCCTTCAGGGCAGCTGGAGCAGGAAAACCTAAATCCAACACTGCGGTTACACTGAATTGTAACAGCAGCAGCAGCAGCAACAACAGATGATGTTTCTCACCCATCAAATACTAAATCGTATTAAAATCGTACCAAATCAAGGATTTATTGTACTTCCACATGACTTCTTCTTTACTCATGAAAATCAAGATCTCTATCAACTGAGTAACAATAACTCACCGAGTGACCTCAGGTGTTGTCTGTTGTGCACTGCTAACATAGTCTGGATTGGCTGCAGCAAACGCTCCCCAGCAATGCCACAAAGTTTTGCAGAAATACTTGGCCACAATTTCAAACTCTACCAACCAAGCCCCCACCATTTCCTGTCAAGGTGTTTCACCCCTCTCCCACCCTGCCTGAAGTACAGATGTTGTCCAGCCCACTTTTCTTCACTTACAGACTGTCATTTTTGTCTTTAGTAGTATTAGGAAAACGGTGGCTCTCACCCATACTTCACATTTTTCATTTGTCAGTTCAAACAGGACTTGATTTATCTTTCCCGTCCCTTCAAACAGGTTACTCTGATCAGTGTAACTCCAAGCATACTGGATGCCTGGCTGAATTCCACCCTGTTCTGCCCTCTCCGTAACTTCTCTTCCAGACTTACTTCTGAAGAAAACACAGGTACCACCCATGACCTGCCTCAAGTACCCACTTAAAGCATTTTTTCAGGCAATCACAAAGAAACTCCATTTACTTTCCTTCCACCTCAGTGTTCAAGACAACTCACCTACCCCCTCTCACTGCCCCACATAGGACAGGTTTTCTCCTCCATCCACAAGTGACAGGCTTCTGTGCAGTATCATCATCCCTTTCAACATCTCAAGCCTCAAGGGACAGTAAATGACTGCAGAAAGGTGGGAACACACCTACAGGTTCCACAATGCCGCTTACACCTTTGTGCTTGGTGCTGCATCTGCATCACACCTGTAACCACACCTATTCCGGGTAGCAGAGTTCCCAAATACAAAAGGATTGTGCTGTCTGGAGAGCTAGGCAGGGTAATCACTGCTCTGCACTCATGGGAAAGACACGACGGTTGAAATGCAAGGAAATCCTAGGTGATCCTGCTCAGGCAGGGGGCTGGACTAGATGATCTTTCAAGGTCCCTTCCAACTCCTAACGTTCTGTGATTCTGTGAAATTGGGTCTTTAAGCAACCCTATGGTGAAACTGCAAAAGTGGGAGAAAGGTGAGCGGCAAGCAGATTGCACCAGTGACCTCAGCTGCCCCCATGTTGCCTTTTGCCTGAAAATGGCCCAAAACCCCATTAAGATACTGCCCACGATGTGCTCAGTCAGGTAATACCTGTGATACAGCTGTAAGATTCCAGCTAAAGCAGCCAAGGGCACATGTGATCCATAAGTTGGCAGAAATCTAGGAACACTTACAGCTGTTCAGACACAGCTAAGCTCTTCAGGAAGAAATGAGGCTACCGGGCTAAGGACGGATGGGACAGCTTGCCATGAGATGCAGCTTGCCACAGAGCTGCTTTCTTGTTCCGTTTCTCAGAGAAAGAAAACCAAACCACTAATGCCCAACACGATGTTTTTAAAACCTGATTTGGACTGAGGATTACTTTCAGATTAAATCTGGCAACAACGGTCACTTCTTTTTCAGACTCTGAAGAACCAGTTTTCAAATTATTTGCCATCCACCTGTATCAGACACTGCTCTGAAGTGCTGTATAAACTTGTTCTGCCTTCACGCATCTCAGCAATTTGTTCCTACCTCTTAACCCTCCTATTACACTGCATCTTCTCAGATATCCCTGCAATAATTGTGTTTTAAGAAAGATTTTTGGAGGAGGCCAGTATTTTGAAAGTTTAGATGAAAACCCAGGCCTCCCAAGAGATCTGAAGAGTGGGCATGCTACACAGTAGATTCTGTGATTTCAAAGAATTTTAGAACGGCTCTTCTGTAAACTCCGTGATGTGTGAAAGCTTTCTGGGTTGTCTCAAGTACCATGCGCTGAAACATAACAATTTCAATTCCCAGCGCAGCTGCTTGTCAAAAAAAAAAAAGTGTATGCAGTAGGTTCAGATTCCAGAAGATAACGGCACACTTAAGAATCTGCATTTAAAGGGGATAATAAGACACTTGAGAAGTTGCCGTGATCTGTCAACTAGTCTGTGGGGAAAAAACAAAACAAAGGAAAATACACCCATCAGTGTCACACCTATATACATACCACAGTGGCTACACATCACTTGCATTAAACTGATTTTTAGCCAGCAGTTGTAAATACATCACAAACCCCCTACTTTTACATCACTACATTGAAATTATCACATTAATATTTCAGTAGCAGACAATTGATAGATGTTTCTGGAACTGAGCATTCCTATTTGTGGAGCAACTGTTGATGACTTTGAGCAGTGACTATATGCACAAAACCAGAAATTGTAAGAACATTCAAGTTTAAACTTTTAAAATTTAAATCAAAAGTCACATTACAGCTCAAGTGCATTTAGTGCAGAACAAACGCTTACCACACACACTCACCCTTTTCCTGTTTTGAACATAAATCATGGAAGCTTTATCTGAAATCAGCATTTCCTAGTGACTGCACATGGGGAGGGGCATGAGAACAAACCCGTCCGCGACGTCGGAACAGAGCTGTGGTTGAGGACAGGCACTGTACAAGAGCAGTGTGATTCATCTGGGAGGGTTTGTGGAGCAAGCACAGCAGTCAATGAAATGTCACCTGAGACTTTTTTATATGACAGCTTTTAGGAGGTTAATAATGACAATTTACCTTAACCAAAGATATTTTTATTGGGTTCAGTATTCAAGAATCATTACTTTTAGGTCTTTTAGAAAAGTGAACTGGGAAGACTAAAAAACCCCAACCGTATGAATGGCAGTTGGTACGTGAAGTTTAAATCTAAGATTTTATCAGGCTTGTGAAAACAAGCCAAAAGCCAAATTACGTTACAAGTCTAAAATTACCAAACAAGATACGGACAAAATACTCCATTTTCAAAAACTGCAAACACAGGTTTAACGCTAGTCATCCAAAACCGACAATAGTCTCTTAATAGAAGGCAAAAATAGTATTTTTCTTTTATTTTTTAACCTACATTAAGTACAGTGAGCAACATTTGCTGTATAGAATATGCGTCATTGAGATCTTTAAAAGGTGAGATCAGCATAGAATGCCGACTCATGCATCAGAAGATCTTCTCAACATCCTGATCTCTGGAAAGTTATCTGGGTTAAGGACCTGATTAACGCAGCAGAGTGGCTTTGTTAAATGTGTTGATAATATAACTGTCGTGCGCCACAATCACATTCCTGTGTTATAGGCATGTAGCACAAATAACGTTTTCCTTTCAGACTGAAGGGTATGTCAATATACACTAAACTATAGAAAATGCCAGAAAATACTCTAAGCAATCTTTAAACATCTGTCTTCAATATAATTGTATTTACATATTTCACTGAACTTATAATATGTAACGAGCCACTGAAGACATTTTTACAATATTTATTAGATTATGAATTTATAAATTCAAGGACTTGGAGGCACATAGTTTAAAAGGCCAAGAACACCAAAACTAATGAAGTCACAGAAATCAGAATATTTATGGATGTAACACCAGTAAAAAAAAAAAACCAAATCACATCCAAACTAAAAGCAACACTTCTTAAAAGTAATCCTTCAAAGTTAGCATAATAAAAAGTTCTCATTTCCCTCAAAGAAAAATAATTCATCCCACCTACCAAGCTAGAAAAAACTATTTACAGTTGTACTTTGATCAGAAGTATTAAGTTGTGTAATATAGCCACTTCTATTCCATCATTAGAATTTAACATTTCTTTTAAAGTATAGTTGTATTTACAAATGCATAAATATCATAACTCTGATCTTCATTAAGATCTGAATGAAAACAAGTTGTTAAGTCACAATACAAACGTGTTAGTTGAAAAAGTGTTTGGGACAGCTGCATACTCAGCATCACTCTCGAAGAACAAGAAGCCAATACTTTGATAAAGCTCAAGTTCATCAACTAGATCAGCTCTTCAAGTTACATTAATGAAGATTAAACCTCTTCTGTGTTAATTCTTTACACTGGTTTCTTCAGTCAACTTTCACCACGCTGTATATCTTGGTTACAAACCAAAAGCATGCAAAGAATCCAATTGTCCCTAAAAAAAAAAAAAATTAAAAATACACGTTTGGAAAACTGACACAGGAGACCTCAATTTCCATCTGTAACTCATAAATCAGGGCACACATCTACACACTCCACAATCTTTAGTCTTCGATACATCCACCAGATCAACTAGTAGAAAGTTACAGATAGTTCTTAGTCTTTACAGGCATTAATTACTATATAAAACATCCCATTACGTTCACGATCACAGAGCTGATGACATGGGAGACTCATTATAAGATGTCTGTGCGTTATTTCTCTTCCTACACCTTTTTTCTTTGTTGTTTCCTTATTATTCAGTCCAACTCCTTCCTATTGCTCCACCCTTTTCAGTAACTAGTCACACTTTACCCGGTCAGCTCAGTGTTACTATATATAATAAACCAGTTAGGTTGACAGCTTCAAAAGGAGTTTGCATTTCTAGCTATTCNNCTAAAAACCATGTAAATACAAATTTCAAACTACAGCACAGTTACTATCCAACTTGTACTTCTTATTGGCAATGTGTTACACACCTTAAAAATGAACACTTTTAACTGCCTTGAGTATTTCAGAAGGTACAGGCAAACCTAAATTGAAATTTAAGGATGAAGACTGTTTCCCTAAGAACTTACAATCCCATTAGCTGAAGAAAAACGTCTGCATCCTTTCTCTGTGAAATCCAACAGAAGTTTTAAACAAAAATCTCCTTTTGAATGCAGAGTATAATTTGGCTTCACTAATCTAACTGGATTACATGTAATGTAATGCAGCCTCAGTCAGAATGATAATGGACTTGGCAGCTCAGAATGGTTACAGGAACCTTCAGGTATCACAAGAACTAGGGCAGGGAAAAAGCCCCTAAGATTCTTTGAATTTTGCCTATGTACCTCTTCTAGAATCGTAGCCTCAACTTATGCAAGAGCCAAGTAAGTACTTTAAAGGAAAAAAGCACCTTTATTTTAGATCTGATAAGAGGTAAAACGAAAATTGTGTGCTAACTCATTCACTATACAAGCTTGGAAGGAACCATGAATGATACAATTTTGTTTCTTCCCCCTTCACGCTTGCTAAGCTACTGATGTTTAACTGACTCATTGACTGTGATACGGAGTTGTGATCCCAGCTGTGAATCAAAGATTTGTCATGTAGCTCCGGTATTTTGCCTGCTGAGTCTGATCAATGACCTGGAATGCAGCATGGATGCAAGCGCCTGAAGCATGTCTTACACTGACATAGCAGCAGGGCACCATCAAACCCCTGCCCGATACCGATGACTTAACAGATGAGTAAGCAGCAGCAGTTTTGATACAACAATTATGATTTTCTCTTTTTAGCTTCTTTATCATCCTGACACAGGAAGTCAGTTGCCTTTAGGAGCAGTGTTTGCTAAATTGCTAAAATGCTTTCTTGTGTAAGAAACTGGAGAACTGTACGCCCTTTCACCATGCCTCTGACTTTTTATGTAAAACCTTATCTTAAAGCACCTCAGTAAATCTGAGAGAACTGAATATATCCATCCTGGAACGCGTATCAACCAAAATAGACAAAATTATTCTTAAATCTTAAGAAATAGCACTATTGCCTCAAACGATAATTTGCACTTATTTTTTGGGGGAAGTAGATTAAAAAATGTATCATTAAGCATGGTGTTTCAAAGTTCTAATGGTTCAGTGAACTTCACATGTGTTCTCCCCTAACACACAAATTGAAAATTTAAAGGAACTAACATGCACAAACTCTGAAAGCTCAGTGCAGGTTGCACAAAATAACACAACGCCACCACTGCCCCAATTATGTACAAATGATTTCTACAGAAAGCACCTGAGAGAGTCCAAGAGTAAACCATCTCTTCTTGGCATGTTTGCAAACCTACCCTGAAAAGGACTCCCCAAATTTGCTGGTGGGTGCTGCACAACCTGGTCAACTGAAAATGAACATGTGAGCAAAGGAAAAGGGTGATGCACCAGACACATCTTAATACCTCTAGGTGATGACATGTGATGTGTCTGACTTGAAAGAATAAGGGCAGAGGATGGAAATTTTATGGATACCTTAGCTAAGCCAGTCTCAGTATAGAAAATTTAGCGTGAATCCCCTTTATCTCAAACATGTGCACTCCAGAGTTACTGCGTGCATCCAAAGTAAATAGACCGAACCAAGGAGATGTGGTAAACACAGTTCTGGTTGTGGCCAAAACTGCTAACTATCAAAAAGGCACACATGCTGAATATCTGTTGGAAAAGCTAGTGAAACTAAACAAGTTGATATTACACTTACGTAAGTGTCCCAATTAGTTTTTTATGCTATGTTTGCACTGCATTAAAACTGATTTACATAAAGCAGCACACCTTCCATTTCTAGCTGAATCCAGATCAGAAATAAAGATCTGGAGAAAGGCAGGGTGAGAAAGTGAGAAAGGGAGGTGGAATCTCTGATCGACGCATTCAGAATGACTTGCTAATGAGTACACAAAATATAAAAAAAAATAGAGATGATGTGTAAATTACAAAATATCCGCAAGCAATGCCAAGACACATTAGACTGATTTAAAAGGAAGGATGGAATATAAAACTAACCACTTTTGGAACACAGCTTGATCACTTTTCAAAGAGATTATATAACATACTTCACCCCATTCTCTCCTTTTAACAGGCAGTGACCCAAGAAACTCCTTGTAGGCTCTTGTTCCTGTTCATCATCATCTGCATTCAGCTGTGGTGCACAAACAGCTTCAATGTTTCCTAAGCCAAAGTGGCAATGTCTTTGAAATTAATATTTGGTTACACTTAAAATAAAGATCATTCTCAAATGTCATTTCTTCTCCAACTAGATTTGTTTGTTTTCCCCTATGTTAAGTGGAAATGAAAATTCCACTTATAGTGAGATCTGCACTAAAAGCTCTGATGAGAAGTTTGTGTGCCTTAAAATATAGGCTGAATAGCTGTATGCATAAATACATATCAAAGCCTTTGGAATCATTAAGCCTCATCATAAACGTAGAGCTTGAAATTATTTAAAACATCTATCAGTTCAAAATAGTTTTGAAGTATTGCTCTGTAGGGTAAAGTCCACAGAGGCAAATTACATTCTACTGGAGCAGAATTCAGTGTTTTCAAGACTTCTAAGGAGTTGGCAGTTGCTGTATTCTTGCATGAGATTTTGAAAGAAGGCTTCTAGCATTTTCCACCCTTAACAAGGGATAAGTGTGTCTGACTGAAGCTTCCTGTTCTTTGTACCGAAGATGACAAAGGAAGGTTTTGTGACCTCATCTCACTTATTGAAGATGGAACTGAAACGCAGCACCTAAGACAGGTACTTTTCCAAAAGGTCACAGTAAAGATGACAAGGTTCTTAAAACTGCATCAAAAAAGTTTAAGAAATTTTGTCTGCTTCTTATGCCACTTCAATGCAACTGGGAAAGAAGGTAGAGAAATTCTGGTAAAGAGCAAAAGAAAAGTGTTCTCTGACAATTTTTACTCTTCTCTCTCCCTTCCTCTTATTCCATAAAAGCTGAAGTTTTTTCCTTGACACTTGTGTTTCTTCAAAAGACAACTAATTAAAAAATGTAGTTTGTCAAACCACTAACATAATGTAGTTTGTCAAACCACTAACATAGGAGGGAAATATGGAGAAATATTTATCATGTTTAAATGTGTCATATTTGAAGATCTAATTATAGGCCACACCACAATGAGCAGTAGTTTTGCCTCATCCTCACTTAAATTTCACTCACTAAAATTTATGATCAGAGAGTTGCAAAACGCTACACATCTATCTGGGAAAAAAAAAAGACTATATATAAATTTGTGATCCCATAACATGGTAACTTTTGTCAAGGATTCTACTGCACAAAGTTAAAGGTAGGCTCACATTTAAAATTAAAGTTCATTACACTTACCCGTGAAAAGGAAGAAGATCAAAACCATAATCATGGTATAACCGAAATATAAAATGGTGCTAGCTGTTCCTGTGATTTGCAGTTTAGAAAAAAAATAATGTATTGCATATATTAGGAAATAAACTGCAGTAAAACCACTAGTGAGGAATGAACGCCACTGCCAGTGATAGTCCTAGAAGGGGTGGGGAAAAAAGTAAAAAAAAATATGCATGAGTAATATTCCATACACCTGCCACAGACAGAAGAAACCTACACATCAGTATCAAGTAGGCAAAAAACTAAAACCCCAAATAATCCAGACCTACTACTGCCAGCCACAGAGATTTCTACCTCCCCCTGCAATGTTGGCGATGTCCAAAACGCACTTGGATTGAACAAAGTTGATGGATTAGTTTAGCATCTCCATAGAGATGGGAGTTGGAAACTAGAGATAGTCAACTTAGCAGTACTCAGTGCAGGGTTTTAGTATCTGCTACAAATTTGGGAAGCATTCTGAAAACAATATCAAGTCTGCATGCTGAAGAATATTTCTTACCTCTGCACATAAATGGAAGTAGCAGAGTAATATTGTAGCCTCAGAACATGTAATAACCAAAATAATGAATACCAGGAACAGGAAGCCAAACATGTAATACATCTGGTGAGACCTGTAAAAGCGGAGTTAAAAAATTATGTAGCAATATCACCTTCACCTTAAGTATTCCCCTTCCTACTGAGGTACTGTCAGTTGTGTGGCCACCCAAATGACTACTCCATTTTTTCCAGCTGAAGAAGAGGAGCCTCTGCGGTTCAGTCTTAAAATAATAACAAAGGAAGCCCAAAAACACGCTCCTGATTGGGATTTTAGGGAAAGAACTGACTAAACATAACGAGTGAAGTTACAGTTCCAGTGAAGTCAGCGTGACCTCTTCCACTGACTGCAGCAGAACGTGGATTTCACCTCACATTTCAATCAAAGGGGCAGAGCTGCAAACTAACAAGAAATGTCAAATGCTGTAGCTGTCTGTGTTGGGTAGAGACACCTATTCAAGGTTCAGAAACAGTTTAACGAGATCCAATAACTAAAATGTGCCAGAAGGAAGACAAATCCCTCACAGTAGATTAGTTTGTCAGTATGCTATGACCTCACATTGGAATTCACTTACACTGGAGTAGTCTTTGACGCTTTATTTTTGAAAAAAATCTGCTGCGGTTACAAATATTTCATAAAATTTCTTCCCTTTTTTTCTCTCAAGAGTAGTAATATTTTTCTACCTCAAGAATAACAACTACAGCTAAAACAAAAACATAAGTCTATTTTAATATATTTACTATTTTCAAGTTATATGCCATATGTCAGCTTCAGAACCACTTCCACATGAAGTCAGAAGAGTAGCATGAGAAAACTAAATATCTGAGTATTGCAGGTCAGCTGTTAAGTCGCTAGGCATATCACAGACACTTCTCTACACACTTCAACGAACAAAAAAGACACCGAATATCTTCTAGACCATGAAGTGTTAAAAAAAGATGTTAACGTTTACATTTTTATTGAGCTAGTATTCTGGTAAGCCTGCACCACCAAAAATGAGTCACAGGATCTTTAAGAAAAACTCTGACAAAGAAGTTACCACCTTTTAGCACAGAAAATTCAAATAGATTGTGGTTAACTTACCAAATACTATTGAGAATAAAAAACAACTGTATGAAGATACACCCGAAAGGCAGAATCCCTCCCATAATAATGCCAGGTAACGGCTTTGTATAGAACGATTGCTCAGGAATCTGACGAGGAATTTGATTTGTGCGAACAGGGTGTTCAATAGCCTTTAAACAAAAATAAGAGATGGTTAAGTAAATAACATGACAATCTATAGCACAACTTTTTCACTTTCTTTTCAAAATGAGCAGTGACCATAGGCTGCTATTTGGTTTGAGTGTGTGCATACCCAGCTACCACTCTATCTGCTTTCCCTACTAGCCTAGCTACCAAGATTTGCTAGGCAAACAAGCTAAAAGATAGCTCTAATGGTAAACACAAGAATGGACACCTTGGACTTCCCTTTTAATGATTGCCTAGCTATGATGTGTTACGCAGCCCAAGCTGACTTCTCACTTTTCAGCTGGGTGAGGTGTAGGGGGGGGGGGTACTGGTGGTAAAGACTCTTGCTTTGCCCTTCTAAAAATCCCTGTACATTGTTTTCCAGGATTTACTTCAAAAATCACATTACAAAACTCGCAAACTGAGAGGATTCAATCCAGTGATTAAATCCTAATATAAGATCCGTGTGTAGATCAGCATAGTGAGAAAAAAAAAAGGCAGATAAATACATACTTTGGCATCTTTCCCCTTTCATATAGATTACATTAAAAGTATCAATAGATACTTGCTAGATGCTTGCTTTCAGATTTGATTTTAACATATTTGTGACACCTGTCACAATGCCTTATAGTTTATCAAATCCTCCTTTCTTAAACAAATTACCTCTGTACAATACTGGGGGCTGTGGGGGGTGTTGCTCAAATTTCAACCTGGCTATCAGAAAACCCCTCAGAATTCTGGTTTAGAAAAATTGAATAACTACAGTTGACTTTTAAAAGTGCCTTTTAAGATACCTAAATATTCTCTGAAGGTATTCCATAAGAGCTACAGAGTACTGGCTACTGTGACTACAGAACTCTGACTTCCTATACAGGGAAAAAACCCACAAAAAAATACCTGAGCATGCAGATCAGAATTTGTGGGGCACAATAAACCACTTACAAAATAAAAAGAGAAGAACCTATTTCACTACTTAAGGTTTGATCACAGAGTCCCTCATATAAACAAGTCAACTCCATCAGTTTAGTAGTAAATCCCAATTAATGTCTGCCAAGCAGTGATAACCATTTACAAAACTCCTGTGCAAACAGACTTCACAAGTGTTCTTGTAGCACTTTCATCAGCAAATAACCTTCTAAACGCTCAGTGTAGAGGGCAGACAGGAACAAAAAGAACACAGGGGAAAAAAAAGAAACACATAATTTGCTTTCCCTAATGCTTGACTGAGTTAACTACATCTTTTAGTAATGAAAGAGTTGCCAATTAAAATAAAGAATGTCCAAATCACTGCTTTATCTGTAGCAGTCAATTAAGGACAATGATAACGCTAATCGTTGCAGTGAAAGATCACCACCAAGTGAACAGCAAAGTCTTGGAATCTCAATATCCAGTACCTAAAGCAGCTCTGAAGTAATCAAACAGGACTGCACCTGACAATGTAACTAGCTCAGGTGGTACCTCAGTCACAGTCCATATACAGTTAGAGGTATATATATATATATATGTGGATATATGTGTCTATGCACTTACAAAGCAATTTCTGAAAAACACTTACGTTTTTCTTAAAACCAAAATAGGCACCAATAAACGTCAGTGGCACAGATATGCAAAACCAGAGTGCTAAAATAGCAACCAAAGTACCGAATGGAATAGCTGCTGAAGAGCCTTCTCCCCAGAGAATGAGGTTCATGATAAAAAAATCTGCAAATACAATTCTGAAAAATACATAACACACTTAAAGCACAGAAATACTCCTTAATATTCAATAGTTTTAACAAAACAATATCACTGTCTTAAGATTTTAGTGTAAATCTCTGTTTAAAATCAAATCTCACACACACACACACACACACACACACACTGTCAAAACGAGGAGGTCAAGCAAGCAATTCTTTGTTAATCTAGTGGGATTGAACTACAGCAGGAGCTGACGTTCCAACTAAGCAATTTCAAATATATGCCTGTCTGAAGTATTCTTCGGGGTAAGACTTCTTGCTGTATTTAAGTAGAAACATTTATCACGGCATTATACAGTATGACACTATATAAGACCAACTACAGTGTGGTCAGAGAAACAGCCTAGAGAGTAAAAGAAAGCATTGAAGAAGTGTGCCTGTCTAAAACTTAGGACTATCATAACACTCTTTCTTAATCAACCTTTTCGTGCAGTAAACAAGTGCTTGCTAAAAAAATATATAATTAAATCTAAGGACAATATGCCATTAACATAGTCAACTTCGTCAAAAGTGCCATAATAATTCTCATAACTTCTGGAATAAAGGGACAATGTAGCAATATTTACTTGTAGAATGAAACTTCAAATATTAGCTATGCATGTCAGAGAAGCAATTTACTAATTTTAATCATGGGGATATTCTCAACTTACCCAGGACAAAGGAATGATGTCAGCAGGACATTTGTTTTCCATTTCTCACCTCCAAATGCTGTATTAAAACATTTGAAAGTTGTCAAAATGTGCATTAAACTCACAACTGTTAATTTTCCAGTCCATTTACCTATTATACTTAGCTTGCAAATACCGAAATAATGTGCTATCATGTTCAAGTTTGAAACAGCAAACTAAATATTCAGTAATAAAACTCAATTCCTTCATCATATTGCTTAATCACAGAGCTTTAAAGCAAAGAGTCAGACCTCTGAACAAGGTCAGTTCTGACCAAGGTCAGAAAAAGTATCTAACTATAATAGGCTGAATCTCTGACTACTTTATCCGCTAATAGGAGGAAGCAGATTTGCAGTATTTTTAAGTCTTTAAAAAACAGTTTAAACCCGGAGTGATTAAGTAGTTTGAGCTTTCTAACATTTGAATCCAGGTTTTAGTAGCAAAAAAAAAACAAAACAAAACAAAAACAAACAAACAAACAAAAAACCCAAAACCAAACCACCCCAAACCAAAACCATAGATATGTGAAAAGCAAACTTCACAATTTTCTTGGAATAATTTTTGTTTATTAAGTTTACAAGACAGTCAGGACTAACATGTTCGCAGGAAGCAGTGATGTTCTCATAAGTCTTAACAGCATTAAGCAGTGGTGATACCAAAAGATTAAAGATAGATTTATTAAGAAAATCTTTATGAGTTTGCACTATGCTGATAAGAAATTCTAGTGAGCATACTTTCAAACAGAAATATCCTGCAGGAAGTCAGTGAAGCCAACAATTTCATCTCAGCACTACCATAATGATATGTTTCTTTACTTTAAGAGTCAGAAGTTATTATGGTTAGAGTGGTTTTAATTAAGTTTCTATTTCATCATAAAATTTTTTGAAAACATGGCACCAGTTAAGATTAACCATTTAATTTCAACTCAGGTTTCGTTTTTTAAATACAATGTTGAAAAAAATACGTTCAAAATGGAATATCCATTTCAGATGCATTTTGGTTTATGTCTCACTACTTGGTTTGTACACTACAAATACTCACTGACGACCTGGATGAGGGACTAGAGTGCACAGTTTCCTGATGACATAAAGCTGTGAGTGGTGGCTGACACACCAGAAGGTTGTGCTGCCATTCAACAAGATTTAGGCAGGCTGGAGAGCTGGGCAGGGAGAAACGTAATGAAATTTATTAAGGACCAGTGGTCCTTATTAAATTTCTTGCAGGGTCTTATTAAATTTCTTATTAAATTTCTTGCAGGGTCTTGCATCTGGGGAAGAACAACCCCAGGTACCAGTATAGGTTGGGGACTGGCCTGTTGGAGAGCAGTGTAGGTGAGAGTGACTTGGGAGTCCTGGTAGATAGCAGGATGACCATGAGCCAGCAATGTGCCCTTGTGGCCAAGAAGGCCAATGGCATCCTGGGGTGTATTAGAAGGGGGGTGGCTAGTAGGTCAAGAGAGGTCCTCCTCCCCCTCTACTCTGCTCTGGTGAGACCACACCTGGAGTGTTGTGGCCAGTTCTGGGCCCCTCAGTTCCAGAAGGACATGCAACTCCTTGAGAGATTCCAGCACAGGGCCATCAAGGTGATGAAGAGAGTGGAACATCTTCCTTCTGAGGACAGGCTGAGGGAGCTGGGTCTCTTCAGCTTGAAGAAGAGGAGACTGAGGGGTGACCTCATTAATGTTTATAAATCTGTAAAGGGCGAGTGTCAGGAGGACAGAGCCAGGCTCTTCTCAGTGATGGACAGTGACAGGACAAGGAGCAATGGGTTCAAGCTGGAGCACAGTAAGTTCCATTAGAATGTAAGGAGAAATGTCTTCACCATGAGGATGACGGATCACTGGAACAGGCTGCCTCGAGAGGTTGTGGAGTCTCCTTCTCTGGAGACATTCAAGACCAATCTGGACACGTTCCTGTGTGATTTAATCTAGGTGATCCTGCTCTGGCAGGGGGGTTGGACTAGATGATCTTTGGAGATCCCTTCCAACTCCTAACAATGTGCGATTCTGTGAAACTACTTCAGCTTGGTAGGCAGACCTTGAAACAATAGCTAGCTGGGATTAGGGAAAGAAAACAGTACCAACTAACTCAGGTGACCAGCCATGCCTAGATTGAATTCTACCATTACAGAATCCCCAGCAATCCTTTTCCCTGCACCCTTGCAACAGCCTAATAAGTACTGTTCTCCCAAAGACCTATGGAGCTTGCTAAAAAGAGGTGACAAATCTCAAGCATGAGAGAACAGAGGTTCGTGATTTGGTGAATGAAAAAAAAAATTACTAAGCAACACACGGGGTTGAAACTGAACGCGCATTAACTCTGCCCTCCCGACTGTATGAAACAAAAAATGCAAAACTGTCTGATGTAATGAGTTTAGTACTTGGCAAAATGGAATTTGATTCCAAGTTGCATAAATACACAGTAGCAAGAACAATTCAGGGTCTTTAAGCATGATCACATAAAAGAAAAAGTAACTATGTCAGTATTCTATATGTATTTTCTATTGTACCATTTCTCCAACTTACCCCAAGGGAAACTACAAACAGCACTGAAAAATAAAAATCAGTTTTGTGATGATAAATTACTTTAATGAACTTAAGCCTTGTCATTTTAAATAACATTTACTCACATTTGTAGAATCTGGCAGCGACATAACCGGCCGGTGTGCCCAGCAGTACCCACAAAACCACAGCACAGGTCATTAGAGCTCCCCGGTTAGCAGGTGACAAAAATCCCAGGCAAGCAAAAACTATCAAGCAGAGATGCACAATTTTAGAAAATAACTATACATTCAACTTCAAGCCAGTACCTCAGCTGTCTTAAAGTCTGGGGTTACTGGGGCTGTTCAGCCTTGAGTAGAGAAGACTGAGAGGGGATCTCATCAATGTTTATAAATATCTGAAATACAGGAGACAAAGGGAGATGGCCAATCTCTTTTCAGTGGCCGGTGGGGACACAACAAGAGGCAATGGCCACAAGTTGGACCACAGGAGGTTCCATGCTGATGTGTGAAAGAACTTCATGGTGAGGGTGACATAGCACTGGGACAGGCTGCCCAGGGGGGTTGTGGAATCTCCTTCTCTGGAGTCATTCAAGACCCGTCTGAACACATTCCTGTGTGACCTGCTCTAGGGAACCTGCTTTGGCATGGGGGTTGGACTCAATGATCTCTGGGGGTCTCTTCCAACCCCTACAATTCTGTGATTCTGTGATTTACTAAAGCTGTGTTTCTACTCTATCAGCTCGTCTGTTTCTAACCTTAAGACTTCTAAGAAGTGTCTAGACAAAAACTATACTGCTATTTTTACTAGTACCACGCAATCAGCAGTGAAAAAGATCATTTGTGCTCAACTAAATCTTCCCCACTTTATTACTTACACAAGGTAACAAAAGTCATTATCAAGATCTGTGTGCCAGAGCCTAGAAAAACAGACAACAGCATTCCTTTTCTTGGGGGCCTGAAAATATCACCATGAACCAGTTTCCAGCCAAATTCTTCTTGAGCATCTTCCTGTAAAGGAAACACAAGTATTTTAATACAGTAGATTGCCATTTAAATGGCCTGTTTCAGAAATATATTTAGCTGAAAAAATTACATCCAAGTAAGTTTGAGGAGGTATGTTTTGGACTTACAGTGGAATCCATCTGATTGTATCTTGCAATGTCTTTATGCAGTGTCCTCAACATAATCATAGCTACCATTCCAGACAAAAAGAGGACAATAACCAAGGAATTCATAATACTGAAGTTAAAAAAAAAAACCACAAAAAAACCCAGAGAGAAAAGTTAGAAGTCATTATTCCAACTGCATTTTTAATTCAATACATTATACTCAAAGCAAACCTTCCTCTTACCTAAACCACTGAATGTGAGTGTGAGGCATGGATTCCAAAATATAGTCCCATCTTGATGCCCACCTTATACTTTTTTCTTCCTGAAAGAGTAAACACACCGGTTTCAGATACAGTCAGTATCCAATTTGTGGATTTACAGGGTAATACAAACCTAAAATTTGATTGCAGAATCTAAACCAAAATACTTCCTTAATAGTATTGAGCACCCATGTCTTCTTAAGACATAAAAGCCTATTAAATTAACTGTGCTTCCTCCCTTCGAAAATTACAGTAATTCACTTGGAATTCAAATTACTAGCAGAGTAACAAAAGCACATGCATTTTTTAGCGTATGTAAGTCAACACCACAGACATTGAGATACTAAGATCTGCAATACCATGTCCAGCATAATATTCCACTTTCTAGGTAGTGGTCTGTCCACATTACCCTCTGCTTTCATACAAACATGTTCAGTACCAACTACTGACCCACTCAGTTTACACTGCAGGACAGATGGGAGTGGGGTGGGCAATACTACAGAACTTACATTGTTAGTAAAGGGGAAACAAATGATTCCTTCAGGCATTGCAACTGATTATACTCATTATACTGAACATTCTTTGATCAGAAACACTTCAAAGAGTATTCCTTTGTTTTATTTTATAAACATGAAAAAAGGAATAAATGGTGCTGATTGACCTGAAAATTGCTATTAAAAAAATCACAAAAACTACCATTAATTAATGTAAAAGGCTAGGTGACCTTCTGACAAGATGTTATCTCAATAATTTATAACATACAAGAGGAAAAGTGCTTTCCAGTAAAGCCAGTTTTTGAAAATATAAAAATCACTAAGGTAAAAAATTTAGCTAAGATCAACTATCTTGTTTAATATGGTAATAAAACTAAGTCTCAAAGCAAGGAACAAGTTTCTAAACCTCTATCAACAATTCTAGAACCACATTTTCCTTCTGTAACTACACTGCCTTTTTTCTGTCTTCCTGAGATGGCCTGATCTGCCAACCCGATGGAAAATCAGAAGACATCCTCCAAATGATGTAACACTGTGCTCAGGACAGTAATGCACACACAGCCAGGCATGTAAATTTTTAAGGAGAAACATACTATCATGAAGCTAAGGAAAATTGTAAACAACTACTGTGAAAAACTAGTAATTATCAGTATACAAATTAAATTTCATCACTGTAACTGATATAATTTCCCAAAACATAACTAAGTCTAATATAACCCCTTCTGAATCTTTTTCTTATGCTACTTCCTGTATTTTGTTTTTTTACCAGGTAATCCTGTATGAGAACAATCATGTCAACACTACAAACATTGCCATAATAGCTTGTAAGAGATAAAAGGGATTCATGCCCGAGAAACTATAGCAATGTGTTGATCTTGTAAGACTGGTGCTTTACTGTGTACTAAAGGCAGTGGCAGTGGATCCACACCCTAACTCAACACTACCCTCCAACTAACATTAAAGATCAACTATTTAGTCTCCGCTGCAGCACAGCTGAACCAAACCCTACAGCAGGCAACAAGGCTAGAATTAAGAAATGCATATGAACAGCCTTGATTTGCCATGGCCTCTCATTTTTGAAAGACAGCGCTGTCTTTGTATTCAGAACAAGAAATTTTTTTTAAAAAAAAAATCACCTTATTGATATTTTTTTAAATCTGTTAACTGCCAATATTTTTATTACAGTCCATAACAACAACAAAATAAAATGTAACAAGCAAACTCCTTCATATCCAGGAGAGTCACAGAAACATTTGGGCTGAAAATAGAAACTACTGTGTGTGAGCTATCCCTTTAATACATATACAGAACACTTAGTTATAACCTACACTCTTTAGTAGAGTGTCACTTGCCTTTTGAAGTCTTAGACAAACAGGAAAACAGTTTGGGAAGGACTGGTAGGCTTTGGAAAAACCATGAAAAACCCTCTCTTGCTTGTCACTAGAATGAGACGCACACAAGTATCACTACACCCTGTGGTAGCCTGACAGACTGCTTTTAAGTAGAGACCAGAGAACAAAGAATACCAGCTTCCTACTCATTTGCAGATTTCCATGGGAGGAAGACCTTGCAGAGGAGAAAGCATTAGCAGCAGGACAGCAGTTTCAGCCTACCTACAACAGTAATTTGCTGAAACGCACAATTTCTCAGACTTAAGATCTTGGATTGAAAAATAACCTACCAGACCAGCTCAGTAAACATGGAAAGTGTGATTCTTTTAAAAAACACATCTACGTTTCACACTCTGTGCGTGCGTGTGTGGTATGCAAAACTCAAAGCCTGTGGTTAAATCCCAAACCATCTTTGACAATGCAGTTCAAAAAAAGTTATAAAACCACAAATTTACTCTTCTGAGAAAGTTTTAGTTGTCCATCTTTATAATTCAATGTATTAGTGCAGGATCTTAAAAATTAACTACCACAGAAAGCTCAGCACTCACTTGAAAAGAAACTGAGTATGTGTAAGCAATTTTGATTTCTCCGTTAGCCTTATTACTTATATCCATAGGTATTCCTGAGCAATCAGGGTTGTCTGGATGAGTATGCTTGTAACTGTGGAAAGAAAAAAACCAAAACACAGAATGAAAGCTGCTTCAATCAGAACTCTTAAAAAATTTTCATTAATCTTACAAAGGCATCGTTTTCATCAGGGATTCTTCCCTTAATCACTGGTTGTGCTAAACACCTGAAATTTCAGAACTTATAAGGAATGCATCATAAGGACAGGAGTTTCTGATACTTGAACTTTCTAAATACAAGTTGTCTCTTCTAAAAAGAAAACTACAAAATTCACAGGCTCTAAAACAGAGCACCAAAAATGAAAGAAGTTCGAGTACTGCTCCAAAACACTCTAACATTTGCCACAACAGATTTACTGACTTTTATCAGAAAAAAAAACTCACCAGCTCTCATTATGATGCTGCACCAACAACACAACAAGCATGTACCAAGAATACAAGAGACAGGCTGCTAAGAACTAACAGAACAGTTATCAGTTGTGCAAAAGCCACGTAGACATAAGAACAACTGATGAGTAAATTCATGAAATCATTCCATTCAAATCCTGATTGCTGAAGACATCAAACATTGCCCTCTCATTATTGCATCAGGTGGTCTATGTCATCACAAGACAGGATGTTCTCTGGTAGGGAAATGAGGGTTGCTTCCCTGAGCACATAACACTTCCCACTTTGGGTGGGTCTTTTTGGGGTTTTTTTTTGGTGCCTCTTTGTTTGTTTGTTTGTTTTGTTTTTCTCCCCCAAATAGGAAACAGGACAGAAAGATCCATCAAGTTAAGAACAAAATTAGACTGCCCTACACTGCACTACAGAAGTCAGTAGGGAAGCTAATCTATAGGTCACATATCTGAAAACATTTCTGACTAGGCAGATGTCCCCAGATCAAAGCAAGTATTTTGGGATGGACCACTGTTTGATGACAAGTTATTTCCGAGTACTAACCTTTTTGGTTCAAGTTTAGCAGCAACTAGTCTTGCTCCCAGAGCTTCATTTTCCACAACATGGTAATAAATTTTTATGTCAACGTGGTTGAAGATATAAAAAGTATCTTTTTCATGAAATTCTGACTGCAATGATAAAAGAGGATGTGAGCAATCAAAATATTAAGATATCTAAAAGCCTCAGGCAGAAGTTTACATTGCAGAATTTTAGATTACAGTTTTCTGTCAAGAAGTTCTATAAGATGAATGTAGGATGCTACAAATACAGTAATGCCTTTGTATTAAAAACAACTAGAAAAGTTAGTGCTAAGAAATGTCTTACTGAAGCTGAAAATTAGAAAAAGGTATTTATATATGTGTAAATATACCATGTTATATAATTGAAGTAGAAAGCTGAATAACTAGGTGACAAATTTCGTATCAGAAGTGTTTCATAAACTAACTTAATAAAAGTTAGTTTAAAATGTGTGTATTTTTCAAAGGTTAAACAGAACTTTCCCAAACAATGCAAATAATTGTTCTCTGTGAAACACCTTGACATTTGAAACCAAATATGCACAGGTCTGAACTGAAAGCAGCAGGTAAGAATGCTGAAAACAAATCTCAGGTGAAGGGAAACATTAGCTTAGAATTTGATCAATTAAAGTAGTTGATAAAACACAAACATTATGTCTACTGATGTTCAACTAATACCTCATTTGGGTTCTACCTCTACCTCTTTCTACCACACACCCTAATTGTAAGAACAGTTATACAAAGTGTTCTTCAGTTACTCCTTCAAATGTTGTTTCCCTTTTCTTCAAAATAAGTATTAAACAAGACTGAAAGGATATTGCCAGATGATCTATTTGGTCATAAATACATTCATTCATACGGAGCATCTGAAACCCATTTATTATAGAGACAAGGAAACAAAAATTAGAAACTGCAGAAACTCTCACCTGTGGTGAGATCAACTAACTGAACCAAATAATATTTATCAAACAAAAGACCTATTCCAGGGACTTAGTAACCTCTCCAACGAAGAGGCTGTCAGTTACCTAAAGATAGCCTAGACTTTCTATTGCATTCTTATCCCCATAATGCTTATGGTGCATTTATCTGGACCTCCACCAGTAAATCTAATAGATCTGTCTCTAACAAGAGAAGCTTTGTTCACTCAGAAATCTTATATCCTGCCTTCTTCCATTAGCCCACAATGTAAGGAAAGAAATCCTCCAAGAAGTATTAATTGTCATGCAGAGGTACAAACTCTTCTATTGCATTAAAATGTAAACTACAAGTCTCAGATATTTAGACTTGTTAGGCAGTGAAGGATGACATGTTTTTCTTCTACTTCACCCTTTAAGTGTACTAAATGCTATTCACATTCATTTCCTCGCTCTGTCTTGTGACCCCTTCTGTATTATGCAATAGAACAGATAAAATGCTTAGGCTGAGATGAGGCTTACAAATTGTGGTGCCTGCAGAGATACCAAAATGCCTAGTTTTAGGCAGCAATGGTTCTTAACATAGTGAGGACTCACCATAGAAATATGACATAGGAGAAATGCCAGTCTTTTAAGTTAGGAAAAATGGGATACTACAAAATAATTGCATAAACATACATTAATTACACAGGCATCTTTTGGCCGGCCATCTTCGGTAATGTAACAACCAATAGGAAACCCAGGATTGCAGAACCTCTGGCCATCTTCAACATCATAACACCAGGTCACAGGCATGTTGTCCACAATCCTGTAAGTGGCATACCGACATTTACCAATCTTGCAAAACACAGTGTGATGGAAACAAAGTCAGATTAATAGTAATTTATTTTTTCCATATTTATTATTGGAAAATTAACTACAAGAATAATACTTTGTTCAGATCTTAACACATGGAATTACACCATCCATCCAATTTCCAAACATGAGATCAGCTTGCAGGTCTTCTACTGAAACTATCTTTTTTTAGACCTCCCTCTCCCCCACCCCTTAAAAAAAAATATAAATCAATCTAGTTCTTCAGAAGGCAGCTTATAGAAGGAGGCTTACTATGTGACCACCAAAACATTCTACCCATTGAACTGGTTTCTCAAGTCCCCTTAAAACAATAGCTCAATACATAAAACTCTCCCACTTCAAAGCCGTAACAACTTAATTTTTAATTTTTTTTTAATTGCCAAAATCATCCACTCAAAGGAATCCAGCTACAATGAATTTGATAATTTCATGTTTAAGACAAAACACAAAAATTTGTCTTCATGCACATATTAATTCTCCAGCTTCTTCATTGCTCTTTCTTTGCAAAATAATTTTTGTGGCACTCTAAATTTACATTTTGCATTAAAGTTCAAGTTTAATTTCTTTTTTTCTATTTAAGCGAATACCTGAGCCTTGACCTCAGCTGCAGTACCCTGAGAATATGGAATATTTTAACTAGCTAGTTTACACAAGAAAAAAATTGTAAGGCATCACACATTTGGAAAAGTAGTCAATTTCAAAAATCCCTCTTGTCTACCTGCTGCTTTTATATTATTGCCTCAAGATCTATGTTCATATTACCTAAAAGTCCTGAACCCAGCAGGTTTATACTTCAGTTTTTATGAAAAATTTGTAGAGGAACCCAATACCCCCTTAAGGAATTGCAGAAAATTATAAGACAGTAAGACACAAACAGTATCTAACATGCTAGAAACAGTACAAAAGTCAAAACAAAACCCATACTTTTAAACAAAGATACCCTAGAAAAAACCCAAACCTATTTATGTGATGAAGTGTTTTAACTCACTGAAAGATAAATCCTAAAAGAAAGTAATGCAAAGAAGACTTAAAGTTCAGCAGTTGCCCTTGGGGGCAACATTAATCACTGTTAGGTATGTTTTTAAAGGTCTATTAATAAACTTCACACATGAAGACATGAGACAACTGACACTTTGTATGCATCACTAGACAAAGAAAAGGACAACCCACTGAACTACAATACCACTCTTATCAAAGTACTGAACATCCTTTAAAATTAAATGTCTCAACATTATAACCACTAGGCTATTAAGAGATACCCCGTAATACATCATTAGGTATTTTAAAGTATCTAATTAAACTCAGGAATTATGACTTCAGAAAACAAAAGCATTGTTTAGTCTGTTGCATATTGTAAGTCTCTAAAGTAGCGTTATTTCTTAAATCACATCAACAGATGTATGAAGAGTAGTATGTGCTTCCATTGTTCAACCAACATAAGAGATCATCATTCCCACCACTAGCTACTAGGCAGAAAGCAGCATTAGCATCCTCAAATCATAACTCACTGCTACTACAGGGTACAATTAAGTTGCTAATGATTCACTTGGACCATATTTTGAATTTCACCTCCGTAATATACACTAGATACCTCTTGCTTTTTGTTAGTATTTTAATTTCATACTAAAAACTTGGTAAAGCATTAACTGATTCCAAATTAGTTTGGTTGGGGTAAGGGCTTTCCCTTGCATCTTCTGCAGCAAAGACAAACTGAGCTACTTTCAAGCAGCAAAGCTGGAACAAATGGATGAGTTAAGAAGCAAGTAATTTTTCATAGTTAATCTTCAAATTTAAAATGAATAGATTACACATGTTGGACAAATATACTATACAACAGTGTTTTCATATGTCTCTTAAAAACATCTGGTGATGAACACTGTCAGCCTAGATATCGGTATAGCTGTTGAGTCCAATTCAGTATGTCAATTTCTAATCTTATTAAGTGGCTTTTAAATCCTTAGAAGTACTTTGCACCATCTGTGTTCCCCAGGAATCTGATGATAAATTGAAGCTGGATAATAAACCCCTATTGAACCCTTACTTATGATACCTTGCTGATTCCTGCACAACAAGCCCCTGGACCACACCACACTCTTGGGCCATGCATCATTCATCACAAAATCCAGCCACTTTCATTCACTTTGTGAAGCGGTGGCTGAGGGGGACTACCATTACCATACAGACATACGCAGGGATTCTTCATGCCAGTGAGAGTAGCAAAAAAATAAATAGTAGAAGTGCTCTTAAGAGAACTAAGACTGTAAGTAATACCCTAAATTAGAAGGGAAGTTTTCACACTGAAAACAAGAAGTACATCTCAAAAATAATCTGAGCAGCCTTATCAAGTTAGTTATACAGGCTAAAAAGTAAACTTAAAGACACTAAAGAGGGAAAAAAACCAAAAATCTAAAACAATTTTCAGAGTGATTATTTTTTCACCATTTCGTTTCAGTTTATTTCAGCTTAGTTTTTAGGCTTTTCTAAAAAAAAAAATAAATATTTTTTATCATAGAATCATAGAATTGTTAAGATTGGGAAAGACCTCCAAGATCATCCAGTCCAACCATTCCCCTACCACCAATATTACTCACTAAACCATGTCCCTAAGTACCTTAGCCAACCTTTCCTTAAACACCCTGAGGGACAGTGACTCCACCACCTCCCTGGGTAACCTGTTTCAGTGCCTGACCACTCTTTCTGAGAAGAAATTTCTCTTACTTTCTAACCTGACCCTCCCTTGGTGCAACTTTCAGCCATTCCCTCTTGTCCTATCGCTGGTTATCTGTGAGAAGAGGCTGATCCCCAGCTCATTTCAAAGAGTAGCAGGATCATAGCCTTGGAAAAATATTTTTCATTTACACACCAAAACATACACACTTCCAAAGGTGAAGCTTTAAGCCAAAACAATGTGCATCAGTGAAATTAAAGTGATGTAAATATTTCAAGTATATGCAGCATTTAATTGGAATATAATAAAATTCAGCATGATTGAAGTTCTACTTAATTCAGAATTAGGCATATACACCTCAAATTGCCTCAAAGGTTGCTGTACCTTTCAGGATTTATTTCCTAGTTCACCTACACAAGCATAGGGCCGCTGCCTGTGAATATTTCTGACCTCATTTATCAACTTCCAACTAAACTAATTTTTCAAGATGTTCCCAAGAAGATTTACATCTTTTAGCCACAGTTTAACCCTAAAAAAGGATATCCCGTATTGCTTCCCAAAAGCAGTAGAAAATACACTCTTTGCCTTTCCAGCATAGGTGTCTGTTCCAAAACTGAAAAAATGGAACGTGAAATTCCACAAAAAATCTAAAGACTATAAAAATTCAGCATTTCACCTAGATTTTTACTAATATATTGAGAAAGCTTTAATCTAACTGGATGAAGACCAAAATGTTTCTTTCTGTGAAGCAGGGAACACATATTTGGAATCATCTTGAGCAACATCAGTTAACTATGCCTAAGTATTACTTGCAAAGACATGCTACAGGGACTCTGACAACATCATACCCAAGTTGTTCCTTCTACGCTTGCACTCAAAGGCTGCTGCTAGCACAGTGTACCAACACACTGTCCAAACACCAACAGCACAGCTGCTTATCAGCGGAGCCTGCCGATGAACATTTCCCAGCTCTTGGACATGGGTGCAGAGCATGGCTACATCTTAACTGAAAATCAATATGAGATTCAGCATACATATTCAGCCTTGACCCACCCTTAAATGCCCATCAGAAAGGGACACCAATGTCCAAGCAGAAACAGAGGGCCACCACATTCCAAGAGAACTCATATGGCTACAGAGGAACTCAGGGAATAGGCAAGGATCAAGTGCTAATGCATTCCTCAAGTTTAATTAATTCATTTTAACTAACCACCTTTCACTTCCATATCCTATAAGAGAAACACATTTTGCATAAAACTGTTTCAGAACCATTAATCCTATCTCCTGGACACAATGTTTCAAGAGGAATGCAAAGGCTCTTGAGAACAACAAAAATGACACAGCAACAGACTTCTCTCAAGCTAGAGCAGGATGAACATTTTCAGGTGCGGAGAAATAGTAGTACTTTACAGTAAGCACAGAGCAGAAACTACACAAAGCTCTGTTCGGAAACAGACCCATTTACATTATACTTGTAGATGAAGGAATTTTTTATGAAAACAGAAAGTAATACAACATCATTTGCAAAAAAAGAAGGGTAACAGATTCAGTGCCAGTGTCTAGTCTTCAATCTGTTACTAACTTGGAAATGCAAAACGATAAACAAAATTATCACCAACACACTAGACTAAACAAGCAATGATTTTTATATCAACTTACCAATGATGCTGATAATTCAGTAGCATACTTTTTTTCAAAAAGTCTAATTTCTGTTTATCTTCCGGCTTTGTGGTATCGTATGTTTTTGTACAAACAGATTTACATGTTTCCTTCTTGTTGAACGTGAACTAAGGAAAAATGAAAGACATATGAGCTAAAACTTGTAACAAACTTTGTGGCATTTCGGTATTATAATAGTACAGGCAATTATAAAAACACCTAAATAATTATGAAGACTATGTACATTAACCGTCCAGAGGTTTCTACACTGGCAAATGCTGTAAAACCCTCCAGTGCTCATTGTAGCAGCCCTGCACTAAGACCTCCTTGTTACTGATTAAAACCTGTTTCCTGCAATGATTTACCCGACAAGTCATCTGACCTCACTGCAGCAATGCGGTCCCAGGCAGACTCAGCTGATAACTTTCTCTCCTAGTACATACAAGAGAGAAGGCAAGAGCTCCAGTTACCAGAGAAGACAAGCTAGCTAACACCATTTCTGTTTTTTCCACTTTAGAGCTGCTGTATTTTCTGATGATTCCAAGAAATAAAAGGATTCAATTCCCTCTAACATGGGGAGAGCTGAGGAACAAGAATCAGGTTTTGGCAGGTTCCAAAGAGGGAAGACAACCTCCACTGCATTTCAAGGCTACAGATTCATGATGCAAAGTGCATAGTTACAATTAGGTTAAATTGACAGATTTCTATTATGTGGAATTTCAGATTGTTTTTTGTAAAGATGATCTCCTTTGGTTATGTCTGAAGGTACATATTACCAAACAGCCTTTGTCAGACAACAAACCCTGTAAGGAGATGGTTCTATCCTCTCTCCAAACAATACTTGGCCAAGGTTCTCAGAGGGGCGCTTCTTTCCTTCCGCTTGGCAAAAATCAAACCTGAATTAGAGGAAAGATACAGAAGTTAATAAAATATTCCCTGCTGCAAATATTAGACTTCAAACAATTCTCTCAAAACAGCACCTTCCTCACATGTAAAGGAACTATAAGGGTTTCTTTCTAGACAGCAGTTTCTTCCTTTAACCTGCAGAGCACAGCATGAAAAATCACATTCCCATTTGGAAAAAAAAAAAAAAACCAAACCAAAAGCAAATATCTTCATTAACTATTTTAGAACTCAGTTTATATTAAACATGGTAACGTAAAAATTTTCTTTAATTAGAAGTTTCCCATTTGAAGAGGGATTTTAGCCAAGAATTAAAACTTCACATGGTTTCCTGACTGCTCTGAAATGTGTGCAGACTGGATTCTTGGGCAGGGGAATAAGAATAAAAAAAAATAAAATACAAAACTACACACCTACATATACATATGCTTTATTATAAGAATTATTAAATAAACAGGTTACTGCAGTTTTATTTGCCAACATATTTAGCAGCACATCTTCCAAGTTTTTCCAGCCTATTTTCAAGTATATCATGTTTGTGCTCATTAAAGTGTAGACATAACTACTGCTTAACCTCTTCAATATAAACTGTCAAAATATTCTATGAAGCAACGACTTTACATAGTTGTATCAGGCACTGATACATTTTGTGCACTCCTATGATGTGTACCAAACAAACGTTTAACACTTCATTAAGATAACTGATGGGAAGTTCACACCTCATTACCACTTTAACTCTTCTAGCGACTGGCTACTAAAGACAACAGTAATACTTTGATCTATAAAATGATGACTAAACAGAAAAGTAAATATTATATATGCACACACACATGGTTTAACCTTAACTTAATCTAAAGCAGCTGTTATACCTACATGACTGCCTATGAATTCACACACTAATTCTGAAGCATGAGAAAAGACAACGGAGAAGGGGGAAGCCATGTATGCATCCAGCTGCTGGTTCAAAATTCTGCATTTGTAAACTTACATTAGCAAAATAAATACACGTTATTCACTGGCAAACTGCTGTAGCAAGATTTAGATAATACCTCAAGATCAATTAAATTTGTGCTTTGGAAGAACTGGCAACTAAAGTGCATAAACAGTGCGATATACTTACGCGGTATATTCGTAGGGAAGGACTGACTCCACAGAGTCAAGCCGGTTCACAAACAGCTCGATTCCAGACTGAAAGAGTGGAGATAACCAGCCATTACATTAAAGCACTTCTTCAATTCTGACAGATATATATAGATATCTATCTATATATATAGATATATATTTTATNATAAATAGATTTGTGTGAATAAAGGAAAGCTGAAACTGTATGATTCGTGTAATTATACATCTTGAAATGTAGAATCTTGTGCAATGAACTGTATCTGCTAAGTAAAACACTATCTAACCACCACAAAAACAGTGACCACATGACAAAACCGCTTTAAGACGAAGGACACAATTCAACCTACAAGACAACAAGAAATCATGCACAAGAATAATACAATTACCACAGCTGCCAGTGTTTTTGTGCAGTGTACCAAATTAGAGACATGTTAGTCATCACTACAACTTTTGTGTGGTAAAAGTCGTAAAAAAGCAAGAATAAATGTACGGATGAAGTCAGTACTTCTCCCTATAATTAAGTTGCTTCACAATTTTATATATATGTAGCAACTGAAACTGAAATGAGGATTTAAACAATGTGTTCAGACTGATATGCTATTTTAATTTGGAACAGAATCTCTTTCCACAGGGAAGGCAAGGATATCTACATTTACCGTCTTATAGAAATTTATCAGTAACTCTAGCACCTCTTGAGCAAAGCCTGAAATTCAGTCTGCTGTGGTTTCAGACTAGTTTGGTCTATACACATTAATTACAGATGGGGTAGCCTGTTGCTACAGAAAGGGAAAGGTCTCTCGCTTTTCCCTCTTCATATCAAAATCCCTTCCCTTATTCCAGTCCCGCAGTGCCAGTGCATCTCAACTCTTTACCTCACAATGGTTTTCACAGTTATCTGCTAGCACAATATACCAATTCAACTGGCTAAAACAGCATAAGACTTGACCCCCAACTTTCTTTTAAAGAGCAGGTTTTTAGCAGCATAGCAAGTTAAAGTGTCTTTACTGTGCAATCAGACAAGAGCTGGAAACAGTAAAAGGAAGGGAATACTTTCAGGAACAAGACCTCCCCCTTTCAACAGCAATCCATGTATTTTCTCACCATGAATCAATAGGAGAGCTTTTCCTCCCTAGAAAATTCACCCAAGTTTAGCCAAACAAAGAAATTCTGGAGAGTAGGAAAAAAAAAAAAAGGCGGAATTGTTCATGTCTATCTGTAGCTCAGAACCTCCAGTCATCAAGTGCCATGCCATGATACACTGTAGCTGTCCGTGTGCACGTTAAGATGCAGTTCCATGAGAGGTAGGCAGCTGTTTGGTTGACTCCCTAAGAGAAGTCACACTTAGTTTCTCTCTTCCCTGCCTTAAGCCATTCCGACTTGCTGCTTACCTCTGGGTATGGGACATCTCATAATTTTGTAAGCCACTTCAACTCATCAACAAAGCACCGAACTAGTCTGGCAAAAAGCTGAGTACTTTCCTACCATGTTAATAAGCTCATACAGGAAAGTAATTAACAAGTAACACAACTGGGAAAATACAGAAGACAGAAACACCTTGCTCAGAGGACTACAGGAATGAAAACACTTACTTCCAGCAGCAAGAAACGAGATTTCCTTGCCTGGTCACAGAACCATAGCCTTATATTAACTATTTTTTACTGGAGGGGGAGATTTACCTGAATACTGCAGTTTTCCACAAGAAGTATACACATTACTGTAGATCAGCATCTTTGGTAAACTTTCCCACACAACAGCAAGTCCCCTTTGGAGAATTATTTGTTTTTAAATGGAGTAAGGATTCTTAATGTTCAGGCAAGAGTTGCTATTTGAGACTGCACAGATCACATTGCATTTCTGGTGATATTCCAAACAGAAATAGGAAAAGTAGCCAAACTGAGTTTGCCCAAGCGGATTAGCTGACAGCTTCGAGGAAGGAGGGAAATCACAAGTCTCATCATTCCTGTGCTGCTGGTTATGTGCCACACTAACAAGATCCTGTCTCACCAACAGAGGACGGGAGGGCTATAGAGATTAAGGTAGAGATCTGGTCAATGGATCAAAATCATCATGCCAGGGGAAAACTCAGTATTACTGACATCATAATTAATAGTGACAATTGTAAAAACATGAACATTTAAGGTTGCCCAGGGTAACTTCGTTTTACCCACTTACATAAATATTATGATATAGCAATTATCTGATCACATCTGTTACTCGTCACCAGGCACCACACTACATGTAGTTGCAGACTACATGGAGAGACTCAGTGTGAAGATTTAGCTTTCTTCATATGCCTATGTCTCACTTGGTACATAACTGGCTGGCACGAGGTAGCGGAATATAGGACCTGGCTAATTTCAGAACGATTTCTGCAGTATTACACTTGTTGAGGTTATCCCAAAATGTTCACCTAGCCACCGATGGTAGATTTGTATCACTTAAACACCTCATTTAAAAAAAAAATAAAATTCCAGAATACATTTTGTACATGGTATATGAGGAAAAAAACCAAAGCCACAACAGAGACATCTGAGAAAGATCACCCTGCAAGTGTCTCAGGTTGGTTACAAAGGACAGTAAGCAACCTGGCTTACTTGTTGGTTTTGTTTTGGATTTTTTTTTAATAATTATTGGTAATAAAAATCTTTCTACCACAATTCGAAGTTGAAGCTGGAATAATTCAAGAATGTTGTGGAAAACTACAAACTGCAGCTTGAAAGTCTTAGCCTCTACTTTAAAAAAAAAATCCTGAAGAGGGAAGTGCAGCACTGTAACAGGTCACCCTGGGAGGTGATAGATGCCTCATGCTTGGATATCCTAAAGGCTTGGTTAAACAAAGGTAGAGCTGAACTGATTCTACGGTTGGCAACAGCCTTGTTTCAAGCATGAGGCTGGACTGTGTGACCTCCTGAGGTCTATTCCAAGCACCACTTCTACGATCATGTAAAAGAATGTCCACAAAATGTAATGTTTTACTACTACAACAGAAGTGGCACAGAAACAAAAGTGAAAAAAAAAACCACACCTATGTGTTAGGTGCAAGATTTGGCTGGTCTGAACAGAATAATACACTTGCAAAAGAAAACACATTAATAACAACTACACTTCCTTGCATGTTTAGCTTATTACCTGCTCTTCTGATTCTTGACAGCAAATGGATAAATTCAAATCACATAATGTCAGGAGTTGGAAGGGACCTCCAAAGATCATCTAGTCCAACCCCCCTGCCTGAGCAGGATCACCTAGATTAAATCACACGTCCAGACTGGGCCTGAAAATCTCCACAACCTCTCTGGGCAGCCTGTTCCAGTGCTCTGTCACCCGCACAGTAAAAAAGTTTTTTCTTACATGTACATGGAACTTCCTATGCTCCAGCTTGGACCCAATGTCCCTTGTCCTGTCACTGGTCATCACTGAGAAGAGCCTGGCTCCATCTTCCTGACACTCACACTTTACATATTTATAAGCATTAATGAGGTCACCCCTCAGTCTCCTCCAAGGTGAAGAGACCCAGCTCCCTCAGCCTTTCCTCAGAAGGAAGGTGTTCCACCTCCTTAAACATCAGTGCAAGGCCTTTATTTACTACAAGCACACAGTTCAAATAAACTCTTATTCTGAAGAATCATGGACCAGTGTTTTGTGTAACAGAGCAGCTGAGCGATCAAAAAGCATGATGTAGCCACTCTGAACAGCAGCAACACCGCGGATCATAAAAGTGATTGGTCTTATACTTCCTCAAGTCTTAAACCATGGTCTGGTGTAATTTCCATCACAGCAACTTCTGAAGTTCATCCAAAGGAGTAAAGACTCCTTTAAGCACGGATTGTCCTTACAAGTAATTTGTTTTTGTAAACTTTGTCACTTATATGGGCCTCACTTAAGACTCCGGGGCATAGAAGCCCCTACACTTCACATTCTTACAGCCAGGAAGACACAGCAAAGCAACCGTCACACATACTTGTCTTGGCTTTCCATCTGATCGCCCCTGTCAGGCATCACAGACACCCCCTGCCATGACCTGTCACTGCGACCCCGAACTTCCCGCAGCTTCCCAACAACGTTTAAGAGAGGTCCCGAGAGGTAAGCGGCCGGGGCCTCCAATGTCCGCAGCGTGAATCACGGGATGAGCCGACAGCTCCTTCCCTCCCCGCGAGGGACCGCGGGCAGCCCGCCGCGAGCCACCACAGCGGGAACTCAAACCCTCTCCAGCCCCCGAGGCAACAGCCACCGGCGCCGCTGGGCGCGTTTCACCGGACGGCTACAAACCCTCGGCGGGACGGCCAGCGACCACAAAGGCGCCCCTCGCCCCCACGCCCCGGAGCACCGGGTTCCAAGTCAGGCCGCACGCGACCCGGGCCTCAGGGGCGCGGGCACCGCCGCCTCCTCCCCTCAGCGCGGAGGGGCCGGCCCCCCTCAGGCTCACACTCCCCTCCCACCCCAAGCTCACCTTGCACTCGGGCTTCTCCTTGCCAGCCTCGCAGAAGTTGACGGGCGCCAGGCCCGGCAGGTAGAAGGTGGCGGCGGGGGGCGCGGCCGCCGCCAGCGCCGCGGCGATAAGGAGCCGCCGCAGAGCCATGGCGGGGCGGGGCGGGGGGGAGGG
>VXBZ01005971.1:264371-291579 GCA_013399135.1 Heliornis fulica
CGCCTCTCTCTCCTCTCTCTCTCTTTCTCTCCTGTCTCTCGCTCCCGCAGCGACCGCGGCTCCGTGTCGTGCCCACCCCCCTCCCGCCCTGACGGCCGCCACTTCCGGCTCCTCGAGCGCGGCCGACACGTCACCCCCCGCGCGAACCGCCCGACGAGCGCCACGGAGGCGGGGCTCAGCGCACGCGACGAGTCGGACGGGCTTCCCCTTCCGAAGTTCGCTTCCGGGGTAGCGGCCCGACCGCCCTGGTTGCCATGGCAGCGAGGCGAGAGTTGCAGGGGGAGCCACGGCAACAGGCCCTGCCCTCCCCTACCGCTCCTTCTTCCCCTCCCCTTCCCGCCGGCACCGGCCTTTTTCCCGGTCGCTGAGGAAGCGGCGGGGCAGTGAATGTCCCGGACGATGGGAGCGGTGGCCAGTGGCAGATGGGACCCCCCACGAGGACCCTACAGCTGTTCAGCGCCCTTACCTGTGTTAAAGCAAGTTTTGTTTGGGCTTTTTAAAAAAATATTATTTACTTAATTGTCATGGTTTTCCCCATTTACAGCTGTCCCGGTTTTCAGACTGAGCTTGAGGCAAGACCTACCGCCGGCTGAGTGGAGCCGGGGAGGAGACAGGCAGGCGGATGTTAGTGGACATCTGTTAAAAGCAACCCGAGTCCATGCTTCCCTGTGCCACTGATGGCTGTGGTGGCTTGACCTGGCTGGAGGCCAGACTCCCACCCAAGTCGCTCTATCACTCCCCTCTTAGCTGAACAGGGTAGAAAATACCTATTGAGAGGCTTTGGAGTCGAGATGAGAACAGGGAGAGTTTATTCCGCATCCTGTCACTGGCAAATCAGACGCAACATGGAAGGCAAGAAAACTCGAATTGATGACACGGCGCGACACACACATAGAAAACACAGTCAGACAATGAGAAGTACAAACAGCTCTTAAAACACCACTCCCTGCCCCTCCCTTCCTTGCCGACTTCAATTGATTCATGATTTTCTCCTCCCCAGGATAGCACTGGGGGAAGGGGGGGAAATGGGGAATGGAGGCTTCAGTCTTTGGTCAGGTCCACATGAGTTGTTCACCTTCTTTCGAGGAGGCATTTCTCACACTCTTTCCTTGTGCCAGTGTGGGGTACACAGAAGATAGTCTGCCACATAACATTTAGGATACTAACTGGATACAGCTAATAGCCAGTTATATAGCTCATAACAATTTCAACAATTTTTTATTTTTTTTTTTTTTAGTGTTCAATATAAATGAGATGTTTGCAGCCTGGAACCCAACTCTCCCTTCTTGCAGGTAAGTCCCTCTAGTAGCTAAAATAAAGAGTTTAGTAATCGAGTATGCTCTTTTTCTTTCCTGAGACAACTGGCGTTAGTAATGAAAAATTTAATTAGAGAGACATGGATTTGACAGACGGACCACTCTGTGGATAAGGAATTGGATGGACAGGCATGCTCAGAGAGTTGTGGTCAACAGCTCAATGACCTGTGATGAGTGGTGTCAGGGGGTCAGTGTCAGGACCAGTGCTGTTTAACATCTTTGTCGGTGACATGGACAGTAGGATCGAGTGCACCCTCAGCAAGTCTGATGATGATACCAAGCTGTGTGGTGTGGTCGACCCACTAGAGGGAAGGGATGCCGTCCAGAGGGACCTTGATAGGCTTGAGAGGTGGTCACATGCAAACTGCATGAAGTTCAACAGGGTCCTGCACATGGGCTGGGGCAATCCCAAGCACAGCTACATCCCAGCTACAGGCTGGGGAGAGAGTAAATTGAGAGCAGAACTGAGGAGAAGGAGTTGGAAGTGCTGTTTGATTAAAAGCTCAATAAGTCAGCAATGTATGCTCGCAGCCCAGAAAGACAACTGTGTCCTGGGCTACATCAAAAGCAGAATGACCAGCAGGTCAAGGAAGGTGATTCTACCCCTCTACTCCACCTGGAGTACTGTGTCAAGCTCTGGGGTCCCCAATACAAGAAAGACATGGACCTGTTGGAGCAAGTCCAGAGGAGGACTATGAAAATGATCAGAGAGCTGGAGCATCTCTCCTATAAAGACAGGCTGAGAGAGTTGGGCTTGTTCAGCCTGGAGAGGAGAAGGCTCCGTTGAGACCCTATAGCAGCCTTCCAGTACCTGACAGGTGCCTACAGGAAAGCTGGAGAAGGGCTGTTTATAAGGGCATGGAGTGATAGGACAAGGGGTAATGGCCTTAAACTGAAAAAGGGTGGGTTTAGATTAGATATTAGGGAGAAATTCTTCCCTGTTAGGGTGGTGAGTCACTGGCAGTGGTTGCCCAGAGAAGCTGTCGCTGCCCCCTCCCTGGCAGTGTTCAAGGCTAGGTTGGATGGGGCTTTGGGCAACCTGGTCTAGCGAAGGTGTCCCTGTCCATGGCCAGGGGTTGGAACTAGATGGGCTTTGAGGTCCCTTCCAACCCAAAACAGTCTGTGAGTCTGTGATAGTTAGGGGAAATCCCCATGCCTCAAGTAGGCCCTGGACTGATAGTTTGGTCATTTTTGAGAAAGAGAGAAGTATGGGTGAGGACCTCATCACGCAGAGGTGGAAGTTGAATTCAAGTCCAAGGTGGCTGTAGTGAAGATGACTGCTGGTAACAGTTTTCCCCACAGTAGGTGTATCAAGAGTGCTTGAGAACTTCCTGCAGATAAAACGGGCAGGATTATGGTTTGTGTGGATTGATTGTACTTTGGCCTGAGGGTATTTGAGCAGTTTAGTACTGCTAAGCATAAAGTGTTTCTGTAAGTGATTGGAAGACAATCTTTAGGGAGCCTTGAGCCTAGAGACAGAGGCGGCTGTCTGCCTCCTCGGTGTGATGACAGCAGAGCAGGGTTACAGGAGGGTTACAGCTCTGTGACTGAAGTAGGAGTCAAGCACATCAAATGCCCTAATTATTTTGTGGATCCAGGCTGACCTTGGAATAGCAATGTGTCATCAACCACCTTACCTGTGAAACTGGAAGCGCAGCATGAACACTCCCCAGCCCATGCAGGTGGATGAAAGAATTGTCTGTGAAGCACAGGGGAAGAGATCCTGGTGGTTTCCCTTCTGCTCTTGCAAGACACAGTCCTTTGGTGGGTAGGTGCTGGCCTCCTGCAGCTCAGGACCATTGCAGGAGCCCTGCTGCAACATGCAAATACTCTGCAGGGCTTGGTGGCATGTGAAGTGTGCGACCTTTGGGTCAAAGTAGAGCCACAGAGTTCCAGGAAAACTGTATCCTTTTGAACATCAGCCAGTTCACTGCCTAAGTAAACAGCACAGCATTCAGGCTAGTCACACAGCGTGTAGAAAGTCATCTGGTTGTGCCATTCCTGCCCTTGCTTGCTTTTTTGACTTGCAAGTCTGTATGGTTTTGGGGCTTGTGGTTTGGGGTTTTCTTTCTGGTCTTTGTTCAGGCATTAGATCCAGCACCTTCTGTGACTTTTTGACCAACTTCAAATGAATATTTACCACAAATGCTTTCTGGCTTTCGGCATGTTATAGAGGCCTATGTCCTCTTCCCCACTATTTCTTACAGTGCTAGAAATGTGCAGCCTGGCTGATACCAACTCACCAAATTAGAAAGGACTAAATAAAATAGGCAAAGAAGAGCATTGTCAAGTAAAAATCACCGCTAAATTCCATCTGAAAATGTCGAGGTGATTATACAACCTTCACACTATATTGAGCTCATCTGACTCCTTTGCCTAGGTAATGGGTCAGAGCCTTTGGAAAAATGGATGTGCCAAGAGGGACGTGCCAGTGCCTTGCAGCAAACACAAACCAAACTCCTCCAAGAAGGCAAGCGGGCATGTGCACAGCTAGTGCAGCCTGAGCATTAACAGCCTTGGGAGCAGTTGGATTTGTGACTTTTCTGTGGTTGCTATAGGTAAGGTTTCTGTAAGGTCCCTGGTGAACTGTAAACCAGTGAACACTGGCACAAAAGAAAGTGTGGGAAGATTGCTGCCTCTCTGGCCCACGTCCTCCATGTTTGAAGTGGGTCTGGTTTGGGCTGCATCAATTAGGTTGTTCAGCCCTCAGCATGTAATAATGTAATTGTTGTGCACATTAGTAGCAATTATAGAGCCTGGGAAGAAACATACCTTTATAGAAGAGAAAGTAGAATGTGTTTGTGGATAAACCAAAAAGGAATGCTTTTTTTTTATAGCTTTATGAGACCCAAATAAATTGAGGTGGTTACCTGTTCAGCAGTCAGTGTGGCCAGTAATTAATTTCACTGTAGTTCCAAGCTGAAATATTACTCTTGGTGATCACTGTTTTCTATCAACTGGGAAAAGAAGAACCTGTTTGTTTTTTTTTTTCCTTCAAAAAAAAAAAAAAGGATCATTCAGGATCTTTGACAGGAGTTAAACTAGATTTGAGAGAAAAAAAAGAAAAAAATTATGTAATAATCTATATTGATCTGATTCTAGCATGTAAGTATGAGTATACAGACAGATACCATCTGGTTATTTGCAGCTAATCTGTGGTCACATTTGTGGACACAATACATGAAGTATTCTGTCCTTGCCCTTCCTCCTCCTATGCATGATGTAATAACACATGCAGTCAGCCATGTTCATTGATAAAGATCTTTCTTTATCCAAGTTCAGTTCCAGAGGGTGAATTTTGTGCAGTTTTAAAGCAAACCATGTTTATTAAATTTAGATTCTGGGAAGCATTCTGGAATGATGCAGTGAAGGCTGCAGAGCTGATTTGAGATGTGCCTGCTAAAAAACTAGGCAAGAACCAAGAAGGTATCAAGGCAGTTAGATCCTTTTGAGACTCCTATTTTTCCACTAATTTAAATTGGGAATTATGTGCCAAATTAGGAACCAAGCGTTCAGGTACCTTGAGCTTGCACTCTGCTTCTTGGGTCTTAATTTCAATCAGGAAATGGCATTATTGGTATTTTTTGACTCATAGAAAGACTGTCATAATGGTTTTCCCCCTGCCCCTCCCTGTTCTGTAGGAATTGCTCTGCCAGATGTCAGGAGCTGCCCAGCATTCATGTCTCTCCGTAAGAAACACTATTTAAAAAGGGAGTTTCTCAATAATCCCTTCAGTTCCTGGAATTTTATGCCCTGAAGTAATGAGAAGTTATAAGAAGGATTATCACAGAATCACAGAATTGTAGGGGCTGGAAGAGACCCCCAGAGATCATCCAACCCCCCTGCCAAAGCAGGTTCCCTAGAGCAGGTCACACAGGTAGGTGTCCAGACATGGTCTTCAATGTCTCCAGAGAAGGAGACTCCACAACCCCCCTGGGCAGCCTGTCCCAGTGCTCCATCACCCTTACCATGAAGAACTTCTTTTGCACATCAGTGCAGAACCTCCTGTGGTCCAACTTGTGACCATTGTCCCTTGTTCTGTCCCCACAGGCCACTGAGAGGAGGTTGGCCATCTCCCTAAAAACATTGATGAGATTCCCTCTCAGTCTGCTCATCTCAAAGCTGAGCAGCCCCAGCTCACTCAGCCTTTCCTCACAGGGGAGATGCTCCAGGCCCTTAATCATCCTTGTGGCCTCCACTGGGCTCTCTCCAGGAGATCCCTGTCTGTTTTGTACCGGGGAGCCCAGAACTGGACGCAGGACTCCAGGTGAGGCCTGACCAGGGCAGAGCAGAGGGGGAGGATCACCTCCTGTGACCAGCTGGCTCCGGTCCTCTTCATGCACCCCAGGATCCCATTGGCCTTCTTGGCCACCAGGGCACACTGCTGGCACATGGACATCCTGTTGTCCACCAGGACCGCCAGGTCCTTCTCTGTAGAGCTCCTCTCCAGCAGGTCATCCCCCAGCCTGTACTGATACCTGTGGTATGGCACAGAATGGTGCATGTGTTCAAATAAAGACTTACTTGAAGACTAAATTATTCAGTTTTTATTGTTGTCAACAAGTGGCAGTCTGAGCCTTATGTACCTACACCCTCATTTACAAACGGAGCTGTCTGAGGAGAGAAGCTCAGCCATGGATCTCTCCCAGACCTTCAAGCCTTACTTTTCCTTCAGATGCAGGCAGCTTGCCCCAGCTTTTTGGCACAGCCCACCCCAGCGCTGCCTAGATCAGGACCGTGGAAGCAGATTAGCTTGGTTTGCCATGGAAAAATCACTGCTGTGCAGGGTGTCTTTGTTAGGAATATGGTCTTCCTTCATAAATGTTCTAGGGTCAGGTCCCTTCAGGTCTCTTCAGGGCATTCATGGAGAAGTTCAGACTTTTCATGCTTGGATGAGGGAAGCCATAGCAAAACAGAGCAATTCAACACCTCTGTAACCAGGTGTTTTCCCCTTTCTTTAGTTCATGGTACCTAAGACTTGAAGGCAAGCTTCAGTTATTTTTTGTGCCCTTTAATGACCTCTTGCTGAGTCCCTAAGCTCTTCTTTAGACAGTAAAGATAATAAACTCTCACACTCAGTACTTGAAACATAAAGAAATATTGAGTAAAGTGAAATTAAAAACTGCAGCTTTCAATGAGATGTCACACTGACCCACATAACTTGTCTTTCCCAGTTCTGAGCGGAGGAAGGTTCCAAACTCCTGAGGTTCCTCTCAGCCCCTTCTGCACGTTAGCATAGTCAGTCCATGCTCCCAGCAGGTTTCATCCTGCCCCCACCCAAGTCAGATTAAAAATTTTCATTAGCTTTAAAGATGCAAGTTCCACTTTGTAGTGCCACACTGTGTTCTGTCACTTGGGTGACCGACTGCTTGTGGCTGGACAGCATCCCCTCAGCTGGGACAGAGGGGTGGTCTCCAAAGAAAGAGGAAGAGCAGGCAGAGCAGGGTGCTTTTGTGTCATGGAATTATTGAATCTTTAAGGTTGGAAAAGACCTTCAGATCATCAACTCCAACTGTCTGTCCAACTCCAACCATTTACTGGAGTGCCACATCTACACAATTTTTGGACATCTCCAGGGTTGGTGACTCCGCCATCTCCTGAGCAGCCTGTTCTAATGTGTCCACTCGTTTTAGTGGTTTCATAGGCACCCATTGGAAACTCTAGTATCCTGTTCACAGATAGCTTGTCTAGGAAGGTTGAGCTGTGTCCAAATGATGCAGTATGACACTGACACATACTATGCAAACAGGAATGGTGTGCCAGGCATCTCGTGCTCCATAATGAACCACAAGTAAAAGTTGATGGCTTATGAAGTGAATTTAATCGTGGGCTTCTTGGAGTGTGTGTGAAGACAAGTCAACTGTCACTGATGTAACTTTAATTTTTTACTGTCTCATTGCTGGATTTCTTGTTAATGTAGACATAAAGGTGTAGTAACACCTGGGTCTCTCACTGCTGTTATTTAAACATTTAGTAGTCTAATATACCTATGAGTTATTAGCCTATGTTTATTTCAAGAAATATTTCTAAAATGCAATTTAATGAGGTTATTGAACTGTAAGTGCATATTATTGGAAACAGGAGAAAGAGAATAAACCTCACCAGAAATGAAGATGCTAGGAATAAAGGACAGCCTTTCTGAGCTCAGGGACAAAGCTCCCATGACAAAACCCCAAGCCAAAACTCCAAACATTCAGCGAAGACTCAGCTTAAGCTATGCAAACAATATAATTATTCTGTTAGGCATCAAGAATAAGGAGCAAATGTACCTACCTGTTAAAAAAGGTTTTAAAATACAGACTTTTAAAAAAAGCCTTTTGTTCAAAAAAAGACATTCAAAATTAATACAAAATATCATTACTTTAACAATTATAACCATCTCACAACTAGGCTAATACAATATACAGTCACAGGTATGTCACGGTTTCAAATTATAGTGCCAAATAGCAGTACATGAAAAACAGGCACAAATCTCTGGATGAAGAAGACCCAGTAGTAGCCTCACATTCATCAGTAGGCAAGCAGATGATTCAGCTGGCACTATTTTCTCCACTGGTATTATAAAAGGAAAATGGTACTCCCTTCAGTCAGTGGTTTGCATATCCCACAGGTCTCTCATTAATCTCTGTGTCATAGTCTGTATGCAAAAAATGTGGTTCCATGGTGTGAGAGAAGTTAAAAAGTCAGTATATTTTATGGCCCTCCAAGGAGGTGACAGATGAATTCTGTCCTTTCCAGAGGCACTCAGTGAGGCAGCGCATAAACGGGATTTTCTTGCTGGGTGTGGGGCTCCTATTATGATATTTATCATTAGCAGCACGAGAACGTGTAGCCCAGCATCAATACTCACACCACATGTGTTGGTGCCCTGCAGTCAAAGTTTAAAGCCTCTGGCCCACTGTCTTAAAAAGCTACACGGATGTAATGGTGCAAGTCACCCTGGCCAGAAGATGCCTTCTGGAGGCATCGGCTGTCCAGACAAAAGGGAGGATGGGATCTGCGAGGTAGGATGCATTGTGAAGAGGGTTTGTAGAAAAGGATGGAAAATAGTTGATGTAAGAGGACATTAATAAATAGTATTACATCATTCCTAGACTTGTTTTTAATCCTGTCCCTTCAAGGCACTTTACACAAGAAGTCACTATGATGATGCAAATTTCCCAAAGTACAAGAGATCCCACAGCCCCAGAGTCTTCCTTCTCCTTCCTTCAGGGCCTGCCTTGCTCCTAGCATTTGGGATGGCTGAGTCTTGTCTCTTCCAGAGCAAAGCACAGCACCAAGGACAAGGTGAAAAGGCAGGCTGTCTCTCTGCTGCTCATCTCCACCCAAAACACACAATGGAAAATAAAAGGCCAGGAGATGCACTGACCCAGTGTTATCAGTCATGCAATGTCACTGCTGTTTCCTGAGTTTGGACCTTTCTGAACTCACCTGAGGACTCTTCAGCTGCAAAGCCAATGACCTCATTTGTCACCTCGCAAATGCCTCCCTCCTGTGGACCTTGTGGGTGATGTACATCTTTGTTTAACAAGACGAACAGCTTTGAAGGAGGAAAAGATTACTGATAGTGATGTTAACTCAGAGCAGGCATAAGTCACCTTTCTGGGGGAGCTCAGATCTGATTAAAGCACAGTTAAAGAAATGCACCTCTCCCAGGAATTCCCCTTGTAACAGCCCCTGTTAAATTGATGAGTGATCAGTGCATGGCATACCAGGAAGGAAATACCATGACAATTTTGAATGTAGAAACAATTAAAAAGGTGAAATATTTTTGAGCATTGATGGGGAAAGCATAAAGCTTTGCAACTTAGTTAAAAATAGAGGCAATAATTAATTTAATTATATTTACAATTCTCTAGCCTGCATGATACTGAAGTCAAAATAAATAATACAGCAAGTCCCCACTGTCTTAAAACCCTACTGTTGATGAAAGCAAAGTAGATCAGGGACAACTAAAGTAAGACTAGGTAATGTATAATGGTGGAATTTCTGATTTTATTAAAAAAAATATCCAAATTTTAAGGTCTTCTCATTCTGCTGCTTCTGGGCGTGTTGCTGCAGTGTGGGCATGGGGGTGGCTTCCTCCTTGAAGATGAAGGCTGTGAGCATGGCAGAGCTTGCATGAAGAAGAGCAAGCCTAAAAGCATGTTGCTTTTAGGCTTGCTCTTCTTCATGAAGGCGTAGCAGTAGGTGTAGTCCATGCAGTAACCCTAGAAAGGGAGAAAGCACTCAATCGTGAATAATACAGGAACTGAAAAAGAGGTTTTTATGTGTTTTGGGGGAGCTTGTTGCATTTTGGTACTGGCCAGTGGTCACCAGGTTGTCTAGCATCCTCATCGGGGTTTTGCATTCATGTTTACTCAAGTGACTCATTTGCATGGGTCCAAATGTGCTGCAGTTTTTCACAGGATATTATAAAAAACATAACACACACACACACCCCGCAGATTTCTCTGTGTTGCTATGCAGGTAGCATAGTGAGTCTGAGTTCTATTTTGAGAATGTGATGGTGCTTCTTAAATGTCATTAACTTCAGCAGGAGGTCAGCAAACACGTTTGCAAGATTGGGATCAGATCCTGATTACTTCTGGTTTTGCTTTTTCTTTATTTTTAATGTTTTAAAGAAGAGAGGTAAAAAAAAAATGGATTTCTTCTGGTTTTGCTTTTTCTTTATTTTTAATGTTTTAAAGAAGAGAGGTAAAAAAAAAATTGGAACTTTGGTGACAAAGAGCCAAAGCAGTTTCTTAAAATATGTCTTGCTGTAGTGTTTGAAAGTTTCTGTGTTGCTAATAAGAATGTCACACTTGGAGGAGCATTGTACTGTTTTGAACCTACCTTATGAATTCTGGTGCCCAGCCACAGGTTAAATGCACACAATGAAATTCTCTTTCCTCCCACTGCCAGTTCTGTCGCTACGCTGAAGTCCACAAAAATACAATATGACTCAGAATATGTAGGCTGTGGCTAAGCAGAGGAAGTTCACTCAGAACTGATTTTCTTTCAGGCATCCCTGATATTCCCTGTTTCAACTGCTCACCTACTACTGTACAGTTGAGTGAACGCTTAAGGAAGTTGCAAGGCAATGCAGGACACAATGAAACCTGAAATTTTCTCTCACTACTAGGTGCGTTAACAGTGAACTGTTTTCCCAGTCCCTCCAGTCCCTCTAGGCCATTAATATTTTATTTTAACTGTTTTCTTCAATTTATTATGTGCCATGCAGCAGAGAATGGAGAAATCATATTTATTTTGCAGAAATGAAAGCGTCATAGTTAAAAACAAAGGTGCATGAGCCTCCAGAGCCCTGAATTACTAAGTAGCAGCAAAGCATAACAAATAGGCTGCAAGTGGATTCCAGAACTGCAGGGCTGTTTTAAAAATGTGCATTAACGAGTGTGTGCTAAGCTTGTTTCTGACTGAGAACGCTGTCCTGGTCTTGCACTCTGAACTACATGTCTTAGCAGCGTGCTGCCGTCCCTATGTTCTTAAACATTGGACCAGCAGCATAATCCTCAGCAGCAAAAGCAGCTGAATAACAAATGCAGTGTGGGAGAGCAAGGCAGCAGATACAGCCCACCAACAGCTTAACAACATGACAGATGACAGACCCAGAGGCGAATCCAGGCCTGCCAGCAGATCAGCCTGTGGATCCTGCCAACAAGCAAGATGCAGCTACTAAAAAGACATCATCCCTAGCTTAGCATCCGGGTCTTGCTGTGGCCAGCCACACTTCATGTGCTCCATGTCCTTACTGCTGACCCCAACTGCTGGGAGAGGCTGGAACAATGAGGAAGAGCACTGACATGAGTGTATTTAAGTTTTCCTAGCATAAGCATCGTGACTATAAAAGAAAAATTGTCGATCTGTGTACAGTGTAATTATCAGTTTGCATTTATTTAAGGTTTTCTGGCAGTCTGTATGAATTGTTTCCCCTCTCCCAATGTCTTCGAGAAAAGTCAGCTCAGGGTTCGTTCTTCATTTGCCATTCACAGTTAGAAATACACATTTAACTATTTCACCATCTCTTAGAAGTAGTGGTACACTGTAAATTGTAATTAAACCTTGGCATAGAGATCCAGCAGTCCTTGTCCCTGGAAAAGTACAATTCTTCCTAATTCACAAGTATTTCCAGAGCTTGGCTTGTAGTAGACTGGACATCAAATAAATCTTTGTCAAATGACTAGTGTGACAATTAAAGTAAAAACTAACAATATGCCATCACGGAAAAGTAATTGCACCCACTGTTAGACACTTCCTAGGTGAGGATACATGTACAGCCTTTCAAAAGTGGCATTCATTCCTTCCCCCGGCACCCTGGTTTGACTATAAAGCCTCATTAATGAAGTCATTTTTCCTTTTATAGGAGTTAGGGACCTTCTTTTTGGATGATCCTACTCCCCCTTGAGGTTCAGCACTGCTTTTCTGCATACTAGTAATTGGCTCAGTCAGTCTAGCAAAAAGTAATGCAGGTACTCAAAAGCAGCCTGTTGAGGACAAGGTGGGAAAGAGGAACGTCCTGTTCTCTTATTTTCTCATTTATAAAAGCTGTAAGAAACACCTGAGGAAGATGTTTATAAATGTGTTTTTCAGAAACTATATAGGATAGGAAATTATTGATCTGTAACGGAAACTTCCTTAGCCTTATTGCAGCCAATGTACATTTATAGAAACGAAACCATATCATCCCTTTAGGTTCAAGGTAGGATTAATCTCACTTCTTGCCTCAGTCATCTAAGTCACACTGGGGTCCCTTGTAAATCAATGGGAAAAGATAGGAACCTTCAGAAGGCTATTCATCTTGTCCTAATGTAGGCATCAGAGCAATTCTTCTGAAATGAATCCTTCTGTGAAGGTACCTGTGTCTTTCTACTAATTATAAAGGAAGCCCATGGAGATTCGCTTTGAATTAGGTTCCTATTTTTTACTCTTGTAAGATCAGGTGAGGCGTATCCCCCTCTTGGTGTCTCTTTGGCTAAAGAGGAATGCATAAGCAGAAAAATGGGAAGTTAAAAGAGCATGGGTTTTCATTTTAGATTCATATGCACTCCCATAATTAAGAAAGGATTACCAAATAATCTGAACCATAAAGCTACTTTTCTGTGTTTAACACTACAAAGCCAAAAATAGCACAATTCCCTATATATGGCCTTTGAGCCATTTGCAGTGGAATATCCAGTTCTTAGTGAATCATGCAAAGCCCGAAGATCACTGGATGCTCACTCCTTCTTCTTTCCATTCATTTATTCAGACAGACAAGAAGGTCCCAGACGTGTAAAGGCAGCCGGCACTGGGGACCCAGCCTATCCCGACATTAGCAATTTTTGTTGTGACTACAGGGATGCTGAGCAAATGGGATATTAGAAAGGACACTGGATACATTACAAAGCACCAATCACAGCAGTTTTGAGGGGGGAAATGGATGTGCTCAGTTCTGATGAATACATAGTCCTCTAAGTGAAACTGCTTTACGGTCCTGTGGATGGTATAAGAAGGTAATTCTTTTTTTCACCAATAAAAATCTCATTTAAATGAATTCTCATATATTGGGGAAAATGGATCTTTCTGACTATGCATAGGTACTCTGAATATATAGGTATGACTTTAAGAACAGAGGCAAGAATCTAAGCCATCCAGTGCTTTAAAGTATAGAAGGGACGTGGAACTGTTTTTTCATGGAAAACAACATTGTAAAAAACTGCAACTCCTTTCATGGGTCAGTCTCATTTTCTTTAATGCAGAACTAGTTGCAGATGGTAAGAACTTTTCCAGGTAATTTTTTAAAAGCAAGAGTTCAATATAAATGGCATGAAGGAAGGTTGCTTGCATGGGTGTTTTCATCAATACATTAGGTCTGTAGAAAACCATTTACATTGAAGCAAAACTTGCAGGGGAGCTTTTCATCTCATCCCATCTTAAAGGCAGGAATATACTGTGGAGAAAACAGTTTTTCCAAGAGCACAGGAATGTATGTAGGACCTGCTCCATTTCCCCGTGAGACTGAGGCATTTTATTGACGTTAATTGAGGCTGAGGACAGCAATAAAGACACCTGGCTCGCAATTCTGTACTCAGACTTACTCTAGTAAAACGTGGTTCTAAAAACTTCCTTTAAGGCCTTAAGTTGTTTTGCTACTGCTAACCACCAAAGATAAAATTGTGACTGTTTACCCCCATCCATTTGTAGAAGAGCACTACCAAAGTGGTGGAACTGCTATTTACCGTAGAAACAGCAGACTTGTCTGCAAAAGGAGTAATGATTTACAGCTGGTGGTTCACCAAGATCATGATAATTTTCTGCAAAATCCAGAGGATTTTTCACTCATCCAGGTGATCTGAAGGAGAGAAGACAAGATCCAAGTAATTCCAAACATCGCACAGGCACAAAATTTCACTGCTGGACCGGTTCTCACACTGGTATAGTGTGAAGTCTCTGAAGCCCTCAGCACATGAAGGACATGGACCTGCTGGAGCACGTCCAGAGAAGGGCCACAAAAATGATCCAAGGGCTGGAGCATCTCTCCTATGAAGAAGACAGGTTGAGAGAGTTGGGCTTGTTCAGCTTGGAGAAGAGAAGGCTCCAGGGGGACCTTATAGTGGCCTTCCAGTACTTGAAGGGTGCCTATAAGAAAGCTGGGGAAGAGCTGTTCATGAGGGCATGTAACAATAGGATGAGAGGTAATGGTTTTACACTTGAAAAGGGGAGATTTTTGTTGGATATTGAGAAAACATTCTTCAGTATGAAGGTGGTAGATCACTGGCACAGGTTTCCCAGAGAGGTGGTGGAGGCCCCATCCCTGGAGCTATTCAAGGTCAGGCTTGATGGGGCTCTGAGCAAACTGATCTAGTGAAGATGTCCCTGCTTACTGCAGGGGGATTGGACTAGATGACCTTTAAAGGTTGCTTCCAACCTTACACAATCTATGATTCTATGATTCCATGAAGTAGCAGAGAGGCTCTCCTGAAGTTTGTGGGATCACCCTACATCCATAATCTGAACCAGACAACCATAAAAAAGAAAAGGGCCCATGCCATGATCCTCATCTATATGAAAAAATAATAATAAAAAAGAAACAAAATTGGAACCAAAAAAATCTGTCCTTGACCTCTTTTGATCTCCTCTAATATTCCTTCACAGATTTGTAATGCAAGTATGTAGTAAATGTTACACATTTGGCCTTCGCCCACTGCCATGATTCTGTGCTCACAATATTCAACATACTGTAATATGTCAGAATGCAATCTCAATGACAGAATGCAATAAAATCAGCTAAAATTTAGTGTCTTCCTAATTTTTATCTAAATAGTTTGATACAGGAAAAAAGAGTATAAACTGTCATGGGAAAACAAGTATTTAGGAGAGAACATTTATATTTATTTAAGCAAAGGATTCTATATATAAACAAATAGAGATAAATAGAGGGAAGAAAATAGCAACAGGACATGGAGCAAATAAGTTATATACCTTATAAACATAGGGGAAATAAATCATATAAGTGAATGCTGCAGTAAACCCCTGTTTTATAAGCAGTAGTGACCTGTTTGAGGGGAGATGTGGAAACCTTCCAAAAACATATTGTATTCATCTCTCCAGTTTAGAATATTACTTGGGCTTTTACTTGGACAGTTCTCAGACCAATCCAGTTAATGCTTACGTATATTAATAGCCTTGTTCCTAAATATCTTCCAAAACTGTCAACTCAACAAGACTGTAATGATGTGCCGGATGGCATGTAACTAAGATGATGTGTAGGGCCAAACATATGTGTAGGTACATGGAGGATTAAGGTGAGAAACTGTATTATGTGGTCAATGTTATGGTGCTAGCCCCAGTTTTTGGAGGCATGACTTAAGTTCCTATTATGATCTAGATTTCCATGACCTTGAGAGCATCATTAGGACGAAGATTTCCATGTCTTTTTCTAGCACTGCAGTTCTGCGAAGTTCTACAGGACTCATGTGTGTATTTCTCTTTCATCCTGTGTGAAGAAATGCCTCGGGCTTCAGATGGGTGTGCACAGAATTGGATTTTGCTCCCCAGTCTAATGAAGCAACCTTTTGACAAAGTAAGTACTCTTTGAGTAACGCTTTGAACTTCACCATGGCAAGCTGATTTCCCCAAATGCTCTCTAATCTTTATCATTGCTATCCTATTATATCTCGAGTTCTCTCTGCATGGTCTGAAGCTCTGGGTCTGGAGGCCCTGGACGCCGGAACAGAGGTCCACCTCCGGAGCCAGCCTGCCCACCTGCTGGTCGGCATCCTCAAGGTAATCCCGCCTACCCGCCCACCCAGCCGGCCGATTAGTGGCTAAATGGCAGCTCCCGGCCCTGGGTGCTGAGGGGCACCTGCGAGAGCAGGAGGCGAAAGGCAGCCGCCCGTTCGTGAGCCAGGCTGCCGGGGATGCTGCTCGTGCTCCCGGCGGCAGCGCTCAGAGCCTCACGCCAAGTCGTGGCCATTGCAGGACTTCCTCCACCAGATCCCCACCAAGCTCGAGCTTTACGAGGAGTGGATGAGCGCCCTGCACACCAGCAGGGAGGAGAGGCTGGAAGCGCTGAGGGAGTAAGCGCAGACATGGCGTGACCAGGGAGCCTTCCCTGGGCTGGGCTGGGTTTGAGGGAGGTCAGCCCGGGAGGCCGGTGTCGGCAAGCTCGTCTGTATTTACGGTGCCTTTGTGTCCTACAAGGGTGGCTGTCAAGTTGCCCAAGGCCAACCTCCTGCTCCTCAAGAGCCTGCTGTCCCTGCTGCAGAAGATCGCCGCAAACGTGGCCAGCAGCAGGATGAGTGCGGGCAACCTGGCCATCTGCGTGGGCCCCAACATCCTCAGCCCACCCGAGGAGCATGCGCTGCCCCTGGATGTCCTGGTGCGGGTGACGGGGCAGGTACGCACTGGTTTGACTGGCCGGCTGCAGCCTTCCGGGCCTGGCTGAGCGCTGCTGTCCCGAGCTGCCTCCTCTCTTCAGCAGGAGCTCGCCAAGGAGCAAGGGCAGCAGCCAGGGTCAGGAGTGGGAAAGGCTCCCGTGTGAGCCCCTGTCAGCCCCCCAGCTGCAACCCACTGCTCTGCTCTGTGCAGGTGACACAGCTCCTGGAGTTCCTCGTTGACCACCATGAGGAACTCTTCGGGGAGCAGGTGGCCGGGCTGCCAGCACCGGGGTCGGATGCAGGAACACCAGAGGTATGTCAGGACTGTAGAGAGGGTGACAGCAAAACCCTCCCCCCTCAGAAGGGGGGACACTGCTGCCGCAGGGACAAGCCAGGCCAGCGCCAGCCTGCAGGCCTGCCTAAGTGCAGGGTAAGGCTGATGCAGGCCGGCCAGGGCTGATGCAGGTCGGCCGTCAGACCTGTGGCCGTGACCCTGACAGATCTGGCTTGGCTGAGGGAGGAATCTGCCTTTCAGAACAAGTGCAGCAGCTGGGCAGGGAGGTCCTTGACCCCTGCTAACTTGCACGTGTCCATTGCAGGAGCCTCCAGTCACTGCAGCCATGGAACATCCAGGGATCGTCCGGGCATCAGAGGACTCTTTGGCATCGTTTTAGTTATCTGCTTGTGTTTCCTTTTTCTATCTGTTTACTTATAGAATCATAGAAAGATTAGGGTTGGAAGCGACTGCCAGAGGTCATCTAGTCCAACCCCCTGCAAGAAGCAGGGACACCCCCAACTAGATCGGGTTCCAACTCCTGACATTGTGTGTGATTGTGTGTGTGTGTGTGTAAGTGCAAATATACATTTAATTTTTCTCCCTTGGCCATCTCTTTCAATTCTTGCACGCCTGGGAAGAGGGACAGACACATGGAACTCCTGCAGAAGCTACAATTGGGATGTAGCCTAAAATCCACATGAGGTCACGTGGTGCCTTCCCTTTTCTCCACTTTCCCACTATGTTGAATATGTTTCCAAGTGAAGGGATAAGCACTGGCCAGCAGTGAGTTGTTGGTACGTGTGGAGATACTACTACCTGGCATCAAGTCAGGGCTGATATCATGGACACAGGCTATTGAACATATTAGATATTCCTGATACATCCTGGAAGTATCCCAGCTCCCAGCAAAGGCAATAGTTTCCATTTTACCTCCCTGCTAAGATTAAAATCTTCCCTTGCTTGGACCAGGGAGCTCCTGATGGACACATCCTGGATAATGGGTGAGAACAATTGTTGCAAAAGGAGCCAGGTTTTGGACTTGTGTTTTTTACCCATGTAAAAATCCAGACAGAATCAGTATCATCTGGTCAGGAGTGGGCGCAGGGAGGGAGGGGAGGACCACACAAGACCACAGAGCTTGGCAGGAGCACCGTAGGAGCTGGCTCCCTTCTGGGGACCTCATGCTTTTCCTGTGTGCGTGGTAGCAACCTGTAGTGTAATTTACCACTCTGCCCCAGTGTGTAAGGGATAATAGAGGATGGCCCGAGTTGGACCTGATGGACAAGCACCAGCCAGATTACCTTGGCCAGGTGACCAGGGAGAAAGAACTTTAAAACTGTTCCCATGAGAACCGACCTTCATGTGAGAAGGGAAGCACAACATTCCCACGAGGACTGAACCTTCATGTGTGGGGCAAACCATAACAGTGGGATAGTGTAAGGAGAGACGCTGCCAGTCCATCAGGACAGTAAGTCACCCTCTGTGGCCAGTCAGGCTCACGAGTCCAGCAAGGCCCCACGGGCAGCGACCCCAGCTTGGGCCTGATGCAGGATCTAAGGAGGCTGCCTCGGCAGCACAGGGAGACAGACATCAACCGTACCTTGAAGCTGCAGGGGACGCTCTGAAGACTCTGTGCCTGCCTACCCTCACCGCTCCGATGTGAACCCTTATCATCCTGCTGCTCGGCGGTGTCGCGAAGATCCCAGGGTTGGTGGGACTTTCTTAAAACCTGTTATACTCCTTAAAACAGCCTAGCCAGGCTTTCCCTCTTACAGCTGCTGTGTGCCCAAACACAGCTCAGTACAGCTTTCTCTTAGCACTGCTGTACGCTGGACAATGGCTTAGCAAGGCTTGATACAATAACAGTCATATTATAATTGCTGCTTTGGTGTGGACTTGTGTCTGTGCATTGGAATCCTCTTAAAAGAACCCTGTTACTTCAATGGTAACGCGCAGGGCTGAGAGCAGAGGGCACTGGCAAAGTGAAGGATCTGGTGCAGAACTCCAGCGCTGCAGGTAGGCAGGCAGCAACGACTTCACCACAGAGGGTACCAGCTCTTGCTAGTGCCAGTCAGGGCTATATTTAGACTGTTTGGTTAATGAGTAAAAGATATATGAGAAAATAGCTGCTACTTCTGTGTGCATAGACTGCGCTTGGCAGCACTTCAGAGGCCAAGAAGCCATACCTAAGGGTACCCTGAAAACAGATGGGGAGTGTGGGCACCCTGAGCTGTGCCAGTTTCCCACTTCTGCACTGCTCTCCACAGCCTTAGCAGAGAGAGGAGGCTGCACAAGCCAGCGAGTCATCCCCCTGCTTCAACCACAGCGGTGCCCACTCTGAGTGGAGCAGCCACGCGTGTCTGCCCTGTGCTGCCAAACAAAAGGCTGCCAACCCACCCTGGACCTCGGGCCAAGCCCCCAAGGGTGGCTGCTGAGCTCTCCCCCACGGCCTGTTAATAAGCTTTGGCGCTTTGCAATTCCCTTTTCCAATTACTCCAACTACTGGTGCCACTCCCTGCACTGGCTGGTCCTGGTGTGTGCCGCCATCTCAGCGGTGATTTGGGGGCTGTGGGGCTCGGGGAGGGAGGAGAGGGGAGAAGCGGCAGGGCAGGGCAGAGAAGTGCAGGGCATCATCTCACAGCTACCTTTTGCACAAGTCCCTGGAGGTACCTGAACACCTGAGGATGGAGTCGTCAGGATGAGCCACACAGAAACCACCCTTATGTGAGTTATGTGTAGGAGAAATATTTCTAAATGTTAGGACAAGGACTCACCAGAGTCTGTCACTGGAGACCAGGTGAGAGAAATACCTTTGTGAAATGTGTATTTGTTATATAATGGACTGGTCTGGGGGATGGAAATGAGGAGAGTGAGCCCTGCGTTCTTTTGTGAACCCTGTGTTCAGGCAAGTGGAGAGAGTGAGCCCTGCCACCCTTTCTTCTTTGGCTGCATTGCTGCATTCCTGGAAGAGGCCTGGGGAGATTTGCCATGTAAACCTAAAACCACAGCAGTTAAATGCCAACACCGCTGTTCTGGGTCTTGTGGGCTCGAAGCTTTCCCTTTTCCTAGGCACACTTCCATTTCTACAGCCTCCACCTAAAGTAATATGAAGCTCCAGCACCGACCTCTCGTGTCTCTGAATCAAGAAGCAGGGACCCTGCAGTCATGTGCTAGCTGCTGGCTCACTTTGCAGCAGTACTGGCATAAGGCAGGGCACCCAGGAGGGTGTCTGGTGGAAATCCCTCCTTTCACCTTCTCCTGTTGCAGGCGCAGCACTGCCGTGTGCCCGGCATCCTGATGGCACGTGCTGTACCTAAGGCTGCTTTCCAATTAGTACAAATTATAGCAGAACTTGTGCTTTCAGATTGCTCATGAGTGTTGGATGAGCAACCTGAAGATTGCAGAAGGCATAAGTGGGGAGCCGGTACCTTCATTTCCCCCCTTCCCTAAATTCCCTCTTCCCAGGAGCTGGGTTTGTAACCCAGGCTGGCCCTGTGGTTTTATTGGTGTGAGACTGGAATCCGGCTCAGACTGCCACTGCAGGGACTATGCTCTGCAATTAGCTTGGAAAAGGGGTCTCCAGAGGGAAAAAGGGTTTCTCCCAACCAGAAAGAGCTCTCTATTAAAGTGTCAGCTCAAAAGCAAATCTCGTTGGAGTTGGGAACAAGAGGCTGCTGGAGGGATTATGATTTTAATATTTGAAAGAGCTCCCTTTCTGATTTTTTCTTCTTTTTTTTTGAAAGTATATAAAAGGATCAGAATGAACGTGAGCAAATCATGAAGATCCAGTCTTGGTCTTGAAAGTGGAGAGATAACAAACATGGCCCAGCAACTATCCTAAAACCCCTGTGGCAAGCAATAATCTTGAAAAAGCCAGCACAATCTATGTTTCCAATTTATAAATTAAATGTATTTAAAATTTAAACTTTGACTGCATGAGTAACTACTTCGTTAGGCTTTAAGGCTGCATGTTACCTTGGCTTTTTTCATGGTAAAGTAAAACAAATTTCTAATAAAGATAGAAAGATATTCCAAGCTAAAGTCACTGCTTTTATGTAAAGGACCCTCCAGACTCATTAAAAAAGTTTACCACCTAAATAAAGCAAGCACATTGTAATTCTTGGGCTCATAAAGTTGGCAATATACAGAGAATATTAGCCTACTCTTACATGTGCACCACTTGGTATGGATGGATGACATACAGTACAGGGGTTTACTACGAGGAAATTAGCATATAAAACTATGGTTTGGTTAGTCTTAGGCTGCAACACACACACGAGGAACAAGAGAGTGTAGGTTGGACACTGCTCTGATCTACTGATGAAGCATGGCTAACTGCGTGCAGACCCCGAGGAGATCTCTGGTGCTTCGGCACCGAAGCTTCAGCTGTAACTGAAACCACCCAATTTCTCCCAGTTTATATCAATCATTGTCAACTCCCTTTGTCAACCCGTGGTGGGAACGTGGATGGAGGCATGGTGGGGCCCACGCCGTGCATTGACCCATAAAACAAGGCCGTGGTTGAAAGAGCTGGCACCTTGAAATTCCACTTCCCAGCACTGTGAGGTCTGTGCCTGGAGCACAGTGTTCTCTTTAGGGACCCCTGCTTTAAGGGGGTGGTGGGAAAGCTGGGGAGGTCCAGCTGAGGGCTGCCACCATGACCCAGGGGTCTGGAGCACAGGTGTGGTGTGAGAGGTGGAGGGAGCTGGACTCATTTTGCTTGATGGAGGAGCCGAAAGGGTGAAGAACAGCAGCCTGCAGCTGCCTGAAGAGCAGTTACAAAGATGATGGGGCCAAACTCTTCTTGGTGATACCAGAGGATGCAACAAGAGGCAATGGCCACAGAGCAGATAAGGTGGCTCAGGTTGGACATTAGGAAAACTTTCCCCACCAGCTGCTCCACAGAGGTGGTGGCAGATCCTTCCTCAGAGGCTTTTCATGACTTGGATAAATAAAGGCTGACTTAATGGTATGATGTTGTTGGTTGTCCAGCTTCAAGAGAGAGTTGAACTAGGTGACCTCCAGCAATCCCATTCAACCAACATGCCTGTGATTTTGTGGTCTTTTTCCCCAGAGTGAGGGAGAAGCCTGTCCTAGTCCATCAGTCAGTTCGCTGGGGCAGAGAGAGAGGAGAGAGAGAGGGCATCTCCGCCAGATCCTGGCTCCCAAGGGCTGGTCCCAGCCTAGCTCTCACGCCGAAGTGTGCATCAGCCTATGCTAGGGTTCAGAAACATGGTTGCAACAAAACTTCTCAGCCTTAGTAAGCCAGGGTCTTAAAGCCACCAGGGTCTGACTTGTATAGTACGTAGCTGTGCCTTGTAGCGGTCACCCCTCAGCATAATTGTGCATCATGAGGCACTGTACTGGCAATAACACCCCCAAACTCATTGGGCACTAAACCACAGGGGACTCCAAATGAGGCCAAAAGCTGTACCTTCAGTTTGAAACCTTTAGCCTTTCCTCACAAAACCTTTGATTTTTCTCTCTGACTCTAGGAGGAGGCAATGCAATTTGTCTTCTGAGGACAAAGCCTTGTTTTATGACAAACTGAAGTAAGTTGGAGTAAGGTGGAGCTCTGTGATACAGTAAATGTGTTTTGTGGGCAGAAGTTCTCATACATTGTTCTCAATCACCAAACCTGTCTCTGAAAAACAACTTAAAGCTTCCTTGAGTCTATCACTTCTGTCTTCCTTTTCCAGCCCTTTCTTCCTTTTCCTGCTCCCTACCTCCTTTTTCCATCTGGCACTGCTTTTTCCTGACACCTGTTGACCTCACAGACCTCAGAGCTGACAATCCTTAGGGATAAAAAAGCTCATGGGGTGCCCTTTGCACAGCTTACACCGCTTGACCCCCAAGTGAGGCACACCGGGTTCATGTCCATTTGCATAGAGATAGAAGGTCTTTCAAGGCTGCTCCACTGCAGTGACGTACAACAGTCTCAAAGGACGTTGGCAGAGCCAGATGCCTTGTTGTCATGACTGAGGGGCATTTTCACCACGATGGATCAAAATTGCACTGTCATGGGCATGACCGCTTACATGCCACTGCAAGTGAGGTCAAGGTCCATCTGCCCAGCCAGGTGCAGCAGAAGATACCTTCTGAACAAGTCTGAAGGAGCTGCTAGAGTCTTTGATCTTCCAAACTCATCTACCAGCAAGATGTCACAATATTTTCATGTGCAATGGAGACAAATCCTTTGTCAAATTTTACTCTGCCTTAGCAAACCTGTCTGTTGCAGAATAATCAATCTCCACTTTGGTCTTCATGTGAAGCCTTGTATGTGTAATTTTCATTTGATTCTTCTTCTGCGTCGGAATTTGTCACATGAGAATCACAGGATTTGGTGTTTCTGGTGAAATCTCTCCTCTGCAGAAACCCTTTCCGTCCTCAGAAGGATTTCCAGAAATCCTTACCAGACTGTCCTCAGAAAACCATCCCCAACCTTCCCATGGTCTCAAAGCTGACACAGCCAGTCCTCTCCCTTCCTTGCAGCTCCTTTCCTTTTTGGCTACAGGGGTGCTCAAAACAACACCGGAAATCTCACTCACAGTTTCTTGCCTGACAGCAAGCAGCAGAAACCACCCAAAAAAAAGCACATTTTTTTTTCCTAAGCCAACTCTCACGCACTTGCAATACAACAACAACAAAAAAAGACGGGGTGGCTGAGCAAACAGACCTGCTCCATTTATTATTTCTCTGATACTAAGACCATATGGGCCACCAAGCTGGTCCCCACTCCCTGGAGCATTTTTTTTTCATGTATATCACGTGCTCCTTTGGAGAAAAACCCCACCAACACACACAAAAAAAAAACCCAAAAACAAAAACCAAACACAAAACCACTCAAAACCCCCTATGAGTTCACTAAATGGAACAAGCAGGTAAGGTAGTGCTGCATATGGTGCTAGTAAAATCGTAATAGCGAATGTTGGCAAGAGCCAAACAGCCTTCGTATTAATTCTCTGGAGCTTCAGGTAGAGCCTAATGTAATTACTTGCTCTACTTTGTGGCATTTTAAGAGAAAAGTGTGTGCTTTAAAAACTTACATTTCCAAATAAACCGGTCAGGTCTGGAGCAGAGAAAGTGCCTGATTCTGGCCTGTCTGAAGTCAATAGCAAAACTCCTGTTGACTTAGAGCAGGGTTATGCCCCAGATCTCAGAAATAACACCCAACAGAGCTGAGCCTTTTAAAAACTCTTTGCCCGTGTCAGCAGACTGCAACTGGCACTGCTCTCCCTTTCATTTTTCCCTACTCTTTTCTCCACCCAAAACTCTGCAAGATTTGTCTTTTCCTCAGCTCCACCAGCTGGGTCTCAGCAATTTTTTCTCACATGAAGACACCTGATTTGCAGACACCTGCGTGTCGGTGGGTGAATCCAGGGAACCTGAATCTTGCCCACACAAACACCATGATTTCATTACTTTTGTATTTTTAAAATATCCGGCCTGTCAAAACGTCATCAACTTCACTTTGCTGGGTAGATTCAGAAGCCCTAAATGCTGAGGCCGTTGACATGGCTGAAAGAAGAAGAATTTGAAGTGTTTGGGGAATTTCTGGGAGGAGTTGTTATTTCTTTCTGATGGTTTATTTTTTAAATCGGTTTAGGCAGGTAGTTAAGCCTTAGGTTAAAGGCTTAACACCTGCCTTTAATTGAGTTGTATCAATCAATGTTGTTTGCTAACTCTTATAAAAAGTTAAGCAAGTCTGGAACAGATCTTACCAGCAGCCTATGCCCAACACAATATTGGTAGTAATAGTAAAGCCTGGCCATTTGATCACCAAATTAAAAACCAATATGGATCTATCGCTTTTTATTTCTTGGATTTGGTGCATAATCTGCACCAGTTGTGGGACAGCATTTTTTTGAACCTTTTTTTTTGCTTGGATGTCCAAAATCATCTTACCATACGTGTTTCCTCTAACTAGCTTGGCATTTCAAAGTTTCTCAAAACTCCCTGCTTCCTGGGTTTTCCGGGTTTCAATTTAACGCCTGAATAATGATAATGAGGATGTGGGCTGTCTTCTCCTCTCTGTTTTGCTTTGACCTCGCCACACCGGCTGTCAACAGAGCGGTCAGAAGAGACACAAAGCTGAAATGCATCAAGATGTTTGCTCTGCCTATACATTTGATTAAGAACAAGTTCCTAGATGTCCCTCTATACCAAACGGGATGTGAAGCAGCTTGCTACAGCCATCTGGTGCTGGACAGGGCCTTGCATCAGTTTACAGTTCACCTTCTCCTATGGCTCTTAGGAGCAATGCCTTTTCTAGCACCTTAGCTCACCCTGTTATTTCTATTCAAGTGTTTATGGTCTCTAATCAGCACCTAACTTGCCTGTACTGGATTTTGTCCCATATGTACGGTGGGTTTTTCATTTGGGCTTCTCCTGGCCTGCTTTCAATCACTGGGGTCACGTGCCTTCAGGGGAGATGAGAAGCAGATTTTTATTAAACAGACATAAACTTCAGTAGAGCTGCCTGGCTTTTGATAATTTCAGTCTGATGAACAGCGGTGTTTATTGTTCTCCACAGCCTCTGCAGATTCCTTACAAGCACGGGAATGAAGTGCAGTCCTGTGCTTCAGGTGGCACCTACTCCAGCTGAGGCCAGTGGGACCTTCACTTCCCTTGGCTTTATGTTCCTCATCTACCAAGAAGATCCCCTCCACACCTTGGGAAAGGTGTCAGTGTTGGCTCTGTTTACAAGGTCTGGGGCTCTCCTACACCACATAGGCCCTAACATCAGATGAGACCTTTTAATGCCGTAATACGCAGGGGTGTCCTCCAGACATCAGCATCCCACCACCACTAGGGTGTTGTGCTGCCTCCTGTTGGCATCTTTCCTCCCTCCTCCTCTGCCTCCTGGACCCCACATCTGTCCTTGTACAAGGACTATGGAATCATAGAATCATAGAATCACTTGGGTTGGAAGAGACATTCAAGACCATTGAGACCAACCACAGCCTAACCCTGACTAGCCCACCTCTAGATCACATCCTTCAGCACATCATCTATTTGCCTTTTAAATACTTCCAAGGACGATGACTCCACCACTTCCCTGGGCAGCCTGTTCCAATGCCTGATGAGTCTTTTAGTAAAGACATTTTTCCTGATGTCCAACCTAAATCTCCCCTGGTGCAGTTTGTAACCATTTCCTCTCATCCTATTGCTTGTTACCAGAGAGAAGAGACTAACCCCCACCTCCCTACACCCTCCTTGTAGGTACCTGTAGAAAGACTATCTCTGACAAGCAGATAAATTGGAGCACATACAGGGCCTTTTTGTTTACCAGGAAATAATAGTCACTCACTCACGTCACACCATGCCCCAGGAGCTGCTGGACAGCTGGGTGGCTGCAGCAGGCCTGGAGCTGCCTGTGCAAACACAGGTTGTTACAAACCACAAAACTCATGAACATGCAGCAAATGCTTTGGGGACACAGAAACACATGCTGGTCCCCTGGGTTCAGAATGGGACATAAAGGTCCAGAAATAATCTCTGCAGATGTGTTCTCCTGACCAAGCGTCCCATGCTACAGGGCCATGGACCTCCTCCTCCATCTCCTCCTGCAAACCCTGGCAGCTGAGAGAGTGGCTGGAAACCAGGAGCTTTGTGGTTACCTGGTCTTGCAAATGTATTAACTTTCCCTAGTTAAAGTGAGACTCATCTGTGAATTAAAACAGTTGAGGCCCTTGAGGTGGGACAAAAGAAGCAATGCTGGTTTATGAGCTGCAAAGGGAAAAGATTTTTCCATGCCAAACCTTCTCACCAGCGTTATGGTATCCACACATGGGGACAGCATCAATTCAAAACAGTGCTTCCAGGAATTTCCAGCACAAGAACAATGTGTATTGGTATGGGAATTTTTATGGAAAGAGCTCTGAGAATGACCCCCTCACATCCCCGCAGCAGCTTGGTTTTTGTGGGGAAAGGTTTTTTAGGGCCAGCCTTGGCCACGCCATGACAACCAGGTTTTGCTCCTCAGTGCCATAGATCCATCGCCTTCTACTGGCCCAAAAAATCTCCCCCATCCACCTCACTGTGTGGCATTTCCAGGTTCACCTGGGGCTTTAAAACCCAGGTCCTCTCAAAAAAGTGGCATCGTGAGATTGGCAGATCGGCGGAGGGTGCCGGCTTAGAAAGTGAGAGTAGGTTTGCTCGATGTCAGTGGTGATGACAAGTGCAGTAGTCCGAGGTTTAAGATCATGAGGGTTAGACCAAGGCTTTTTCTGTTTTGCTTTGAGGTAAGCCAGATATTCAAAACAAAACCTGGCTAAACCCATGATGGTTACTTAAACTGTACTCAGAAATGTTTGAGGCACGTAAATGAGAGACCTCCATCCCCAAAGAAACAGAGGCCTCATGAGCAAAAGCATCCAGTGAAGGAGACATCCAGTGAAGGAGGCAGAAGTTCTGGGAGAAAGATAAAAAAACACCTGACTGTAGTTATTTCCTTTGGGCAAGTTTAGCAGCTCTCTTACATACACGTCTATAAGTTGTATGCGGTAAGGAGCAAAGGCTTAGAAGCAAAGTTTTTGATGTAGCAGCGCCTCTAAACCCCACCATAGCTGGGACCCAATTTCTGCCTTGGGTAGAGGTAAGGAATTGCGAAGGTGCGTTTGATGGACGTTGACAGTGTGGGAGAAGCACCTAAGCTTTCCTAAGAAAAAGTCAGCTTCCAAGAGCTGTGGCAGGGAAGGTTTTGCGCAGGACGTGGTGGCAGATGTGCTTCAGAAGCTGCCTGGAGTTTCAGAAGC
>VXBZ01005971.1:292559-308357 GCA_013399135.1 Heliornis fulica
ATGGTTGGACTCGATGATCTTAATGGTCTTTTCCAACCTAGTCATTCTGTGATTCTGTGATTCCTCAGCTGGGCAGGGGAGAGATGTAACAAAAGGCTCATGGGTTGAGATAAGGACAGGCAGAGGTCACTCACTGGTTACAGTCACTAGCAAACCAGACTCCACTTGGGTAAGAATTAATTTACTTTTTGCCCATTGAATCAGAGTAGGACCCCTCCTCCCATCCTCCCAGATTGAGCTTTACTCCTGACTGACTTTACTACTTTCTCCAGCAGCACAGTGGGATGGGGAGTGGGGGTTGTGGTCAGTTCATCCATGTCTATGCTCCTCCCTCCCTCCCTCCCTCCTCCCCTCCTGCCAGTAAACCTGCTCCAGCCTCTCTCCACGAAGCCATGAGTCCCACCAGGATTCTGCTCCAGTGTGGGTTTCCTACCAGGTCACAGTCTCCTTCAGGTGCATCCTCCTGCTCCATTGTGAGGTCTCACATGGACTCTATACTCCCCATCATCCTCCATGGACTGCAGGGGGACAAGCTGCTTCACCATGGTCTTCTCCACAGACTGCAAAAGAGCCTCTGCTCCAGCCCCTGGAGCATCTCCTCCCACTCCTTCTTCACTGACTCTGGTGTCTGTAGAGTTGTTCCTCTCACATATTTTCACATATTCTCATTCCTCTTTCTATGTCTGCAAAAGCTGCTGCTCATTGTTATCAATATTTTTAAAGACTCTGTTACCCCAGAAACGCTACCACCGCCAATGGTGGGCTTCTCTTTTCTTTTCCTCCAGGCATCCTAAAAATAACGTGAGGATTTTTTTTTTCTGTGTCTCCCTTTTCTTAATTCCTTGCTGTAAATCAACACTTCAACATCCCTGAATATGGAGAGGACTTGAGTTGGGGCCCAGCACCCCATCCCCTTCCATGCCATCTCTCTGCTTCAGATGGACTTGGAAAGAGAAGTAAATCATCTTCTGCACTTCTACCTGCTTCCTTCCAACACCCAGCTTCCCTCTGACACAGGACCAGACAAGTCCCTTGTCCAACATGAGTAATCGGTGTCCTCAGCCTGGACATGCTGGTCTGGGGAGCCGTCCCTGGTGTGCACCAGCTCCATGTGCCTCCATCCCACCATCTTCCCCTCCAGGGCAAGGAGGCCTCCCACCACCTGAGCTAACTCTCCATCACCTTGGCAGCCCCTGCAGGCCCAGGGCCTGTGGCTGCTGATAAAGCGGTGCCTGACCTGGCCTCCACAACACTTGGTCAGCACCAAGCAGGGCCATGGCAACTTGTCTCAAAACCCACAGGTGATATGTGATGGCTTTTTTTTTCCCCTTACAAAAATTGCTTTTTTTCCCTTGGATGTTCCCCGAACCCCACCCCCACCCCTCCCATCCCTCTTTGCCTCACTGTCATGGGCCTTGTACAAGGCTTTGCAGTTGGTGTGCAGCAGCAGATCATCCTGAGACATGAGCAACCACTTCCTCCCTCCCACTTCTTTGAGTTTGCACTAGGCCTGTTGACAGCTCTACACCACCCTCCTCAGCTCAAGCCTAGAGAAATTTACCTGCTGTCAGAAGCTCAAAAGCCGCTCAACACCTCTTCACTGCTGCATTTTGCACACGTGTGAGTGACAGCAAGGTGACTTTCCTCCCATAGACAATGGAGCATCTCATAATGGGATCAGCATCACTGTGACTATAGTAGGCCCATAGCACCTTCCCGTTCTTCCTGAAAGCCCTGGAGGTGCTCATGTGCCACCCCCATTGTGCCAAGGCTTGTCCCCTCCATCTCCCTGCTCAGGCCCATGCGTTGAGGTCCCGCATACACCCTGCACCCTCAGGAGGGCAGAGAAAGTTCAATGTCACCTGTGAGAGGAGAGTTTGTGCCTTCACATACTCCCTTTCTCTGATGGGGCTGTCCCACCCCACTGCATCATTATCCCGTGATGCCCTGCTCCTCACCAGCAGGAAGCATATCATACCTGATAGCACGGAGGCACGTTAGCAAACATTTCCTTGGAGGAAATGATCTTTAGGCACATTTTGAGATTGGTTTAAGGACGTGGTGTGCTGCTGGGTGGCTCGGGGGATGTCTACTTAACTCCCCTGCAGACCCAGCCTCCGCTTGCCTGTGGAGAGCATGGTCTCTCTGCTCGGGGATATTGCTTTCCACAAAAGACCCCAACCATTCATGAATTTGAATTAAACTAGCATTTGTTCAGTGGTCATTACCAAAGGGTCCCAGTGCAATACCTTTCTTTTACCTCAGATTGCCTTTGATGAAAAACTGGTCATCCAGGTGGTAAGTACCATTTCCATGTCAAGCTTAGTACATTTTACAAGACCTTCTCCTGTCAGAAGAGCTGTGTGATGGTGCTCAAGCCCATGGATCCGGACAGGTATGGGGAGTTCACCCACAGATATGCTCTACCTAGGATGGTAGGATGAAGATGTTTGCATCTCAAGAAGAAAATGTGCTTCTGAGTATGAAACTGCCTTCATGCTTGCCCTCACTCAATTCTTCAACCAATTCATAGACTCACAGACTGGTTTGGCTTGGAAAGAACCTCAAAGACCACCAAGTTCCAACCCCCTGCCATGGGCAGGGACACCCTCCACTATACCAGGTTGCCCAAAGCCCCATCTAAGCTGGCCTTGAACACTTCCAGGGAGGGGGCAGCCACAGCTTCTCTGGGCAGCCTGTGCCAGGGCCTTGCCACCCTCATAGTAAAGAATTTCTCCCTAACATCTAATCTATAAACCCATTACCCCTTGTCCTATCACACCATGTCCTTGTAAACAGGCTCTCTCATGCTTTTCTGTAGAGGCTTTTAGGTACTGGAAGGCTGCTCCAAGGTCTCCCCAGAGCCTTCTCTTCTCTAGGCCAAACAGCCCCCCACTCTCTCAGCCTGTCCTCATAGGAGAGGTGCTCCAGCACCCTGACCACATTTGTGCCCCTCCTCTGGACTCGCCCCAACAGCTCCATATGTTTCCTGTACTGGGGACCCCAGAACTGGACACAGTACTCCAGGTGGGGTCTCACCAGAGCAGAGTAGATGGTCAGAATCATCTCCCTGACCTGCTGGTCACAAGCATTAATAACATTGTCAACACACACAGCAATGGAAAAAGTATTTGTATGTTTTAGCTGACAGATCAGCTGTGCAAAGCAAACATTAGGAACAACTTCCTGTGAAATAAGAACAATGCACACAGTGAGATTAAGAATGATTTTGGTGCAGGAGCCAGACCCAGAAGCATGAAGCCATCAGGCGAATGCTCACCCCTGTCGGTGGGTCTGACTTTCGCTCCAGCCACAGAGGGGTTTGTTGAGTGGCCCATGTCTGTGGAGCCTGCAAGTGAGACACAGCTCCAGGCTGTGTCTCACTCGCAGGTAAGGCAAAGGGAGGTAGATGGAGGGAAGCTGTGAGAGTCTCCTCTCATGAGCCCCATACGCCTTTATCAGGGTGGGCATTCTTCTGGCAGTGGTGGCCAGAGTGTCATGGTAGGCCTGGACATTTTGTTCCCTGTTCCCAGAAAGAGCTGATGGCAGAAACTGCTTTTTCACACTGAGAGACATTGGTTCTTCTAGTCACAGCCAGGCCATTAATTTGTGAACTGTGTGGGTGGGGAGATGGTGTGTCTCTCTATCTACACCTTGTGAGGAGTATCAGAGTCTAGCTATTGAAACTACACTGTCTTCATTTCTAGTAAATACTAATTTTACCCTTCTTAGGAGCTGGCATTTAAATCAGATTAGGACAATGACTCTATTGTCCCAGACTACTTGAATGCATTAAAAAAAACCCCAAACCAACAAACCACTAATACGGCCACAGCAAACAGGTCATCATGTGTGAAGTTGTGCGTTAAGTTATCAGTGGTCAAGACCAATTGAAGTCATCAGATGACTACAGTGCTGGAGAGATGGGAACTCACTGGCCTCACTCAAATTTCGCTCAACTCTTGAAAAAACCCCACCATTTGTTTCTTGTCTTTTCAAAAATATTCTTCATTATTCCTATTTTCTATCAGCCAAGCTTTGAGTCATTCCGACACCGACAATTTGCAACCAGCCAGAGTAGTCACATCCTCTCCTAAGCAGCAGCATTAATATGCTTATAGGGAGCTGGTGGTTGAAGACACATCTAGAGAGAGAGCTAAATTCCTGCCCGCTTCGGGGCTGTCAGCAGCAGATGACGCGACGCCCACGTGCGCGGTGTGCGATGGCACTAGAGAGCCAGCAGCATGCTGTCGTAGCTGCTAAAGGATGGGGACCTGTTCCTGCATTTGGAAATTGTTGCAAAGTAATTGGGACTTCAGAGAACTCCGAGGTCAGGCTTTGATCAAGGGGTGTGAAGAGCAAAATGCTTCTGTCTACATTTGAAGATTACACATTTAACAGCTCTGAACAGATGTCGCTGCTGACAACGCTGGCTGGGAGCCAAACCAACCTAGAAAAAAAAGATTAAAAAAAAAAATCAGAAACTTGCTTCCACAACACACTAAGCTGTGTAGTATTTTGTCACGAGCAAAATACTCACTGAATAGCAAATTCATGGCTTTAAGAATCTCCAAGAGTTTTCAGCATTGCTCACAGGCAACATCCTGCTTTAAGATTCCTGAATGTTCAGTCTGGAGAAGAGGAGGCTGAGGGGAGACCTCATTGCTCTCTACAACTACCTGAAAGGAAGTTGTGGTGAGCTGGGGGTCAGCCTCTTCTCACAGATAACCAGCGATAGGACAAGAGGGAATGGCTGAAAGTTGCACCAAGGGAGGGTCAGGTTAGAAAGTAAGAGAAATTTCTTCTCAGAAAGAGTGGTCAGGCACTGAAACAGGTTACCCAGGGAGGTGGTGGAGTCACCATTCCTCAGGGTGTTTAAGGAAAGGTTGGCTGAGGTACTTAAGGACATGGTTTAGTGAGTAATATTGGTGGTAAGGGGACGGTCGGACTGGATGACCTTGGAGGTCTTTTCCAACCTTAAAGACACTATCAATGAAACTGCAATTTTCAAAGAAAGTAAAGTAGATGACCACATTCCCTGCCTCTGATCTGTACCTGTGAGATGCAAATCATTCCTCCATGTCTGACAGAAGATCTGTGCAGAAGCCAGGGTGGCGAGCAGTGGTTGGTCACAAGCCACTGTACTGGAAATGTTGGGGCTTCCCAGCAAGAATGGGCTTGGAGCAAGCCATGACCAGTGCTCTTACTTGAGGCCATAAAGGTGGAATTTTTTTTCTTCACCATGTGCTGAAATCAGGCAGGGACATCTGTTGTGCTGCAACTCATGGCTTTATGGCTTTCTGAGGTGACTCAATGCTGAGCACACTGTAGTTTGATGTGAATTGAGGGAGTTTGTTTCTTGGAAGGGTCTTCCTCTATGCTGACATCCAGTTCTGCTTTTCCCCCTCAAAAAACAAGTTTCATTCTGAGGTCCATTTTCTGTTTCTACTACGTACATGGAAAACTTCCCCGGAGATGCAAAAGTTTTTTCTGCTTTTTTTTTTTTTTTTCCTCCTTACTTTTTATGGATTGCTCAGAAGTCCCTTCCACTCAGGATTACACTGTCAGGCCAAACACTTGGTGATCACAAATCATTCAAAGATTTAAACATCAAACATTGAGCCCGGAGACTCAAGTGTTTTCAATAAGCATTAGCAACTGTATTAGCAAAAGTATTGCAGTCTCCATGAATTCATTAAGAGTGAGGGAAACCCCAGGAAACAAAGTTTCCACAGGCAAGAAATAATTCTGTAACTGCATTCCCCAGATGTGTAAGTGAGGAGACCAACCACAACTTGGGCTCAGGGGTCAAGAATGGAGAAGCAAAGGCATGTAATAAACACATTAAAACAATATTTAGCCAACAAACCCTGATAACTATGGACATTTAAGGTGGCAAGGTCTAAGATGCATCTCTCTGGTCTTACAAGTAAGCTCTAAAATGTAAACTTTGATGACTGCTAAGTAAGTCCTTCAATATAATCCAAACATTTAAAGCATCACCCAAATTCAATCTGATTAAACATCTGGGGTTTAAGGAGCACGTTTTCTCACTAGCCACTCAGAGTCGCAACACAGCACAGAGAAAAGGAGCAGAAGTTGCCGTGGGTTTGGTGAAGCACATTGTCTGCTGCAAGTGGACCTCTGGGGAAAAACTCTTCCAGGGAAGGGAGCTGCAGAGAAACACAGGAGTGGCCCCTGCTCAGGGCTTTGGTACCATTTTGTTGGGGAAGGATGCCAAGACCCTCACCAAAATTGCACCATGTGACTGAACAGTGCAAAACCATCTCCCTCCCCGCCCCCTAATGACTTCCAACCTTTCCGATGGTATTATCTAACAGATGATTTTTCTTGCAGCCTTGAACAAAATCTTACATACATCAATCATGGAATCACAGAATCTCCTGAGTTGGAAGGGACCCATAAGGACCATAGAGTCCGAATCCTGTCTCCACACAGGACCAGACAAGCCAGAGCATGGGACTGAGTGCATCGTCCAGACGTTTCTTGAACTCAGCCAAGTTGGATGCTGTGACCACTTCCCTGGGGAGCCTGTTCCAGCACCCAACCACCCTCTCAGTAAAGAACCTCATCCTAATATCCAACCTAAACTTCCCTTGTCACAGACATATGCCGTTCATTCTCTTGGGTTCTATCACTGGTCACCAAAGAGAGGAGATCAGTATCTGCCACTTTGCTCCCCATCATCAGGAAGCCATAGACTACGATGAGGTCTCCCCTCAGCCTCCTCTTCTCCAGGCAACAACATGAACTTGGACCTTCACAGGGAAACCGCAAAGCAAAATGGAGAATTCACTCTGAGATGTTGCTCTCTACTTATTGTTCATGCCCAGAAGTGCCCGGTCTCTGTTCCCAGTTTCTCAGCTCCTGGTGAAATCTTCTGGTATGTGAAGATATACAAAGATGCATGTAGATCTGCACATGCATTTGTGCCCAGGGCTATCCATCCTAGTTGTAAATGGCAAATTCCCTTACATTTGCATTACACGCAGATGTCCTCCATAAATCCCATGGGATGCCCCGCTGCATTCTTGGGGAGAGACCCCAGGTTCCCCAAGCAGGGTTGGAGCCTGAGCTGGCTGTGGGGTGGGAGCAGGTGCCATTTGGGGGCAGTGCAAGAGGTTGGGCTGGCAGCGCGGGCTGTGGTTACATGGCCCAAATGCTTCCTATTGTACAATATTTGTCGGCTTTGGCCAGCTATGTATGGCTTGGGGCTGTATTTGCTGAAAGGCTGTGCAGGGTGAGCACTGCTGGAAGATTCCACCTAAAAATCACTTGACAACTTCTGAAACTAAAATTCAAGAGATGCTGTGGTTTTGCAGAGAGGTGCTGGCACCATGGGTGTGCCAGTAGCCAGCACTGTAGAGCATCATGGCTCCCCCAGATGCTACATCTCCCTTCTCCTGCCCACTCTCATGCAGCATTAAGAGAAGATGGGGGAACTCATGCAACACCAAGAAGGCACGTTAAAGTCACATTCCTGTCTTGTAGATTAGGTGGTGCCAGCATTAGGACTGTCTGTACCCACTGAACCTGAGCCCTGTGCACACGCGCACCACGTGTCGGGGTGTGCGACAGTCCGTCGCTGGGTGACAGCTTTCTCCCCGAGAACGTGCAGTGTTCAGCACTGTGTGGGCAACAGTCTGCGGGTGAATCACTGTTGCGGTGTGAACAGATTGCTCTGCTCTGCCCACACCAAGGCTAGGTGGTGAGAGCCACAAAAGCTGGAGCTTGCTCTGACCACAGCGCTTGTTAAAGAAGGTTTTCATTCCAGCGGGAGCTGGATCCACCTTCTCCGAAAAGCCATGAGACTGCAGGATTTGGGGCCAGAGAAATTGAAATGTGCAGAGGCGCTGAGCGCTCGGGGATGGCACTACAGCTGGTTACAGTCACGCTTTGAGTAAGCGACAGCGAACTGCTCTGAAATAAAAGTTAGTACCAAGGCTCCAGCTATTGGCTGATCACCATGATTTCACTGAGGTTTCCTTTCCCACAATAAAGCAGAGAGGTCCCCTCTTGCTAGCACAGAAGTGCTGGGTAGACGAATTATCAGAGGATGCTGAGGTGTTGAGGTGGATTGAAAACTGGATGAATGCCTGGGCACAGAGGGTGGTGCTGAGCAGCGCAAAGCCCGGGTGAAGAACAGTATAGTGGTGTATCCCAGGGGTCAATACTGGGTCCGGTCCTGTTCAATGTCTTCATTAATGACCTGGATGATGGGCCAGAGTACAATCTCAGCAAGTTCACTGATTACAACAAATTGGTATGGCTGATATGTCAGGGGAGTCATGGTGCCATCCAGAAGGATCTCAACAGGCTGGAGAAATGGGCTGGTAGGAATCCCATCAAGCTCAATGATGGGAAGTTCTAAGTCCAGCATCTGTAGAGGCACTACTCCAGGCACCAGTACGTGCCAGACAGGTCACCCAGCTGGAAAGCAGGACCCAGGGATCATGGTGGACATCAAGATAAGACAGCAACATGACCTTGCAGCAAAAGAGGCTAATAGTGTCCTGGGCTGAATTAGGGACAATGTTGCCAGCAGATCAATGGAGGTGATCTTTATTTCCTGCTCAGCACTGTTGAAGCCACACCTGGTGTCCTGAGTTCAGACTGGGCATCCCAGCACAAGAGAACCATGGACATACTGGAGAAAGTTCAGTAAAGGGCCACAAAGATGATGGACTAGATCTTGTCTCCTGTGAGAAGAGGCAGAGGGAGCTGGGACTGTTCAGCTCAGAGAAAAGAAGGCTCAGGGGGATCTCACTGATGTACATAAATACCTGAAGGAAAGGTGCAAAGAGGACACAGCCAGGCTCTGCTCAGTGGTGGCCATTGACAGGACCAGAGGAAATTGGCACAAACTGACACACAGGAGGTTCCCTACAAACATCAGGAAACTCTTTTTCACTGAGGGTGACAGACCACTCGCACAGATTGCCCAGAGAGGTTGTGGAGTCTCCATCCTCAGAGATAGTCAAAAGCTGCCTGGACATAGTCCTGGGCAACTGGCTCTGATTGGTCCAGCTTGATCAGGGGGATTGGACCAGATGACCTCCAGAGGTCCCATCTAATCTTAACCATTCTGTCCACTTGCAAGGCATTGGTGCACTGTGCTGAGGATGAGTGCCCCATGGAAATGCTCATGAGGATGCTATTTTTTCCAGTTGTCATAGGATTTACCTGGTACATGTTAAACATAGTCAAAGCTTGGTCATAGCATGGCCTAAACACAGAGTGCAAAGAGTAAATGGAAATTTAGGCCAGGAAATGTAGGGCTACAAAATGGCAAGGGCACTGGAGCATCCGTTGTGAGAGGGAAGTCTGAGAGAACTGGGTCTGCTCAGCCTGGAGAAGACTGACAGGGGATCTGATCAATGCTTATAAATGTCTAAAGGATGGGTGACGAGAGAAAGGGGCCAGACTCTTCTCAGTGGTGCCCAGCAACATGACAAGGGGCAATGGGCACAAACTGGAACACAGAAAACTCCATCTCAACATGAGGAAAAACATCTTCACTCTGAGGGTGGCTGAGCACTGGCACAGGCTGCCCAGAGAGGTTGTGGAGTCTCCTTCTCTGGGGATATTCAAACCTCCCGGATATGATCCTGTACAGCCTGTTCTAGGTGATCCTGTTTTATCAGTGGGGTTGGACTAGATGATCTCCAGAGGTCCCTTCCAACTCCTACAATTCTGTGATTCTGTAATTCTACAAAATTAAGGAAAAAAAAAGTCATGAAATAAGGCAGCCTGCCAAAAGGTATTGTTGTATAGGATCATTGAGATCCAGACTGAATTGTGATATAGTTTTGGCACTTTGTCTGTCATGAACGTTCATTTCTGCATTTTCTGATCAACTACACCAGTTGCTTTTGTTCGTGTCATAGGTGCATGTTACAGATGTATGTGCTCTAGAGCATATAAAGCCCTGGCATAAGAAAAAACAGATAAAAATATTGCCTTCATTTTCCAAACTTGCCTTATGACTGTGTGGGTTTTTTGGTTGGTTTTATTTTTTAACAAGTGTTTAAATATTGTTTTTAACCACAAAAATCAGATACACAGAAAACTTTCATCTTATTCCTGCAAAATCAAAATGGAGCTTCTAAGTCACAGCACGACGTGGGAACAAATGCGTTTCATGCTCACTGGAGGAAGTTATTTCATAATGTGAATTTCATTGGTATTTCTCCTACCAAGGTGCCTAGACCTATGTGATTAAGAGTTGCCCCCACTAACATACCTCCACCCCCTCCCTGCTGCAAGGTTTGGTGAAATCTATAGCTATATGGAAACCTTGACAGTTACATGGCCCACACGCAAGGCTTTGTGTGAACATTTTGGGACTGAAGGCCAAGGGATGTGGAAGGAAGCAGCTCCTGGAGAATCCACATTTTGTGCCACTGCTTGGGAGGTCAGAGCAAGCTGTGCTGCTCCTCTGGCAGTGTTGTAATATGGTGCCATGGTATTCTTTCCAGAGCTGGTTATGCATGTGTAGAATTGTGGTGGTTTTGTGGGGTCATGGTGGTTGTTTGACCTGGGTGGAGGCCAGATGCCCACCAAAGTCGCTCCATCACTCCCCTCTTAGCTGGACAGAGGAGAAAATATATATGTACACTCACTGCCCCCCCCCCNCATGCCCCCCCCCCCCCCCCCCCCCCCCCAAGAAGGAGAACAACTCACAAGGAACTGACAGAAGACTGAAGCCTCCATTTCCTATTTCCCCCCCTTCTCCCGTGTGTCATCCTGGGGAGGAGAAAATCATGAATAAATCAGAGTCTGCAAGGAAGGGAGGGGCTGGGGGTGGTGGTTTAAGAGCTGTTTGTACTTCTCATAATCCGGTTTCTCTGTGTGTGTAGTGCAGTGTAACAAATTAGAGAGTTTTCTTGCCTTTCTTCTGTGTTGAGTCTGTTCTGCCTGCGACACTGATTGTGGAAAGATCTCTCCCTGTCCTTATCATAGAATCATAGAATTTTTAGGCTGGAAATGACCCCTAAGATCATCCAGTCCAACCATTAACCTACCACCACCAAGTCTACCCTTAGACCATGTCCTCAAGCACTGCATCTACCCATCTTTTAAACACCTCAAGAGATGGGGACTCAACCACCTCCCTGGGTAGACTGTTCCAATGCTTGATGACTCTTTCAGTAAAGAAGTTCTTCCTAAAAGACTCCAAATCCTCTCAACATATATTTTCTCACCTGTCCAGATAAGAGCTATAGGGTGACTTTGGTGGGCGCCTGGCCTCCAGCCAGGGTCATATCACTACAAGAATAAATCACTTCTTGTCATGCAGAAGTAGATTTTAATTACTTTGTTATTCAGTGTTTCACACCTACATTTAGGCATTTAGGGCCCGATTAGGTCTCAAGTGTACCAATCCCCAGGAATTGTTTTCTTAATATTTTGGGCACAAACTGGTAGGTTCTCAGTAGAGATTTTGCTTTTTCTACAGTTCCCATAATTTTGAGTTAAATCCTCTCAAACACTATCCTCACCACATAGATGCTCTTACTGAATGGACAGTTGGGTTCTCCTCATTTCTGCTCTACTGCCCAATGACTGGGCAGTGGCCTGAGATCCTGGGGCTGAGCTGTGGAAAATCCCTGCCTGTCGCATTGAAAGCGAAAGCACCTGGATTTGAGATTGTTGTGTCTAAACACAAAGCTTCCTGAAAATGTTTTGCACTAAAAGAGATGAAAGGTAACCGAAATAGATGGGGAAAGAGGGAGAGGTGATGATACAATGGAAAGAGGAGGTGCAAACTTCCTGCTGTCTCTCCGTGAAGGGGCTGTTACCTCATTTGTTATTCTGCTTTGCCTTCAGAAAGTCCAGCTCCAAATCATCTCTCAACTCTGGAAAACCCCACCAGGTGTAAACAACAGCCTCAGCATCCCTGAGTGAGGCTTCACACTCCAAGACAAAGCTCTTGAGCAAGCCTCGTGCCAGGTCTCCCAGTTTTCCCAGTGCGTGCGAGGGTGAACGCCTGCCAAGTGCAGCTCTGATGGCTCTGGGAAAACTTTCCTTGCTGGTCACAGTCACTTCCATGGTAGGGCGCATGGCTGGTGGCCTGAAGGACCTGATCCTGGAGGAGCTGTGGGCTGGCATTTCTGCTGGGCTGGGATGAAACATCCATTGAAAGGCCTCCAGGAGGGAGAGGGACCTGCGGGGAGCCTTCATGGGATGGCAGAGAGACGTGTCCTTGTGAGGATGGTATGAGAGAGACGCAGTGACTCAGAGGCACACATCTACCCTAAAATACCCAGCAGCTGGCTATGGGAAGGGCAGCACCAACCCTCAGGCAAACAGTGTGGGGCAGCTGCCCGGCAGGGACCTGGCTGGGATTGTGTCATGGTTAATGGCTTATGATGCACGTCTCATGAAGGAGACTCTCCAGGCAAAGGACTCCACTGGGAGGTGCCCCTGCATAGCAGCTCCTGCCTGCCCTGGGATGGGCACCAGGACTGCAGGACCCTTCGATTGCTCCCTAACAGGCCCAAGGAAAAGTTGCTTTGTGCAATCATGGGCACAGCAGAAGAAAACGTGGGCAAAGCTTTGAAGTTGAACCTCACACCCAAAATCTCACACCACATTTCATTCAAACATCAGGTTCAGTGAAGAGCAGCATCTCTTAAATGGGTTGGCTGCAAACAGGGGTGGATGGGGCTTCTCTACACTGACTGGGGGTGCGGGGTTGTCCTTTTTCAGCAAACCCAGCCATGCAGAGGCAGGGAGAAGGGGTCCCACCAGCTCAGAAGGAGTCTCCCCAGCCTTGCATCCCCATCCAAAAGGAGCTGTGTCCTGCAGTGCAGCATGGTGCAGCATTGCTGGGCTTGGCGGGGCTGCCGGGGCCATGCAAACGGGTGGAGCTGGGTTGCACTCCTGTAGCACAGCACCTGCTGCACGCAGAGCAGGAGCATGTTTTGCACAAAAGAACCCACTTCCTTTCTTCTGCATTGCAAAAAAAGAAAAATAAAATCCTGCAGAGAGCATTGTTCTCCCTCCTCTTTATTCCCAGTCCCTGGACGCAGCTGCCACCTGGACCTTTGGTCTCTGCCTTTTTTTGAGATTGGTGATGCCACTTGGGGCATCTCCCTCCTCCAGCTACCCATAACCTGATCTGCGCCTGCCCCCTAAGAAAGACCTCACCCTCCACTCAGGGGCTGAGTGTCCCTCCCCAACCACCCTTTATCCAGCTCCCCCTTTGGCACAGCGATGCCTTTCTGCTCCCATGGCCTCCTATGAGAAGGGTACATGGCAGTGGAGGAGCTGGCACTGCTGGGTTATCTGCATATAATTCCCCTTCTGGGACCTGCAGCTCCATTTTCAGCACCTATGTGAGCGCAGAGCCTGAAGGACCAGAGGGATTGTATGGGGTGTTGTGTGTTTAACTGCACGGAGAAAGTCCCGAGTGTGAATTTGCATCGCATAAACTCCATGTCTGTCATCACCAAGTGCTGGCGATGGCAACCAGCCTGAGGCATTGCGGGAACCCGGCTGGATGGTGGTGATGTTTTGCCTAGCTTCATCCCAGATTTATTTACTTGAGGGTGTTAACCTGTGGAGATAAAACTCTCATGAGAGTGAGAAGAAGGAAAGCAGGCAGGAGCCATTTGTGGTCAAAGTGTCAGGTCTTTTGCCATCAACTCCACAGTGACACCTGACTTCAGGGTGACCGGTGTTGATTTCAGCTGCAGCTGCACTTTGTGAAGTCACTCGGCAGGTTAAAGGATAGTCCTGGATCTGCTCACCAGTCTAGGCTTGAGATTTCCATAGGGATAACACTTCTCTAGTGTTATATCCATCATATGTTTTCATCGTGGTGGTGAAACAGCTCAATAACATTTGAGGCCCATGCAGGTCTGATTAGCTGAACTCTTGACAGAAGTGCACGTAGAAAATCCCCATCTTACTGGGGAATATTTTCAGTAATTTGCCCAGCAGCTATTGCCTCACTAGCACACCTTTCCCTTTGGGCAATATAAAACCCTGAGCTACAATGGTACTTCCATGAACAGAGAGATGGTTGCTAGCAAGTTCTCACTATAACTCTTGAGAGGTACCTTCAATCTGTAGTACTTAATGACAATATAATTCACTGCGTAATTTCTATACAAATGACTCACAGTGTGCGAGTACATGGATTAGTATGGAGTTTAATGCCACCATGTTGCAAAAAACATTATAAATACTATACAACTAAAGAATTGGTAGAACTTGGAGAGAAACTGTAATCTTAACCTTGATGTTTTGGTATTTTTCAGTAGTACCCTGAATGTCCCATGATGGGAATTTTCTAGTTTATTAGGAGAAAAAAAAGTCAAAAGAAGTGTGATCATTACCACAAAAACCCCCTAAAACCACCAGAAAGATGATATAAACCTCTTGGGATTTGAAAGCCCCATTGGTCTCCAGGCAATAGCTGCCATGGGGAAGGCCATCCTGCTGGCCACGGGTCAGGCGGTGCTTCTGCAAACATTTTGGGAAGTGCCGTGGAGGAAAGTACTTTCTCTGTCTCTCTTCTTCGAACGTTCTGGTTGCCCTCACCCCCAACCGTTTCTGGTGACACCGTTCCATGGACAGTGCTGCTGTGCTTTTGCGGTGGCTTCCCAGCTACATCACAGCCCTGCCGATCACCTGCTCACGGGGACGTGGAGTAAATCAGAGCCTTTCACTGCCTGGCAGCCTAAAGGAACAGAGTCTGCCCCGAGAGCTCCGGCTGAGAAAAGGGGCTTTGCCCTACCTTCACCACATCCTAATAACGAAAATATCTTTCCGCTACGGGGAAACTGTTGTATTCCACTCAGGTCAGTCTCTGCCTCCAGGAGCCGCGCCTGGAGGTATTTTTGCGTTCGTGAAGGCAAATCAGGGCTTCACCGCAGACGGGGAGCCATGAGCCATGTGGCTCGCGTCGACCACGGGCACAATAATCTCGACGGGACATTCATCCCGACTTTATTTGGAAAGGTGCCGTGGTCCAATCGCGCCGCTGTGGCCACACGCGTGTGCCCGGGGGTGAACCCTCTAGGCTGCATGTGAAATGCCTGAGCTGAGGCCGTTTCATTGCTCAGCCCGACTTTGCATCTTTGCAGTAATTTTCAGAGTAAAAGCCTAAGTCAGCTCAGATGTGAGGACTGATTGCACAGGTACAGTCATATCTTCATACTGAAAATGGCCCTGCTGCAGAAATAAGTTTCTCGCGGGCCGAAAAAAAAACCCAAAAGACCAGAAAGAGCCCCCATTTTTACTAAACTTAAGAGAAAAAAAGAAACAACCAAAAAACAGAAAGCAAAAAACAAAACAAACAAACAAAAAAAAAAACCCAAACCCCAGTCCTCACGGTGCTTTTATAATGTGAGCGGTCCCGAGAGGCGCTCAGACGGCCAACGGAGCCCCCGAGCCTGGTGCGGCAGGGAGGATCCACGCCCGACCCCCCCCACCCCCCCGTCCCGGCACCTGGCGGGAAGGAGGAGGAGGAGGAGGAGGTGGAGGCGGCACCGCCGCTCCCAGCTTGGAGCCCCTGATTTGTCTTTCGAGCGTTGTCAGCCTGCGTGCGAACATCTCTGTCCCTCCAGCGTCCCCGTAGTTGGAGGCGGGAGGCAGCGCGGTGCCCCGGGACTCCCCGTCCCGTCCCGTCGCTGCTGAGCGGCCGCGGAGCGGAGCCCGGCGGCGGGAAGCGGGGGGCAGCGTGAGGTGAGCGGCGGGGGTTGGCTCGGGTTTGGGCTGGGGTGGGTGGCGGCGGACCCGGCTGGACCCTTGGTCGGGGCGGACGGG
>VXBZ01005971.1:313346-343747 GCA_013399135.1 Heliornis fulica
TAGGAACCCACGAAGGAGGGTGGCTGTGAACCGTAGGGCAAGCACACCGCTATCCATTCGGAGTTACTCCTGCACTGCACGCAGGTTATTGCTTCACACTAGCCTGCAACCCCTTGCCATTGTGTCTTCTGAAGAGGGGGGAAAACTTGGCATTTTTATCTAAGGGGAGTGGGTGCATTTTTTGTGGTCACACATTACTGACGTGCCTGTGTAGTCATACGGATTATGTATGTACGTGGTGCAAAGTGAGCCTGCCCTAGCAAACTCGTGCCTGTACTTCAAAATCCCTGGTGAGCAACCCCCCACCGACACACAGTGTATTTTGGGTTTCTCCTGAATGATGGGCTGATAAACTCGTGCAACCAAAGGGATCTCTGCAGATGACCTGTGCATCTGACGAGCCGTATCCTAACGGCAAGTAAGTACAGAGAGCTCCAACAGCATTGCCTTTTATTTCCTTAACAGTGGTTCTAAACTACATTCTTTCAGCTAAAAGCACAAACTTTCAGGAGAGCACTGTGGGACACCAGCTCCTGGTTACAGTTACACACCACCTGTTAGTAAACTACCTGGGCCGTACAAGATACATCTTCAGACAGTGCTTTAAGTTGTACAGAACTGAAGGTATTGCATGCCCACAGCATTCATCTTTGTAAGCCAGTAAAGCATTGCCATGTAAACCCACACATTATCTACTTAAAATAAAAGCTTCTTGTTGCCAAGTAACAAGCTCCTGTGTGATTGTTTGGGCCAGGTGATGCAGGCAAATGTCAGCCTCTCTTGAGGTGCATGCATGCTTCGAGAGACAAACAGAAGCTCTCGATCCTTCTCCTGTTAGGCAGGACACTCCTTTCCCTGGGAAGGCAGTGCACTCTCGTGGCATTGGGATTTATAAATAACCTCTGGTGGGAAGAACGGTGGGACCAGGGGGAGCTGTGTCCCTTCTGGAGAGGGGCTCTTCACAGCTGGGATGGGGTGCTAGGAGAAGGGTCAGGTTGGCAGGGCTAACTGAAAACCAGACGCATCTCTCACATACTCCTCAGTTTGCTTCACTGCTGGGATTACATGGTTTCCTCTCCTGCTTACATGTACCTTCTCATGCAAATCTGACCAAATAAAACAGAAGGATTTCCCTATCAGTCACTCCTTTAAAAAAAAAAAAAAAGTATTTTCAGTACAAAGTTAATCACAACATTGCATATTTGCATGTCACACAGCATCGCTGTAAATTCCTTCAAAACTAAGTGCAATGACATCTTGCCCACCTTCTCTCAGAGGGTCTCCTCTCTCTGTCCCTCGCAGTCTATCTACAGCTTTTTTCTTTTTCCCTAGCCCTTTTGCTCCAGAGGTCCACTTCCCCCATTTCCCCCATATCCTCTCTTTTGCTAATCTTACACAACATTTATGGTCTCTATGTATCTCTGGTCAAAAGGCCAATTCCTGCTTTCAGTTCAGCCACCATCCCAGAATTTCTCACCCACTTCTCAAGTCACATTTTCTCCAATATTACTGTTCAGGTTTGGAAACAGTCCCCTACAAGCATGTGTGAGGCCAGCTAACTTCTCATTTCCTCTTCAGCCTCTCCTTTGCAAGAAAAAAAACTAACTAAAAAGTAAATCAAATGACAGCAGCTGAACTACCGAATCCTTGAGATTCTTGCCAGCTGCACCCATTCATCAGCTGGTGCCCTTCTTTCTCTTCCATCATCGGTTTCTTGTCTTATACTAGGACTGAGAACTATTGATAGTCAATACCCCTGTGAGTTTCAGTTAGGAGAGAGCTTTCTCTGGTCAAAGCACCCCTATACATACGGAAGCAGGAGGAACGTAAACCTACTAAAAATTAAACCAAACCCATTTGTTTTCAGTACACACACATATGTATGTGTATATAAAAACACATGTAGCATGTCTGTATGTTCATGTGGCTCTCCTTATAGTAGTTATACTCATTTACATTAAACACTTATTACTGTGACGACCCAGTTAAAGCTAACCTAATTTAGGTTCTTTTTAATGGAAGAACACACGCAAGAAATTAATTGCACTTATGTGTCAAAAAACTCCATTAGTCCAAATGGATACCGTGCATTTATTTATCCTCAAACGGATACAGTTCTCCCTCAATGTGGTAGTGTTGATGTGTCCACTTGCTTGTGTAAGTAGGAGGCAACCTTTAACACTTGTTTTGGGAGAGGAAAATGGATTCCGTAGATAGAGAGCCCAATCATTCCACACCTACGAGAAAAGTTAAGGCTGGAGAACATGGCAGCTTACCAGGTAGGTTTCCACAAATACAAGCCTTACTGTGGGTATATTTCAAAGTATCCCATAATAGTCTACGAAAGTCCCCAATAAATTTCTCTGATGTCATCTCAAAAGACATTCCCAATTCAGTAATTTTAACAGGAACAACTAACTCTTACTTCCAAATACCAAAACTTGGCTTTGCTAAAACCAGCGTGAATTTCCTGGGGACTTACTTTATCTCTGTAGAAAAGTATTCTGCATTCTCTCGCTGCCTAAGAACTATCACTGAGTCACCCACAGAAGAGAGAAACTGCAGTGAGATATTCACAACCATACTGGATACACGCTGCTTGCATTCCCAGAAACAGTCCATGAAAGTTTCACCATTAAGAGAAATCAGAGTTGTTTTCCAGCTCTAAAATATAAATTTTTCATTTACGGTGCTTGCATGGAACAGGAACCATGTTCAGCGGCATCCGAGACCCCTCCTTTTACCACTTCTTTATTTTTTAAATGCGAAATCACAACCCTGGAAGCACTTTGAGCAAAAACTCTTCCCACCAATGTCAAGGGGAGTTTTCAACTGACATCACCAAGAACTTAATTTTACCTCTTATGCTTGATGATGTTTTGCAAAATGCCCAGAAAAATGAGTGATTTCCACACAGCTGTGACATTTAGATGCCCCACAAACAGATAATAATAAGAAAGGATTTAGACTTGAAGAATATCCATTTACATGTCCCAGGATGCGATTCAACATGTTTTAGAATTCCAAGGACAAGAGCTCTTTGTGCTTGTCCACAGAGCGGCAATGGCCAAAAGAGCGCAGGTCATACTCTGTTTACCCTGTCCTAGGCAGACATTTATTTCCTACAGATAAAATTTGACTTCTGAAGGAATTCACTAGTCTTGAATGCTACTTTTGAAAAAATGTGAATGAAGGATCTGTGTTTCACAATAAACACCTGTGTTTCAAAAGGTCTAACTAGTTTGCATATACAAATTATTGCAGGGCTTCCCCCCCCCTTTTTTTACATTTGCCTTTTGCTTTCTAAGACAGCAGGTTTCCTCCTGCACACACAGCCAGCCACTCACCTTCACAGCAACAAAACCCTTCAATTCAAAAGCAGACCCTGCTCAAATAACGTGATCATAGCAGCAAGCCAACCCCCAAAGGAGGTTGATCACAGACCAGGAAAACACACGGTCATTCTATTTCCCCCTTTTTTCACCCACCAGAAAATACAAAAAAATACATACAGAATGTTGGCTTTATTAAAAATTATGTCATGTACGGAAAGTGGCACAGAGTTGATACCATTTCTGGGTAAGGTATGCCTGAAGGACTTATTCTCAGTTTAAATGGTCAACTAAAAAAGTAAGAAGAAAAGGAAAAAGGAAAAGAAGAAAAAGAAAAATAAAGTATCTCCCTAAATCTCGTCCTTTAATTTTCCCAGCGTATTTTCCAGGCTGAGTGAGACTGCACAGGTCTGTACTTCGTGCACAAATGTTTATGTGGATGCTTAAAACCTCCTCTCTCCTGCATTCTTTCACCTCCTCCCCTTTTCACCTGCTACTGCCTCTGTTGTGCGTTCTATAGGTACGTATGTATTAACTGTGCCTGTGTACACATAGATAAGACACAGACATATGAACAACAAACAAACAAAAGCACATACCGAAACATACATTAAATGCTTGAGATACATGTGCAGATTGGTTTCATGGCGTTGCAGTTGGAATCTTGCATTCCCTCAGCTGGGTTTTACAGAGACGCTCGCCTCTCTCCATCCCGCCCCCTGAAACTCCTACGGTGCTAACACTGCGTGTTTCTGAGAGCCCAGCCAAGGAAGTTTGTCCATCAGTCTAAACCCCAAGCCCAATAGTGCATGGCCTTGGCATTAGTGCCCTGTTACCTCCTGCATTAGCCTGAATCACCCTTCAGGTTAATATTCCAGCCTGCAATCCACAATAAGCTGCTTCAGACAGTGAGGTTTCAGCAAGTGCAGGGTCATCCACGTCTCTGACAGTAGAAAACTAGAACTATATATAGAAAAGTTAGCTTTTTGATAATTTTCTTTTAAGAGAGTATGTAGCCAGCTCAAAACCAAATGAAGCCAGCACAGCGGACACCGAGCACACATCCGTCGTTACAGAAGTCTGTCTGAATTAGACATGCAAGTCATTCAAATCATTTCAGTTCTGATCTTATGGTACCACTCAATCCACCTTTACTGCTGTCAGGGAATACCTTCATGACCTGTATCTGAACTGCAATTCTCTCCATTTGTAAAAAATTTAAAATTTACAGCGGTCACTTACCGCAACTGGCCACATGCCTGTGAATTTCCTCGCAGCCTATCTGTGTATTATGTGCTGAATGACAACTTTTATTTAAAAAGGAATTCAAGAAATAAAATATTACAGGCATTAATAAAACTTTCCACAGAATGACATAAAAGTCCCATAACCCTCTACTTAACTGAAAACGATCTTCACACCTCTTATTACTGTAATCAAAAACCAAGCACTGTGACATAACATGTAAGCTAGAGAAATCAGACTGATAAATGAAGAAAATACTGTTTTTATCAAGAGATAAATCTGGTTCTTGTGGTTGTTGGAGCTTCTTTTCCTAGTCATTAAGTCTGGTAGCATGTCTATCAAGGATTGCTAAACTGTCTGGATGGCTGGTCCAAAGCGTTGTGTTAAATGGAGTTAAATCCAGTTGGCGGCTGGTCACGAGTGGCATTCCCCAGGGCTCCGTGCTGGGGCTGCTCCTGTTTAACATCTTTATTGATGATTTGAATGAGAGGATAGAGTGTGCCCTTAGTAAGTCTGCAGGTGACACTCAGCTGGGTGTAAGCGCCAGATGATCTGCTTGAGGGTAAGGAGGATGTGCAGAGCAACCTAGGCAGGCTTGATCGATGGGCCAGAGCCAATGGTATGAGTTTCAAGGCCAAATGCTGGGTCCTGCACTTTGGTCACAATAACCCCAGGCAGCGGTACAGGCTTGGGGCAGAGTGGCTGATGAGCTCCCTGGAGGAGAAGGTCCTGGGGGTGTTAGTTGACAGATGGCTGAACATGAGCTGGCAGTGTGCTCAGGTGGCCGAGAAAGCCAACAGCATCCTGGTCTGTATCAGGAATGGTGTGACCAGCAGGGCCAGGAAGGTGATCTTACCATACCCCTGTACTCAGCTCTGGTGAGGCTGCACCTTGAGTACTGTGTGCAGTTTTCAGCACCACAGTATAGGAAGGACATCAAAGTGCTGGAGAAGGTGTGCAGGAAAGGTCACCTAAGCTGATTAGGGGACTGGAGAACAGGTCTTATGAGGAGAGGTTGAGGGATCTGGAGCTGTTCAGCCTGGAGAAGAGGAGGCTGAGGGGAGACCTTATCACTCTATACAGCTACCTGAAAGGAGGTTGTAGTGAGGTGGGGGTTGGCTTCTTCTCTCTAGTGACTAGTGATTAGACAAGAAATGGTCTCAAGTTGCATCAGTGGAGGTTCAGATTCGATATTAGGAAAAAAAATTTCATGGGAAAGTGGTGAAGCATTAGAACAGGCTGCCCAGGGATGTGGTGGAGTCACCATCTCTGGGGGTGTTTACAAAATGGGTAGACAAGGTGCTTTGGTAGATGATTTAGTGGTTATGGTGGGGTGTAGGGCTAAGGGTTGGACATGATGTTCTCAAAGGTCTTTTCCAACCGTGATGATCCTTTAATTCTGAGACTTCCAAGAAAAAAACCATCTATTTTATATTAAAAATAAATTTAGGTTATAGCCAGTAATAAGTAAAAACTAAAGTTAGTTTGAAAAGGATAACCAGACTAGAAACCACCAAGTGATCTGAAGGATTGGGAACAGTTCATGTCATTCGTTAACATCACTTTGAATCAGCAGTCACGCAGAGCCAGTTTCTCTTTCCTGACTGTCTCGTGGGGTGGGGGAAGGACAAGACCTTCGCGAGTCTGTCCAGCAGGTGGCTTTGATCCTCTTTTAGACAAATACAAACCCATCGAGCCAAGTTCCTTCACACAAAAAACCATCAGTGCTGCAGTAGAAAGTTAGTGGCTACATTTAAGTCATTATTCGAGGCCCTCAGAGCTTCTAGAGCATCTCCCCTGGAAAATCCCATTTCCATGAGTCGTGCAACCTGGAAAAGAAGTAAATAACACCGCTTTAACAGAGAGTTTTATCTGCACTCTGTGCACATTAGTCCTGCGTCAGTCCCAGAGACCACCAGGCTGTTCAGGAGCGTACCCTTTCAGGGAGTAAGGAAGCATGGCTATGCACTGTCACACAGATGCATTGGGGACAGTGTGCTCGAAAGCCTTGCCACAGCGAGAGATGACTGCTTTCTGATGGTTTATTCTAAACCAACTGAAAATGACACACCTGTACTTTCCCAAGTTGGTCCAGTTTTGAAAAAGAAAAAACAAAAGCAAAAGACAAAGTATGGCACCGCACGGGGCAGCTACAGCCTCCGCATTCTCAAAGCAGCGTGAATCACTGGCAGTGGATGGAAGTCTTACCAGGAACAGGGAATATTAAGAGAGTGATTTTGGTAATCCCTTACCATCCCTCTTTATAATATTATGCACTCAACACCTAACCTAACCAAAAAGGACTGTGCTGACAGGTTCCCAAATTACCGGATGTAAAAGCAATATAGTTATTTATAACCTAATTTAAGTTATAGTTAAATGCCAATCTAAAGTACATTTAACATGAACAACTGTCCCATACAACTGAAAGTTGCTGTATAACTTGCTCACTTTTACAGCTAATCTTCCAGCGTGAGAAAACACAAGGTGGGGCGGGGAGCAGCACATAAAATTAACCATTTGCCACTGGCCCCATAAAGCATTTCCCATCCTGCTCCGGACAGCCTTGACCTGACACAACTCCCAAACCTGGAAGTTTTGAGCTACAGAAGCTGCCTGGGAGCTGCTGCTGCTCCTCCTCTGCTGGTACGGAGACGGTAGCAGCAGCAGCGGCTGTTTACATCACAGGTGGACCCCTCCCAGGGTGCGAGAACAATGTGCACTAGTGCGGAAAGTACTTCAAATGCCTTTTTTGAGAAAGGTGATGTTAAAAGCAACCGCCCCTTCCTCCAAAGACACCTCTAAAATGTTCAGTATTTTTAATCTCTGCTTTGGTGTCTCTCTTACTGAGAGATAAGCTGCTGTCAGGTTTACCCAGAGGCAAGGGTCCCCATTCTCTTCATCTAACAACGCTGTTACAAACCGTTTGAAAATGGCTACCTCGGATGTCAGAGTATCAAATACGCTATCAACCATTCTTGTGCTTTTCCCCCCTTCGCCCCCTCCCCCTCTTACAACCCAGTGTTGGTTTCTCACCTTCTCACAGCCAAAGAAATGAATCATTATTCTTGACACTCGGCAACAACAGCGTAACTTCAAACTGGATTTCATAACCTGTAACTTTCTCCAGTTTCCTCTGATTTTTCATCTAAGATTGTATTTTTTATAAGAAAAAGGGCAGGCAGTGGAATAAAAGCTAACCACAGAAATACCTTTCGTAAGAAAGGTTTTTACTGCAGTTGCCAAGAATTCTAACCTGAAGAAGATGGAATTGCAATATCCCATTTATGGAAATATCCATTGAGCACTCACAAGGACTGTAACAACAAAAAGCTCTTTTCATCTGAGGATACTTTAACCACATGATTCCAGCTCCAGGAAACAGAGATGTATACCAGTAACTGTAATTTAAGGTTCTGAAAAACCCACAAGAAATGCAGAGATTTTGTAACAAAAGGGCTGCAAATGCTTGCAAATAATCTGAGGAATGAAAGAAAACTTTGCATTTCCGCTACTCTAAGACAACTTGTGCAGTTATCAGCATATATCAAAGGTGCTCAGATTACTTTTCTTCTTTGCAGGGTAACCAGACAGCACTGCAAATGGCAGCAGTTAGGCAAGCTCGACAACTTCAATGCATGAGAAAATATAAGCATATACTACTTTCATAAATCTGGGCCTCAAGGCTTTGGGTAAGAACCCAAGCACAGGTCAGACGGATAACTATTTTAGTGGTTCCAGCCCAATACTAGAAGTTTCCATAAGCAGAATTTGTCAATAAAACAAATTATCAAACTAACCCGGCAGGGAAATCTTATAGTTCACCCCATCCCTGGCACTGAGTAGGCTTTCAGGCCAGCCAAAAAAAAAAAAAGATTTCTGGGTTTTCTCTTAGGAGATGCTTGTTGGTGTGAGGTTTTTCTTCTCCTTTATCTCAGTTTTGTTTTGTTGGTTATTCCCCCTCTCCCTCCCCCCACCTTTTCAAATGTAGCTCAGCAGGTTTGCATTCAAAACCACCAGTGCAGCTGAAAGGTTTTAATATTTCGAACATAATCTAACATTGAATCACAACTAGAAATCAGGTCATAGCACAGACTTCTGTTTGGGATAAGCTCGTTTTAAACTGACTAGAAATGACAGTGTTGCGTTAGCAAGTGTTGATTTTTCTCCCTAACGAAGAAAAGAAAAGAAAAAGGGAAAGAAAAGCTCAGCCTCCAAACATACCCTTGTTCAAGGGAAGGAGAAACCTTAGACTATAAAATGGTGAATGCAACTAACAGCAGATAGGCCACAACCTGAAGAACGTGAGTGCCTGCAGTAAATCCTGACTACAGAGACAAGACTACCATTAAATTATTAAATTACTTTATAAATCATGCTTCTCTTCTGAGAACAAAACTATCAACAAAGGTCTAAATCTATACTTGATCGCAAAGACACAAGCTTCTCACGAAGTTAAATTAGTCATCTCCATTACTGAGTGAAACATCCAAGTTTTCGACCAAGCGTGTTGCAGTCCACAGCTGGCATAACATTCTTATTTCCAAAAACACTATATGACTGAACTGGAAACTTAGGCTGGAGACCTCAGTGGAGGAAAACTTGCATGTCTACAAGACATAGAATGAAATCTATTTGTCATTCCTCCTTCTGTGAAATGTTTATCAGATCTGAATAGCCCCTGCTAGTGAAACTGTCTCATCTTTCAATGCAAAAGACAGCTATAGATGAAAGCAGAAACTCCCAAGTTGGTTTGTAACTATGGCTTGGACAGTAATGATGATTCTGTCTCTGTATTTTGACTGTTATCTGATAATCTAATTGTGCTGCTGTTGAGAACGTTTAGGAAACTGTGCCAACAGATGATAACGAATTAGTAGAAGTAGTTCCTTAACAGTCTTTAATACCATTTTAAAATAGAAAAATGTTTACCTGCTCCTCAGAAACCTCGGTAGGTGGAGGTGTGTCTTGTTCAGAGGGGCGATGATCTTGATAATTTGCGTTGTGTCTATGACGTAAAGGAGGAAACAGTCTATTCCAGTTAATCATCCCACCCTGAAACCAGACACTGCTGTCAGTCTTTGCAAAAGGAGCTACAGACATTTTAAAGCAAAAAGATAATTCATCCCACATAATACCAAAGGTGAAAGTTCGAGTAAAATATGTTTAACAACAAAACCTGCTGCAGTCTTTAATCAAAAGTGGGATTGGTAACTGCTTTACTAGTCATTAGAAGTAATCACTGACAATTCAGAAATGCTAACAGAAGGAGGGCAGGATGTTTCACAGGTGTTGTGAAGGATCTGGTTTACTACAGTGCTAAGATTTCTGAGGCTGAAGGAATTATCTGGCAAGAGATTGAACAGTGGGTCCTGCAAGTGCCCTGATGAGACCACACCTGGAATACTGTGTCCAGCTCTGGGCCCCTCAGTTCCCGAAGGACACACAACTCCTTGAGAGAGCCTAGTGCAGGGCCACCAAGGTGATGAAAGGAGTGGAACACCTTCCTTCTGAGGACAGGCTGAGGGAGCTGTGTCTCTTCGGCTTGGAGAAGAGGAGACTGAGGGGTGACCTCATTAATGTTTATAAATCTGTAAAGGGCGAGTGTCAGGAGGACAGAGCCAGGCTCTTCTCAGTGATGGACAGTGACAGAACAAGGGGAAATGGTTCCAAATTGGACCATAAATGTCCATCTGAATAAACAGGAACTTTTTCACTGTGAGGGTGACAGATTACTGGAACAGGCTGCCCAGAGAGGTTGTGGAGTCTCCTTCTCTGGAGACATTCAAGNAAACAAAAAACTGATTGTCAGTGCGTCAGCAAGGCCACATCAGGAAACTCAGAACAAGCCCAACCTGTGGGATATCTGCAGGATACCGGGTACTCCATGCAAGTGATTACATCTATGACACCAATGTGGCTGTTGCAGACAAACAGAGCTCCTGACTCAACTTCTCTGTATTAAATACCGCTGCCAGATCTGGCTGTATTCCAGTGCCAAAACTTTGTGTAACTACACCGTAATAAAACAAATACAGCACTGATTTATGTATTGTGTAAATCACAGAACGAAAACACCCCAGTTTCAAGTCATTTAGAATATGAAGTGCATTTAGAATATAAACTGGAGTACAAACTTTATAATTGTCCAGAAAAAGGTAATTCTCATTTACTGGCTAAAACAAGTATTTTCTTAAGGGATTTTCTATCAAATAGGAAACACAGACCCTGCAAGTGGGAAAGTAAAACAAACCTCAAATCTCTCTTTTCTCTACAAGTTGCTAAGATGCCTTTTTGCAGTTTGTGTTGTCCTTTTCCTCCCTGCCTGGTCCCTCCGTTACTACAGAGAAGATCCCCCTCCCTTTCTGCATATATAGGACATGGGTTTCCTTCCTCTCTTTGCTCTATTTTAGTTCTATACTGTTGTTTCTCAGAACTCTTAAGACATTTTTTTCTCTCTCTCAGCGAGCGTTCTTCCTGCCTTTATGTCCCCCACGAGCATTACATGTTCTCTGCTCAATCAGAGCAGCAGCAGCTAAACCTGCTTCTGGCAGAAAAAAACCTCAAACACCCCAAACAACCCCAACCCAACCAAACAACCATGTTTGTTTAGCTTTCCTGCCCTTTGTTTTCTTCCTTTCTCTCCAGAGGAGACCCCACCAGCCCAGACACCACAGGGGGCACTGCAATAGCACACTTAAGAAAGCACTTGGGGAGGCAGGTGTGAAATGCCAGCTTGCAGGGTGTTCTCATCCCTTGTACACCACAGCGTAGTTCTCCCCGTGAAGATGTGCAATACCTAGGAGTCATCACTCGTTTTTGAGACATAGTTTCCACTGTTATAATCACTGGTTTTGAATTTTAAAATTGATTATGTATCTATGTATTCTGTTTCACGCACTGTATAAAACACTCGCTTACAAGTCGATAGCTTTTAACCAAAGGACTCTGTATAAGCATTGCATCAGCCAAACAGCGCAGCACAGTAAAAAAGAGAATTGGTTTGTAGTTTAAACCCAGAGAGGGATCTCAGACCTCCTACTGACACCACTGCTCTACCCTGCGGCCTTGGAAAATCATGTCTTGTACTTCCCCATCTGTAATTTCCCTCAACTCAGAATTATGTTGAGTTTTAAGTCATTAACAGTGAATTTCCAAAGTCTGCTAAGTTCTACAGTTCAGCAAGAACGCTGTGCACTAATGCCACTTTGCCTGCTTTTATTCTTTTGAACAGTCCTGGGTGGGGGCGAGGGAATATATTTCCAAGGGTCCCTGACATTAAATTGGTAAACTGAAACAATGTTAACAGGGTTGTGTCACATTTCTTTGTCAGAAGTCATACAGAATAGTGCGTATGAAATATAAAATCTACAATAAATGAATCAACCTGGCAGTGTATCTGAAGACTGAAATAAACATACCATTCCATGTGCGCTCTTGGCTGTACTATATAGGAATAGGAGCTGCCTATTCCACTTTGGTTTTGCATCTTCTCTGTCCCGTGCGCTGTCACATCACTCTACAAAGAGACTTGTCTACCTCCTTAGCCTAAACTTACAATGCATTTTAAGTTAATGTGTATGGAATTCATTGCTTTCAGTAAAACCAAGCATATTCCTTACTAAGTTAACCCCTCAGCTTTGGAGCTTTACAGCAGCTATCTTGATAAACTAGAGATACAGTGTGATGCATTCAGAAGAGGGCCATGTGAAGACTACTAACCCTTTCCCAGAAGCAACAGACTAGACAAATTAGATCAAAATAGCTGTGAAATGATCATTTTTTCAGTTGCCCTCAGAATATTTCAATTACCTTTGAAAAGCATGACAAGCGTAACCCATCGTTTCTCAACCGCATCAACAAGGTAAGAATATCCAACATACAACTCTTAATGGTACATGAATATTGATCCTTAGGATTAATCACAACATAACTTCTCATCTGTGGTGAGAAGCTTTACAAACTGCACCAAAAGCAGACACGTTTGGCTTCTTTATCCTTAGCTGCAGGAGAATTGTTTCCCATCGTAGACTTGCCTCTAGTGATATGGCAGACTTGCACGAAGTCAGGCTCAAAAGAGCAGAGATTCAGGGAACTGGAGCAGGATCTCTGGGACTGGTACTGTGGTCAATGCCATAAAGGTAAGAAAAAATGAGGATGTCTCTGCTCCACAGAAGATGGAAATCAGCGCTATGTTTTTCCGGCATGGATGGCGACTGCTTAACTATCAAAGCAGAAATATCTGAAGAAATATCTTTCAATGTGCAGAAGGAGATTTCCAGACCAATACCCCACCTTGCCTCACAGAAATTGTTTTGTAGATGGATTTCTGTATTATAGTGGTTTTTGACTGTGCTGACACACTCACTCTGCAAGAAATCTGGAAGATTTCACATGAAGATATCCAATCTGATGAATTTACTTATGTGATGCTTCTAGACCATCTGAGAGTCCCTGCTGGGGATCAGCAGACAACTTTCAAGCATTTTGCAGTGTACCTGAACCCTGGCTATGGCACCCAACAGCTCATGCCCACCTCCTTACCCTCCACAGGAGACTTCTTTAAGGTAACACAGCTCTCTGGAATGGTACAAACACAAAAGTAAGAAAGGAACTAATAATTAAGTGGTGGAGATCATCAAGGGTCCAGCACGTAAGCTTCTTTCCTGAGCAGCACCTTCAGTGGCAAGTGTCTGCCAATTTAATCCATTAAATGAAATCCAGGCAGTTCTGAGAGTCTGGCTTGTAATGAAAAGCAATACATTTCATACTAAAATGGTGTGGGGGCTGGGATTTAACATGAGTCAGGACTAGGTAAGGAGGATGCATTAAACCTCATACATCCAGAGCCAGTTTCCACAACTGACAGATGCAGGCTACCTCGCACTGAGATTATCTCAGGTGACATTCTTCTTTGTCCTGAATCTTGGGTGTCATGAAGCTATAAGTGTAGGTCCCAAGACAAAAGGCAAGCTGAGAGCTAAGGATGACAATAAGGCAAGCAGAGATAGTGGCCTCAATGAAACATCCTGGGTTCCTACAGGATCCAAGTGAGAAAAGCAGAGCAGGTCCAATGACAGTAACTATGGTCAGCCAAAAGTCCAGCTCACCAGGCAAACCCGCCGTCGTAAGGAGGGTGTGAGATCAAGCCTAGAAGTCAAGTCAATGTGTGAGGAGCAGGGAGGCGTATACAAGTCAGGCACGTGTGTGGGAACAGGACAAGGGGCAATGGTCACAAGTGGGACCAAACAAGATTCCGCAACGATGTGTGAAAGAACTTCATGGTGAGGGTGACGGAGCACTGGGACAGGCTGCCCAGGAGATGATGTGGAGTCTCCTTCTCTGGAGACATTCAAGACCTGTCTGGACACCTACCTGTGTGACCTGCTCTAGGGAACCTGCTTTGGCAGGGGGCTTGGACTCAATGATCTCTGGGGGTCTCTTCCAACCCCTACAATTCTGTGATTCTGTATCCACAAAGCTCAGCGATGACCTGAATTTGAAAACGACTCCCAGTCAAAGTGGCTGAAGCCCCAGTAAGGCTGCTTGGAAGTATGTTTAACCATCGAGTCTGCTCCAAAGCCGAAGAGCCGTACTGCACCAGAGCCAGCCCTCAGCACAGAGAGCCCCTCGGTGTGCTTGGGGCCATGACATTATAAGCCAACTCCTTCCCCCATTCAGTGCTTTGGACAGTAGCCATTTGTCAGGTTATCTATGCAAAGGTAAGATTTCTTGTTCACACCTCATTCCTAGTCCAAATTTTCCATGTCCATCTGTGCAAATGCTGCAAGATTTAGTAAAGCACAGAGATTTATTGTTGTAAAAAACATATTTAATTCCTCCATTGCTTTGTGCTGCAGGAGGAGAGGCTGGCAGAGGCCTTCTCTGCGTACGGTGTGAAAGCGTCACCCAGCCCACTGTAGTCAAGAGGCAGACTGTTCCCATCAACTTGCATGCACCCATCCTGGTGCTTGCAGCAGGATGCTATGAAGAAGTTCTGGTCCCATTCCCAGCCCTCATACTCATTTTCACAGGGTTAATCAGAAACTGTGTTTCAGATATTCTGACTGTTGTGTTACTACAGGAAGACAAGCACTGAAAAAAAATCAGCCTACAGACTATCATTTATGAAAATACATCGTATAAATTGGTACTGGGATTATTGGATTGGGCCCTTATTTCTGTCTGCAACAGTCTTCCATGTGTTAGAAGGGAAAAACATTTGAAAAGAGGCTGCTTCATTAATTAGGTGAATAGAAAGGTGATGGACACACCTAAGAAAGGCCTGTAAGCTTTCCCTCCTCCCTTACTCCTAAGGTTGTAATTTTTTTAACTCAAGAAAAATTACGTTTCCTTTGTTTTAGCAGTGCTGGGTGAATCTGACAATTGTAAGTTCCTTATTACTGCCCATCAGGAGACAAACATACCAAGGAGACCATTTTATTGGTTGCTGATAAATCACTGCTGAAGTGGATTAGAACACCAGTGACGCTGGGACTTCCGTCACAGGAAGACGACAAACCAGTCACAAATTCAGGTGCCCAAAGGATGAGATTTAAAAACAGACTGGGTCAAGGGAACAGGAAGGTGGCAGCTTTCATCACAGAAAAGCCTGTAAGGAAACACCATATTGATGACTTACTCTTGGATGGCTGCCAGGGCTTTACATACTGAAGTCGTGACTTATGAGGTCATATCCTTGATGTCTTTTTTTTTTTGGGATGTTTTGTGCGTTGGTTTGGGTTTTGGTTGTTTGTTCTTTATATGGTGCCTAGGACAATACTGTTTCCAACGGAGGGAGTATCCTCCTTTCCCACAGAGTAAGAAAGAGATATTCATGCCAGCCCAGAGCTACCAAAAGTCTCTGACTGTACAGCTTGCTAAAACCCCAGCTATGACACTTCTTTTCACATGATCTCCTCTTTCTGAAAAGGCAGCTCTGCCTGTTTCCCACATACATACCTGTCATGGCATAGTTTGTAAAAGCACTTCTAATCCAAAGCCTGACAGCTAAAAACCCTGTATTACAGACAATTAATAAACATCCACTTCAGTAGCTCTCACATCTGCACATATTTTAATTAGGTTAATTTAAAAATAAATTAAAGAAATGCTTTATAAAAGTCCTCTTAAACGTGATGCATGTAGTCAAGATATTTTGATAATGTTATCTCATGTATATGGTTAATGCCAACTCGCCATCTGTTTGCACAAACAGGAAGCACCTCCTGATATCTGTCCTGTTCACCTTTTCTTGACATAACAACCGCAGCGAAAGAAAAAGAGAGAAAAAAGGAAATTGCTTTGCATTTCATCTTTTAAAGTAACATTTTTCAAGTTTGCTACTCTGCATATTAGCAATTGCTTGGTACATATACAGTGTCTTCTTTCATATAAAGCTTAATTTTAAACAGCATCTTGTGTACTGAAAGCAAGAACATTTATTTGCTTTCCAGACATACATTTTTTTCTGCAAATTGTTGACTCCAAGGTACACCCAGTGATGATTCAAACAAAGCAAAAATGTAGCCATGAATGACACAATACCTGCTGCCACAGTGTCTGAGCACTGTAAGAAAGGCCAGCAGTGGCGGTGAAACTCTGAGTAGAATTATTTAAATGTGTAGCCTGCCTCTTTTTGTGAGAACAAACTCTTATGGTTTTTAGGCTGGGCTTTTTTTTTGTGTTGTTTTTAAAATGATGACTTCCCTTTTTTGAAATGGTGTAGAAACAGGGCTAGTGTTGCGAGCATCTTTCTTAATGATGGAAAGCATTTTCACCACAAAAAGCACTCTAGCAATTTCTAACCATATTCCAATTTCCCCTGGAAATCTCTCTAGCTGGAGGCTCTGTCTCCAACTCTTGCTGCATCCTGAACTCTGATGCCTCCATTGTCCTGGAGGGGCTCACGTGTCACAGAAGTGTAGAAATCCACATATGGCCTTTTCTGCAGCCTGATCAGCTATTTCCTTTGAAATCTAGGAAGAACACCTTAATCTGGCCTCTGAAGCTGCCCAAGAAGCAGCAGATGGGACTTCAGCACCAGCATAATGCTTTTGAGCAGCAATAGCCAGAAATACTAACGGGTGGGCGCATGTGCTCCCTGGAGGTGAGGTGGGAATGGCTGCCTCTGACTTCAAGGGAGGTGCGGAAAGCTTTGAACCCTTTCTCTTGTACTCGTGTGTGTGTAAGCGCTTGTGCTTGTAGACCACTGCTTGTCTCACACTACAGGAAGGAGTACCGCCACTTGACTCAGACATGTGACTGGCTGGCAGTAAGTGAAAAGCAGCACAGGTACTCTGAAAAGCTGGAAGTTAGCTCAGACAACTGAAAGAGCCGTATTACTCTGCATTTAACTGCTACAGTAAAGGTGAATAGTGCTTCAGTGCCACACTGTCCTTCATGGTAACATTCGCCTTTCAGTATGATCGTGTGGCAGTAATTCAGCCAGAAAGTGAAGGACCACAGTGCGTACAAGAAAGATCTTTTCCTCTTGGAAGTGAAAGATGGCATTTTTGAGAACTGATGTCATTCATTCACCTTCCAGTACATGAAGTGGAACTGCAGGAAATGTGGAGAGGGGCTGTTTATCAGGGACTGCATTGTAGGACAAGGGGTTGGGTTTAAAATAAAAGAGGGTAGACTTTTTTCCCTGTCAGGGCGGTGAGTCACTGGCACAGGCTGCCCAGAGAAGCTGTGGCTGCCCCCTCCCTGGCAGTGTTCAAGGCCAGGTTGGATGGGGCCTTCGGCAATCTGGTCTGGTTGAGAGTGTCCCTGCCTGTGGGAAAGTGGTTGGAACTAGATGGTCTTTGAGGTCCCTGCTCACCCAAACCAGTCCGTGAGTCTGTGATAACATTAGGGAAGTGGGGATCATGATTCTCAGACTTTGCCTACACTAATGAAAGGCTTGGATTTTCCAGAGGCAGGTCTTCAACCAAGTGCTGTTCAAAGCACTTCCTTTTCCAAAGTTCACAGCTGCAATCTCATCCTTCATTAAAATCATGCTTGACATCTCAGATATAGTCATGTCTACATCAGTTGAAAACACTTATCAGCATCGTGCTATTGGCAGTGGGGGCTTGTCACCTTTTTTTGCTACGGTATATATTGAAAATAAGTTCCAATTATTAAAAATTAATTTTTATAAGCACGTGCCTTCTAAGAGGTGAAGCTCTCAACTGCAATCACCACCTGAATTTTAAAAGGATTACTCAATTTAGAGCTCTTTTTACATTGGTGTGGTGGTTTTGCAACATGGCTTCTTGAAGAAGCAGATAGAAGCTTCTTAAAGGTCCAACAAAGCAAATCCCAGCTGGGCTACCAAGGTCAAACTCCCAAACCCTGTTACTGACAACGCCGGCCGGGCCAATCAGGGCCGGTCACAGGCCTCTGGGAATCACATTTTAGAGAGAAAAAATGCAAAAAGCTGCATTTTGCCACCGGAGAGGGGAGTGAGAAGATGTCAGAAACTTTGCAGGCACCAAGGTCAGTGAAGTGGGGGGAGGAGGAGGCGCTGAGAGAAGATTCCCTGTGGCCTGTGGAGAATACCATGGTGGGGCGGGTGTCCCCCTGCAGCCCATGGAGGACAAAGAGACTCCACTTGTAGCCCATGGAGGAGCCCACCATGGAGCAGGGGGAGGAATAGGGAGGAATCTGTGACCTACGTTGGAGAAAGCCCCTGACAGAACCTGCAGCCTGCAGAGAGAGATAAGAGGCAGAAAGAGAGAGACCGAGGCCCATGCTGGAGCTGGTTTTCTGAGGGGAGCTTGTGACTATGGGGGAGCAGGCTGGGGCCAGCAGTCTGGGACTGAGAGACTGAGAGACATTTTATGAGTTTATAGCGGTAACCCTTGCTGGGGCAGTTGGTGAAGAGCTGAGGCCCCACGGGAGAGGTTTCATGTGAAGAAGTTCATGGAAGTCTGTCTCCTGTGGGTGGGACCCCACGCTGGTGCAGGGAAAGAGTGTGAGAAATATCACCCAGTCCTTCCACCCCTCTCCAAGAAGGAGAAAAACTCACATTGACCTGACCAAAGACTGAAGCCTCTATTCCCTATTTCCCCCCCTTTCCCCTGTGCCATCCTGGAGAGGAGAAAATCATGAATAAATTAGAGTCTGCAAGGAAGGCAGGGGCTGGGGGGTGTGGTGGTGTTTTAAGAGCTGTTTGTACTTCTCATTGTTTGACTCTGGTTTCTCTGTGTGTGCAGTGCAGTGTAGTGTAATAAATTAGAGAGTTTTCTTGCCTTTCTTCTGTGTTGAGTCTGTTCTGCCCATGACCTTGATTGTGGAATGATCTCTCCCTGTCCTTTTCTCGACCCCAAAACCTCTCAACATATATTTTCTCCCCTGTCCAGCTAAAGAGAGGAGTGATGGAGCAACTTTGGTGGGTGTCTGGCCTCCAGACAGGGTCAAACCACCAGAACTGGGCATTCAAAAATTGCTGAGTGATGTAATTGGGGCTGGGGGGGGGTGCAGGGGGAGTCCAGTGAGGTACATGCTGGGAGAGTCAAGTGTGGTACATGCTAAAGGCAGGTCCACCAGCATGAACACAGAGTCTGAACTTGAGGGAACAATCCATTACCTCTATTTTAAACATTTTACCCAAAACAGGCAGTTCTAACTTTTACTACATGGTGCTTTGGATGGTGACTGGTGACAGCACACTGTTACTGACGCATGACGATTAGACAGACAATCCTTCATTCACCTCCTGCACAAACCTTTTCATTGTAAAAAGTAGAGGCAAAAAAAAAAATAGTGAGAAATCAGCATTCCAAAATTGTTTTGATTTAGCAGCTGAGATAACAAACACTGAGCAGTAAGAAAACCCAAACCCAAATTCTCCAGCATACCAGCATAAACACATATTCGAGTTTATAAAGGGCTAGTCTGTGGTGCCTTGGGTAAAAAACCCCAATCTGATTAGCAGTTGTTCTGTGCTAGCATCAGAGTTCTAATGAGAAAACCCAAATACCAAGATGGACCACTTACTATCTGAACCACATGCTTCTTGGTTACTACACGGTATGGAAGATGACACCAGGAAGAAGCAAGGACTTCCCGTCACGACCCTCTAGGTGCAGATTGGAAGGACTGCAGAACAAGCCCTACAATCCCATGACCAACCAGCCCCCAAAGTGCATGCCTTATCTGCCCCATGGCCGAAGCTAGAAAGGAAAGGACAGGTGTAGCTAAAAAAGAAACTTGCCTCTGTAAACAGGAATTGATCAGGCATCAGAGAACTAAATAAGCTGGAAATGCCTGGGGAGATTTGCATGCCAGGAACTTTCTTAGAAGGAACTGCCTCAAGTTAGATTGTCCATTTCTCAGAAAAACATTTGCTCTGAAATAAAACAATATTTTGCTTTAGGAAGTTGTCCAGCCACTGTATCAAACAGTGCTTCTTTAGGGAAACTGATTACGAATATTAGACCAAATTCAAAGGCTCTAGTTCCAAAGCCCAGACAGACAGAAAGAGAATTTTAATTTTTGGACTTGAATTACAGAAAGTTCAGTGTGTGAGTCGTGTGCTACAGAGGAGCAGGAGTCAGAGACAGCCTCATGATTGTGGCGACTGTCTGTTAACGAGACACATTCTAAGTACTAAGTGTCTGTCCACTTGTGGAATTGACGATTTCTATGAAAAATACAGAAAAACAGTGGAAATCTGTGGAGGAAATAGTCATAAACTGTTCATTAGCTGGATCAGCACTCTAGAACTTAACCATAGAAGACATGAAAAAGGTTATTTAGAAAAAGAGAAATATCTGAAGAGCAGTGGGTTATCAACGACTGCAAACGTGTTGTTGAAAGGAAGCAGTAAAAAACCAAAGAGTTCACACATGCCAGCATCAGCAGTACATGCATGCAATTTTTATACACAACACCCTCAAAAAGTAAAGCTCACCTCTCGAAATAAAGGCAGGCTTATTCTCAACACAACCAAAGTACTATTAAGCAATTACAGAGAATAATCAGATTTGAAAATGCCAGAAGAATGCCCAAAACCAAAGGATGAGTTAAAGACTTACTGTTTGAAGGAGAAGATACTGTTCTCTCTACAAAAATGGAAGCTATCTGTGATTTGAAAAAAAAACAAACCTTTGGGGTGTGTCCACGTGTGTATCAACATGTAGAGGATGGGCAGAATGACTGACTGACTGACTGAACACATCAATGAATATCGAGTCTAAATTTATCCACAACTACTATTGCTGCAGCATACATGCTTCACACACGGGGTGAAACAAACCCGTAAATCACTTATTAGCTAACAGAATTCTTTTAAAAAATGTTGTAAACTCTTGTACACATATCTCAAGAGTCTGAGTTCAAATAACTTTTTTTTATCCTATGGGTACCCTACCTATAGTTTTCTTCGACAACAGTAACAAGGTTGCTAAAGGCCGTTTCTATTCTATTATGTCACAAAATCCCAAAGTAGCCTTAGGTAGCACATGCTATTAGAATGGAAACCTAATGAGAGGAGAAGTCTTTGTGTAACACTTGGCTGAAAGTCTCACCCGTTTATTCAAGTAAAGCAGACTGGCAGATTCCTTCCTGACAATAATATGTATATCTGTGGAACGGTATTGTCCCTACATAGTTGCTTCTACCCAAAGTCCTGGCTGTGAGAGCAAGAGTTTATATGAACCCAGCAACGTATAAAGGTTGCAGAAGATCTTCAGGCTTCAAAATGTGTATTTGAAGGACTTATTGTTGGCGCTCAAACTTCTGAAGTTATTTGAGAAGACTCTGCCACAGTGCCTGGTGGTAAAGCTAAAGAATATGCTCAGGTCTGGTTCTTACATTTCTTTGTGAAGGTGGAAACGGACTGTCTGGGAGTACATTCACCGAGGGCTTTTTTTTCTACCACTGTGAATGAGGATAACATTCCTGAGAAGGAATTTTTGTGCCAGGAAAGTCTTTCCTCCATTGATCTGTTTTTTTCCAAGGTTAGGCATTTCCCGCTCAGATATAACCAGACAGTAAATCAGCAATCTAGTCTCGCAGCACTTAGCTGACAAAATGTGAAACTTGCACATTTTTCAGGATGCGAGACTCCCTATAAGAATAAAGAAATTCAGGGTCTATCCACAGATCATCACTACAGTGTCCCAGGAGAAAGACATCTAATGAACTAACAATTAGAGGAAGTCACATTGTTATAGAAGAAGTTTGGTCTTCGCAAGCAGAAGAATCTCATACAGAGATGTTGTGATATGAATCACAGGAGAATCTGGTCTCACTGAAAAGTAAAGGCAGTTGGAATGGAACAACAAAAATATGGGAGGGAAAAGACAAAATAAGGTTAAAGTGGGGAATGGGGCAAAGAGAAAGTACACTAATGAAAATTTAAATATAAAGCAACAGTCTCGTCACGGAGTAACCTGGTGAAGCAATTTTCTGAACCAAGAAGCTTACGAAGCCAAGAAGCAGGCAATACAGTGTCTTTAACAGGTTCAGCATGAATGAAAGAATAAACGCTCTGTGGATACAGAAAGCATTTTCTGAAGATGAAGGGACTGAGGTTCACACACTTATCCCTCTGCCTACTGTCCCAGTAGGCAGAGGGATAAGCGTTCAAAGCAGAATTGGCAGAAGTTCCATCAGAAGGCGCTGACCACCTTTTCTGCAACTTTCCACCACCTTCCACAGATCTGTCTTTAGTGACAGTCAGTAACACCTACGCACTCCTCCCTTATCTGCCTCCCTCTAAATTTCTCAATAGGAAGTGAAAGTCAAGCTGACTCCCTGCCACAGCACTGGTGCACACTCATGAAGCAGTTGGTTCCCTTTTCCCACCAGGGCTTTCACTTGGGTTAACTTCAGCAAAATGCTGGGAAATGAAAAAGATCGAGACATAACCAAGTCAGGAGAGGAAAACCAAAATTTTTGCCTATATTGCACTACTGAAAGGATAAAACAGAGTTCAAAGAGCTCAACTACATCTTGTCTGAACAGGAGAACAGCAAGAGGCATCCATCCCCTAAAATCCTATGAGCTTCATGCTGCACCAGCAAACGATGACTGGTGGGGAGACATGATGGGAGCGAACTTACCCCAATGCAAAGAAGGAGCAAACACAAAATATGGGAAACAGCAGAGATGAAGGGGAAGAGATGATGAAAATGTGGGAGAAAAATGGTATGGTGGGGAATGAAAACATGAAGGGGAAAAAGAGATTGGATAATGGGGAAAAAATAGGATAAATTATTTAAATTAGAAAAGAGTGGGAGAGAAAACAACCAAGACACTGAAATTTTAAAAGCAGTAACAAAATAGCAAGCTGGCATTTTTTGAGGGAGTGAATACATAACAGCACATTTTATTCTACTGTCTCAAAAGTGCATGGAGGTGATGCTCAGTAATTCTCCGTTTTTGACAAGTTCATAATTCCTCAGGGTTATCTGTGGAAGATGAAAGAAAGAACAGAGTTTCGACATGTACACTATCGTGCTTAACGGCTGTATCCACAGCAACTATAAGCCAAGACAAACATCAGTCACCATGTAACCACAGTTGCCTGAGAAACTAGCAATGTAAACTTTGGGTCTTTGGTTGGTTTTGGTTTTTGTTTTTTTTTTGTTTCTAACAACATATTCAGACATAGTGCTGTGGAATATTTAAGGACTTAAGCAAGGTATATCAAGTAATGAAGCTAGTGGTTTATGTCCAAATCGCACTGCATGTTGAACATACTCCATGAAGTTACGCGTATCTGACAACCCATCATTCATACATATGACTCCAGAACAGTTCACCTAGAGAAAATCTGGGGAAGGTAAAGCTCAAAAGAGTTGGCAGCAAAGAAATTCTGGGGTGGGTATTATGTGTTTTTTTTTTAATTTTCTTTCCAGAAAGCATCCAAAGTCAATTCTGCTTTGGATAAAAGAGCTCAGTGAAGAACAGAGCAGAGGGGGGGAAAATAAAGATACAGTTATTTACATCCCATTAACTCCAGTATCTTGGAGATACAGTAAAAACAGCCTAGGAAAAACATCTTTTCCCCCAGTTTCTCTCCTTGTTTGCTTGGGTTTTAATATTTTTTTTCAAACTTCTGCTCTTTCTGTGTTGGTTCACATAACTTGTCAGGCTCAGGTTCTTCAGAATTTCTTGCAAGGACTTGAAGAATAAGCTTACTACAAAACCCATCTCTTTAAGAAAGGGGCCTCCTCATGGTCAGAACAAAATCTGCCACATTGTGTGGACAATGGAGCATCATTAAAACCACTTATAATGCTCCTGTGTTTTCCTTCCACAATGCTACCAATATACAGGAAAACTGAGTTGTCTCTTCTCTGAAACAGATGAACTAAGTGAAGGAGTAGGAGGAATGAGCAGAGCATCTTCTCAAGGGTCATCTAAATAAAACTGCTGTACACAGAGGAAAGTTAAAAATTCACTTCCCTTGCCAATAAAAAGGAACGCCGGAGAGAAAATGTAGAGAAAAAACCTAGTACTTACAAATAGCATATGGGGAGTCCAGAAATCTGCAAAATGTTCTCATTAAGTACAATTCAAAGCCATATTTCATGATTGATACATATTTGCAGCTTTTATTATTCTCAGTTTCACCAAAAAACTCCCTAAGAAACCAATCTGCATTCTTTGTTTCACTCCCACAGGTAAAATTATAATCTAAATTCCACCTGTAACATGATTTGTTCAACTCCACTCTCTTGAAATTATGCCCTTCCAGGCATTCTGCTTTCCAAGGCAAACAACTGTCCAAGAACAGCAATCCAGAATATGGATTTTCATATTTTTGTTGTTGTTTTCAAATTTTTAAATATTACTTTGAGATCAAAGTTAGCCTTCTTTTAATTTTTACCATGGTATCTCAACATATGTGAATCATGCTTTTTGTGATTTAGTTGGTGGCCACTAAATTCTGTAAGACATTAAAAAAAAGGCTCATGAAAAGCTTTCATGACACATATTTGCTGAAGAGCCTCTCTGGAACATGCATACATACACCCACTGCCTTCCGATCACTGGCTTCTCAGATTAGCACTATCAGTTAACTAAATGCTGCGCTTGAGTTAAAGACCAAACATGAAGATAACTTTAAAGTGTTTCGGCAACTTGTAAGAGGAAGCACCTTACTGATGTTCAAACAATGTTCATTTATTTTATTTAAAACCCTCCACTGTTTTCAAGAACACTATTTGAAGTCAAACATGAAAAGACATTTTTCCACTTTCGTTGTTCTCAGCCTAAGGAAAAGATGATATGAAAATGTTATCAGCTCTTCTTTTATCATTCACCATTCTGAACTTATTTCCCACTTTTTGCAATGAAGAGATCTATGATAAAGATTGCCCTTTGTAACTGGAAATGCCTTTTTCCTCCTACCTGAAGAAACTTGGCTGCACTTCACCCAGCAACGTGTAGTCCAACAAACACTTTCAATTCATTTTTTATAAACACAGCAACATTCAAGAAGTGAGTAATTTCTAGTTCAGTTCTTACATTAAAAACTGTCTAACATTCTAATGGGAATAGAGAAAAGTAGATTAGGATCTTTCTACACAAGTAACAATTTAATTATATCGAAATATTAAGAAATCCAGGAAAACAGAATTATGTTATCAGGGACTGGAAACAAAGTTTCACATTCAAGTAGTTGGCCAAAGCTTTATGACATCTCACCTATAACTCTGGCAATATATTAATGATAGTGTAGCTGTAACTACTCGTGCTAAACTACGCTGAACACAAGGAGAACTTCTGTATCAGTACAGACCTGTGTTTCAGGCAGAGAAAATAAAAAGGCTCTGTGATTCTATTCAATAAGGAAATAAAGCAAGAGCATAAACCCCAGGAATCAGAAAGTCCCTGTGGTTGACCTCTTTAGAAAGTTTAGCACATTGAATTTCCATGCACCCTTAAAAGAAACAAGAGTTATTTAAAGTACATCTGCAAACAGTGGAGTTATCTAGACAGCTTTCAGCCTCTCCAGAAAGGATGCCAACAACACAAATAGTCAGAAGAGGCAGGAGCATTTTGACTTCCTAACTTTCCATGATGGCTCTTACTAAAGATCACTGAGGGGCAATCACTTTCAGCCTCATTTTTGGTGAAAGAATGTCAGAAGAACTGATATTCTTACAGGATTATGTCACATTCTGCTTATAACTTGTGAATCATTTTTACCATATAGAGTTACATAAAGCACCTACATGTACAGCAGTGTATGAAAGACTAATGAAGAAGATGATAGAAATACATTATTTTTAAGAAACAGGAACCACAGAAGATGTACAAACAAAAAATGTATCTTAATATAATGTATCATACATATTTATATAAAGTCTATATATAGCATTATATACTGTATTTTACTTAATATAATCCTTACAAAATGTATATCAATACCTGCTGCTGCCTTTGTCGCCTCATTTGGGCAACCTGAGACATCATGATTTGACGATCCAGTAACTCCATTCTCTGCTGCCTCTGGATGTCAACTGTTGCTCCCATTCCTACTCGAACTTCATTTGCTGGTTCCGCAGATGAGAAGATTGGTTCAAGAGTCCAGGAAAATATCTTTGCTACCCAGCTGGGTACACAAAGAATTTGGTGAACTTTTAGTATACTGCTATTATAGCAAATTCCAGAAACCTAAAATCAAAAAAAAAAGGAATGTTAAAAACAAAACAAAACTCCATAAAACACTTAAATACCCCAAGTTTACTTTGTACCTAGCTGCAGATAGCAGTTAGTCTTTCTGTTTTTAATGCAATTTTATTGTATTTACCCAGAGGTCTGAGTCAAGACTCAGAAAGAATGGGGGATTTCTTTACCTCCAACTTCCCCACAGCTAGAGACGATAACTTTTTAAAATCTGTGAACTGCACTGCATATGACTCAGAAAGCTGCTTGGGGTTTTTTGTTTGTTTCAAGATTTGAGCCCAAACGAAGCGACCCTCTCAAAGAAGTCAAAATTCAAACAAAACTTTCATTTCTAGTAAAGGACCTGGTCAGGGTATGCTGGATACTGACCAGAGAAGCCTCAATATGCCCTTGAGGACGCTGAAGCATTGTAAACACTCCTGAGAAAAGCCCAATTCTTAAGGTTTCTGTCAACCCCCCAAGTCTCTCCAAGTAAAACCAAAAGCAAAACAGCTGATCTGGAGTTAAATCTAAGAGAATGCACAGGCTTACTCCAAAAAAAAAAAGGGTCTCATCTACCTCCTAGGCAGAAAAAAATACCTCAAAAAAAAAAAAGAACCAAAGTTCTTCTTCATTAAAAACTGTGATACTGAAAATGCCAGTTCCTGTAATGCCCCTCTCCCACCTGTGAGAAAAACACCCATTCTCTGTGCACACACTCGGGCTTGGCGTGGGGCTTGGTTTCATTTCAGATTTAGGAAGAGCAACAGAAATGCACGTGCTCCATTAATGATCTGTAGCATCACTCAGCCATGATTTCAAATCCCATTATGAAGCCCTAGTGCTCGAGCTGGAGGTTGTCCAGGCAGGGAGGCCAAGGTTCTTGCAGAAACCCTGAGCCTGGCTTCTTAGTGCCTGTTAGGCCATCAGATTTATGCTACGACAACAGAGTTAAATGGACAGGAAGAGATATGAAGCCCCCAAAATCCATGAACAGAATATTAGGACGTTAGGAGTTAGAAGGGACCACGAAAGATCATCCAGTCTAAGCCCAAACATCCCTCAACAATGCAATTATGGTAGAAGCAATGTAGAATCTCCACACCTGGGCTATGAATTTGGGAATATTTGTTTTATCTCACTGAGGCATGTGTAAACATATCGAATGCAGTGCTGTATATATGAGGGGAGACGCTGTCAGAACACGCAACCTTCTTAGGAAGGGGTGCATTTTTCAGATTATTTACATAGCTATTGTTCATTATCCAGTGAGATAATGAGACTTTTAGCAAAAGTATATTCTGCTTTTGGGAAACGTTGATTTAAATTTTATTCTACTTTCATTTAATGACTGCTCTCAGGGTCAGATGTAACACTATTCTGAAATGGTCCTCTTAAACCACCCTTAGCCCCTTCAATCACTTCATGTTAGGAGGAAGGAGGTAAATGGGCTAACAGGAACGCCACAGTCTCTGGAATCACAGGGGGAAAAAAAATCCAAAACCAAAGAAAAACCCCTGAAAATTTACTATATTAAAGAAAGGTCCTGACTGGACCCTAGGAATGATGGAGCACTGGAACAGAAGCTTCTTCACAACCTCAGAAATTCCTTCCTTAGGTCTAGTGAAATTGTTCCAGATGACTGTAAGCCCATGACCAGAACTTGTGCACGCCTACTGGAAACTAAGACAGAACTATAATCACCAAAGAGTAAGTGGAGGAAAATTCACGTCACTTCTACAGTTCATGTACTTTTGGTGTGCTGTACTTAAGGTATCTACCAAGGAAGAAGGTTCCTCAGAAGGTAACCACAGGGTCCCAAGAATGTTACAGGCTCCTCACTAAAGAAAACCTAGATTGTAGGGCTACCAGGAAGGTGGATGGTTTAGGGAGCAAAAATTACTGAATCGTCTTGGAAATACTGCATATACCATTAATCTGATGGTTGCTTAGGTGCAAAATGCACAAGCACCACTGGACCTACAAATTATCTTATCTCCTTGCACCTCATATCATTAGGCTATGAAGCCAGGTCTCGTCTTTGGTCCCAGGGATTCTGCATTCCTGGTTGCAAAGGTGTAGCCAGGCAGGGTAGACCTGCCTCCCTCTTGAAATATTTTGTCCAACATCACACCAGCATTTCCTCACTCCAGATGCCCCTCCCCACTACTGATCTCTGCTCACTCTTGTCACCATCACCTACAGTGCTTTGTTAAGGTCTAATGCTTTCATGACACCCTAAATCTTGAACAGGTTCAACAACTCCCAAGCAAGCGGTGACAGGAAAACATACTTCTCCCTGAATGTATGACAAACCTTGACATGTGTCTGAACACATTAAACACAAACAGAACTGTTCTCTTATCAACTCAAGATAGAAAATACAGCAAAGATAGCATCAGCATGTTTCAGTGTCAGTACTTTGGGACTTGTTTGTCTCAGAAGGGAAAGTGTACCGCAAGCACCTACTAGTAGCTGCACGTACTAGTGAAAGCATGTTCATGTTCTTTTAAGTAAAGACAGCTAGTTGTAGAATCATTTAGACTGGAAAAGACCTGTAAGACCATCAAGTCCAACTGCTAACCTAACTGCTAAACAGTGTCCCTAAGCTTCATATCTACATGTCTTTTAAATACCTCCAGGGATGGTGACTCCACCACTTCCCTGGACAGCCTGTTCTGAAGCCTGAGAACACTTTTGATGAAGAAAATTTTCCTAATATCCATCCTAAATCTCCCCTGGTGCAACATGCGTTTGTTTCCTCTTATGGCGTTTGGGAAAAGAGACCAAGACCCACCATGTTACAACCCCCTTTCAGGTAGTTGTAAAGAGCAAGTCATCCCAGGGCATTTAAGCAAAAGAAAAGGCTCTATATATATATCAAGCGATGGACACCACTAAAACAGAGAACAGCCCTTGCACAGCGTGTGAGAATCACATGCGTGGCTCCTACCTGCCCTCCTGTTTTTACTGAGCTAACGCATGCCTGGTCTCCAGCCAATGCACCAGTTGCAGTGGGCTGTCTTCTCTCTCCCTGCTGCTCTTCAAGAGCAGACTGGTGTCTTGGCCCCTCTTCTGCCTTAGACAGAAGCTCATTGCATAACCCAAACGTCTGGACTTACAGAGGAGGAAGTTGAGAAGTCTGGCAATATAAAATTCACAGTAAAATCTAAAATAAAAAGCTCCAGGTGAAGGAACAAGACAAAACCGTGTAGGACTAGTAACAGAAAGGTTATCTTCTATACATAGCTGCAAAGAAACCTGCTGTGAACCAGTAATTTTCAGAGCAGTTGTGCGAGACAGCAATTCTTAACAAGTATAAACAGATGGAAGGACAGACTCAGCGGTGAGGGGCATGGAGCGTCCCACGCTGGCAACCCATCCTGTTAGCTCCTCATCTGTTAGGATTTCATGCCCCTCCTCTTCCTCTCTCCCTTGATTTACTATTCCAATTATAAAGCTGTTAGATGGAAACAGAAGAAACTTAAAATGCTGTGCTCAGTAACAAATTCTCAAGAAGTTTAATCTAGTGAGGAAGAGACACCTATTTGCATATTTCCAATAAACACAAGAATGGAGAGATTTGTAGTTAAATTGGTCTCGTGATTCAGTCTGGTTTAGTGTCATCTTAATGTCAAGTATTTCCAAAGAACTTCCTCTTTAGCTGGTTCATACGCAGAACTTAGTGTACAGAATTAAAAAAAAAATCGATCCAAACCAAAAAAACAACAAGCTTTGAAAATATATAAAATAACTTTTGCTACAGACATGTATTGAACTTCTAGTGTTTAAGAAAGCAAACCAATTTTGTTTATTCAATGAAGGTAAGACGATCTCATTATATCCCAATTCAGCAGGGTACATCACATTAATGGTCTACTTCCCCCAAACCAATGAGCCTCCAGAGTATTTCAGGCTCTAAAAAGTCACCACAGAAAGACGTGGCAGTTCACATTGTAAGAATGGAGAATTTTTTGCTGGCAACATGAAACGTGTCTTTGTTGTTGCTTCTAGTCACACCGTCTTAACCTATAACTTCATCCACCATGTCACGGTGGCACAATGCTAAGCACAGAAAACGTAGTGTGCTGGAAATTGCTTGGCATGCTGCAGGAAAAAATGTGTGCTTGTATTTTTCTGTTTCTTAACATCATGGCTTACTGCTGGCCCTTCACATGAAATTTACTAACCTCCCACCATGACTGTATG
>VXBZ01005971.1:343787-379345 GCA_013399135.1 Heliornis fulica
ACTTCATGTGCCTCCAAAACTGTATGCTTTGGAAAAGGAAGTAACTCTAGGCTCTCTTTTACAGTAGGTAAGCCAAACATGGAAGATCTCCAATATTTTACATGACAAAGACACATATGCTGCACTACTGGGATTTTTAAAATCATTGTACTTGATTAACACTATAAGAAGGAAATCAAAATGAAAAAGAAAAAAACCCATAGGCAGATTGGTGTAGAAAATGATGTTGAAAATTATTTTGCCTAATGGCTAGAACTCGAGAGCAAACACTCAATGACTTTGTTCTGCATAATTTAAATATATACATCATATGTATCCAAGACTTTGGTGCTTTGGGGTATCAACAAACTGAAAGCAAACAGCAGTATTCTTAAGGTGAAGTGACCTTTATGTAGCTATTTTATCTGCCTTATCCTCAGCATGCTCTGAATTCTATACAGCCAGAATCAAAACCAAGGGTTAAAATCTGTGTTGAGATTGTGTATTTATTTGCCTTGATTAGAGAAAAATATTTATCAAAGCCAGAGAGATCGTATGAAAACCGCCCAACAAATAAAACCACTACAAATGTATTTTCAATTGTAATGCAATTTTAACACAAAGATTATTGTGTTTGGGTTTTCTTTGCAAAAGTAGTTATTAAGAGTATAAACAGCATTTTGCAATAGTCAGTTTGACAGAAAAATAAGAGAATAGTAATAGTAGAAGCAGTATCAGTAATAGTAACAGTAATAGTAGAACTAATAGTAGTAGTAAAAACAGTAACAACAATAATAATACCAGCTCTAATCTCTTCCCAGTTGACTGGGCTCCTAAATTTCCCATATACCTTGAATTATTTTTAATCTCTGAGATCTATCAAAACTATTTTCTTTGGTCAGGTGTAGCCATTCTCAGATCTCAATCTTCTTTACATATGTGCAAGCACGGCTGTACTGCCATTCCAGCAGAGTACAGCTACTCTTAACTTGTACCTGTGATTTAAGGACAGGTTCCCTTGGGCTTCTGCTGGAGTTGTGCAGGCAATCTCAACATACTGCTTACTAAACCTCTTTACATAAAGATCATGATTGGATTTACCTGCTCTGATTTATCTGCAATTTTAAAGCCTACTTACTTAAACAACAAGCCTACTTTAAACAACATGCTGTTTTTTTAAAGCTGTTTTCATACTCAACAGAGAGAAATGGACACTGTTAAGATGTGTAAAGATGCGACTCATACTATGACAGCTGTCAACAAATACACTGAATTACTCTCACTGATTGTCCCTCTAAGCAATGGTAATGTTGTGGCCATATTGGGTTACATGCACAGGCTAGGAAACTTGACAGAAGCAATCCACCTCCTACTGAACCAGTTGGCACAGCTGACCGACTGAACTGGATTTTTGGGAACGCAAACTCTTCTCCTGAGATCTGAGAGAAACCGAAAATAGAAACAAAATACCAACTGAAAACTAAAATTCATTTTTCTGCAGAATCCCAGAAGCTGTGGATATAAAAGAGAAAGTGTCTTATGATGCATTATTCACCTTCTCTTCTCCTTTCCCACTGCTTTCTTCTTCTTCTTCTTCCAGAATCGGAAATCCCTGCATCTGTCTCACTCCTTTCCAAACAACTACGGCCTCACTCCCACACTGACATCCTCTGTGTGCCAGATGAATCAACTACTTTTCTTCTCAGATACTTTAACTGATGCAGATGTGTTGTCAGCTTAGTCAGTTGTCCTGTGTTTACTTGACATTTAGACAAGATGTTAAAGCTCCCACCACTGAGGAGGTTAAGCCAAGAGAGTTGAATGTAAAGACACCTCCAGCTAAGTGAGCTACAGTCAGCTGAATATTGACCACTGCCCACAGGCAGGTATCTCATGTTAATTTTGGGAGGGATCTGGCACATCTGTTAGCTTACATACAGGTATCTGCACCTGCCCTAAAGTTAGGGGACAGACAAACAGACAGTGTTTCTTTTTCATTCCCTAACCTCAGTTATTCTATTGCTTTTCCATTTCTTACTTCAGGGTAAGCACTTCACCAGGTGTGTGCTGAGCTTCCCGAAGGACGCTGCCAGCAGGTCAAAGGAAGTGGTCCCTACTCTTGTCTCAGCATCGTCGAGGCTGCGCCTGGAGTGCTGTGTCCAGTTCTGCACTCCCAGGCACAGGAAAGACTTGGACTTGCTAGAGCAAGACCAGTGTGGGGCCATGAAGACAATCAAAGGACCGGAGAATCTTTCACAGAAGGAGAGGCTGAGACAAGCGGAACTGTTTGGCCTGGAGAAGAGAAGGCTCGGGGGAGAGGGGTGGATTTTATTGAAGTACATAAATACCTGAAGGGATAGAATTAAGAGGATGGAGCCAAGCTTTGCTCAGCAGTGCCCAGAGGCAATGGGCACCACTTGACCACTTTTCTGGTCTTGTTTGACATCTTCATAGACGACCTTGACGAGGGAATAGTGTCCACCCTCATCAAGTAGCCGATGACACAAAGCTGGGAGGAGTGGTGGACACGCAGGAATGCTGCGCTGCCATTCAGCGAGACCTGGACAGGCTGGAGAGCTGGGCAGTGAGGAACCAGATCAGGGTCAATAAAAGCAAGTGTAGGGTCTTGCTCCTAGGAAGGAACAACCCAAGGTATCAGTACAGGCTGGGGGATGACCTGCTGGAGAGAAGCTCTGCAGAGAAGGACCTGGCGGTCCTGGTGGATGACGGGTTGGCCATGAGCCAGCAGTGTGCCCTGGTGGCCAAGAAGGCCAATGGGATCCTGGGGTGCATGAAGAGGAGCATAGCCAGCAGGTCACAGGAGATGATCCTCCCCCTCTACTCTGCCCTGGTCAGGCCTCACCTGGAGTCCCGTGTCCAGTTCTGGGCTCCCCGGTACAAAACAGACAGGGATCTCCTGGAGAGAGTCCAGTGGAGGCCACAAAGATGATTAAGGGCCTGGAGCATCTCTCCTGATGAGTGAGGCTGAGTAAGCTGGGGCTGTTCAGCCTTCAGAAGAGAAGACTGAGAGATCCATCCCCAGTGTGGATCCCTGAGAGAAAGCTGTTAGTAACTGGCTGCCACTTGGAATTTGTACCACTGGTTGGAACCCTTTGAGTGGGATCTCATCAATGTTTATAAATATTTGAAGTGTGGGAGACAAAGGGAGGTGGCCAACCTCTTCTCAGTGGCCTGTGGGGACAGGACAAGGGGCAATGACCACAAGTTGGACCACAGGAGGTTCCGCAACAATGTGAGGAAGAACTTCACGGTGAAGGTGACGGAGCACTGGAATAGGCTGACCAGGGGATGTTGTGGAGTCTCCTTCTCTGGAGACATTCAAGACCTGTCTGGACACCTACCTGTGTGACCTGTTCTAGGGAACCTGCTTTGGCAGTGGGGTTGGACTCGATGATCTCTGGAAGTCCCTTCCAACTCCTAAAATTCTGTGATTCTGTGAAGCATGGGAGGTTCCCTCTGAACATCACAAAACAGTTTTTCACTGTGAGGGTGACCAAGCACCAGGACAGGTTACCCAGAGAGGTTGTGGAGTCTCCATCCTTGGAGATACTAGAAAGCTGCCTGGACAATGGACCTCTGGTGACAGGTGAAACAGGACCCATGCGTGTTCTAACGTGCCTGTCATGCCTGAGCTAGAAAGCTGTGCTCATGAAGCAGGCAAAGAAAGCAGAGTTCTATACAGAGCAGCCCAGTGTATCTCCAGAGCAATGCTCATGAGGTGTTTAATGGGATTCCTTGATGGTGTGGTCAATTACACTGGGTCATCAGCCCAAAATGATGCTTTGGTCCATTGCGCCACTGGTGCGTAAGCTCAGCCTCAGCAGTGGCAGTTCCAGCTCCAACCAGGCACACTGATTTCAAACACAAAGGGTCAAATACCAGTTGCAGCTAAAGACAAAACAGCAGCGGGACACCTTTAAATAATCCATGTCCTCAGATTTATTTACATTTTCTTAGTTACTTCTTCTGAAAGTTATGTTTCTTGCTACTGAAGATAATAAAACTATGATCCCCTGTGATCATCCCATGTTTCAAAAGAAAAAATTTTCCATGAAAAGGCTACACTATACTGATAAACTATTCAAAGTGTACAAGATACTTATAGGGATACACTCCTTTTGTGTCAATTTTTCAATTCAGAAATGCACCGCGAAGTAGTCTGTAACCAGGTATTAAGGTGAAAATAAGGTCAAGATGAAAATATAAGTATTTGAGGTTTTTTTTTTAAGTGCTATTAGTTACTGTGAGTGCACTAGATTTTACTTGACACAATGACAATATTAAAACCAATAACACAGCAGTTAATTATTGCTCAATATTATTTTATTTAAATATCATACTTCTAATAAGTTTCACCTTCGCTATAGCTTTTCTTATTTCCAAATTTAAAAGAATGAATTAAAAAGTTATTTCAGTTATTGCATATAATTAAATTTATCTAACCTGAACTCCAACCGAAATATTTTTTGTCTATGAACCAACAGCATAAAAAAGAGTTAATGCATAGCTTTATTTTTTTAAAATTATCCAAACTCAATCCTCTGTGTCACCAAAGTGCTACCACAAGATATTTAACTAGATGTATCACCACTTGTAACTGCACAATTACAAAGAATTCAAGGAATATCATACTTTGACTATCCATCTACCTGAGACCAAACATGGATGACTAGAGGACGTCCAGACTAACTGGAGGAAGAAGAAGGATGCATGGCAGGACATGAATGTGGAGGTAACTGCATACTACATTATCAGTATCTGACCAAAGACTCTGTTCAAGAAAACCAGCCCACACTGAATGTGAATTTTAAGTATGTAGAAGGGGTGATATTTTAAGCATGTATATTTCATTGTGGGGTACAGTTGGACTCAATGATCTTAAAGGTCTTTTCCAATGTAATCATTCTGTGATTCTGTAATACAATTGATTCTGCACTCCTTTTAAAACATTTTTTTTTCTAACAACAAAAAGGAATTCAGCAGGAATTGTTTGAAATCACTTAGGAAAGATGTGGAAGAACAACAACAAAATCAATGATTCTCAGAGGTCTGATCAGATATTAATTACAGCATGTGATTTTTAAGACAAGATCTGAAAAAATGCAAGTCTGGTTTCAATATTTTGCTCCCTGGCCCCAGGACACCTTACTCTACAAATGCCGATCCTAAAGGGCAGGAATTCACTACAGAAAAACACCTCAGCTGAAGAAGTAGCAAACAGAAAGGAAGAAGAGAGTTCTAAACAAACAGAGCTCCAAACAATCCAAAGTATGCTTGGGAGCACTTAACAACAGGTATCTCCAGTCTATGTAAAACCAAGTTAGCAATTTCAAAATTATGAATATGGACTAAAGCACTCAAAAGTCAGTACTGAAATTAAAACTGAGCACTCAGCACTGTCTGAACTTTCTGTCTTAGCCCTAAGCCTTTAAAGTACGTGCTCTAATTTACAGATTCTCTACAGGTTTCCAATATCTAAAGTATACAAAAGCACACTAGTCACACAACCCAAGAAAAGTAAACCACAGCGTAGTGCAGAAAAGGACACAGAAGGTTGTTGCATTTGGCTTAATGAAATCTGCAAAGCAAGCAGGGTTTTAGAAACTTCAGCATTTATAAAGTCAAGACAATTTCAATTTCCAGAAGTCTGAACGGAGCTCTACACACATTCAAGGCAGCTCACAGAAGACTTGGGGTATTTGAATTCTGAACTTTTATGTGATGCCAGTCACCTCGCAAACAAATAAGCACAATGACACTAGATGAAAGAGGCTACAACACTAAAATCACAGGAAGAGCTTGAAGAAATGCCTTTCCCCTATGAAATATTTCCCTGGTTATGTGGCTAGCAGAAACCCTGGCATGTGATATGTACGATGACAACATTATACGAACGCGTAGAGGGAGCTGCATGTCCCAGTGGGCATTTCTCATCCGCTGGTCCCACCTGAGCTTACTTCTTGAAGGAAATCCTTGTCACCCCTGGGGGGTGAGGGAACCCTGACATGCCCCTCAAACTTCAATCCTGCATGAGTACAGCAATGAGAAATGTGAGCTGAGAACCCAAGAGATTTTAAAGGGGCAGTGGGAAGGGGGAAGGGTGAGACAGGCAATCGATATGTATGTGTTGTGGTTTTACCCAAGCTGTGAGTCAAACACCGTGTAGCTATAAACACAACACAACTCTAAACTGGGGGTGGGGAGGGAGGGAAAAGAAAACAAGAAAACCAAACCTAGGACAGTTTGCTAGGACTGCAGAGAGACAGGGATAACAATAACAGGACTTTATAGCAAAAGATATGAAACTGGTGATACAAGATGCAATTTCCCACTGAACCACACACCTCAGGCCGTACAGCTCAGAGCCATCCTGGAAATGGACTGTCCCAAAAACCACATGTCATGGAGCCGTGCCCTCCTCCCATGCTGACCACCCTTTAAACTGAGCATGATGTAACTGGCATGGAATACTCTCTTTGGCCGGTGTGGGTCACCTGTTCTGGCCGTGCCCACTCCCAGCTTCCTGTCATGATACATCTGCACCTCTCCATCTCTAATATCATGTTTCCTAACCTCATGACATCACAACCTTTCTCCCTTCCCCCATAATCAGAAACAAATCTGGACTTGAAGTACCAAGTATGGCATATTTCTGGTAAAACAGATCTCATTGCACTCAGCTCTGGTGAGGCTGCACCTCGAGTCCTGTGTGCAGTTCTGGGCCCCTCACTACAGGAAGGACATTGAGATGCTGGGATGTGTCCAGAGAAGGGGTATGAAGCTGGTGAAGGGTCTGGAGCACAAGTTCTACGAGAAGCAGCTGAGGGAGCTGGAGATTTTTTAGTCTGGAGAAAGTGAGGGAGACCTTATTGCTCTCTACAAGTGCCTGCAAGGAAGGTGCAGAGAGGTGGAGGTTGGTCTCTTCTCTCTGGTAACAAGCAATAGCATGAGAGGAAATGGTTTCAAACACACCAGGGGAGATTTAGGTTGGACATCAGGAAAAATGTCTTTACTGAAAGAGTTGTCAGGCGTTGGAACAGGCTGCCCAGGGAAATGGTGGAGTCACCATCCCTGGAGGTGTTTAAAAGGTGAACAGATGATGTGCTGAAGGACATGATCTAGAGGTGGACTAGGCAGGGTCAGGGTGTGATTGGACTCAATGATCATAAAGGTCTCTTCCAACCCAAGTGATTCTGTGATTCTAAGAAACCAAATTAGTCCTGTAAATTACAAGAACAACAATATTACAGGTTACTGATTTGATTAGACTTGTGAATTTGTTTACAGTCTACTTAAATTCTCCCTTTTCTGTAAACAAGGATCATGCATTTAAAGAGCTTATTTCACACAACATATCAGCAGCCGAAATTACCAGGCCCATACTGACGTACCAAACAAATGGTAATTGAGAGGTACTCCAGTCTCATCTGGAGAGTAAAGAAGATGCTTTTAAGAGCGTGTTCCTATGTAGATTCAAATTCAGAGATCTAGGAAGATATATACACCTTATGGCAGACAGACACAATAGACCTTTTGTATTCCAATAACAAAACAGGTGCTGTAATCTCTGTACAGAACAGCATCATATACAGTCACATGAGCATCTAACCGACCTTTAGAGCTAAAAATACAGATAGTGGAGTGTCTAACAGGCAATGAACTAATGACTAAAGATCACACCTAGCTGACTTGGTGTTCATGTTTACTTGGTCATTTTGTACAAATACATGGAAATTTGATTCAACAAAGATATAGTATGTTAGAAAATGTCAAAAGCGGAAGGAATTACAAAACCACATAGGTTTTCAGCAGGACTAAACATTGATTTGACAATCTATGTGTTGTACCTATAATTGTACTTCTGCATATATTATCAAGAATCTATGCTTGTAGTGCTAAAAGGTGCCTTTATAGTGTTTCATATCCCTCTCCAGATTACTCCATATACTATGAAACTTTACTCATTAATATTTTTTTTCAAAAGCCAACAAATCATTTCTAAATATGAAAAGTGACTTCATATTCACAGAAGTGTGACAGATAAGCTGTGCAAAAAAAGGCTACGATTCGAGTCCTGAACTTCTTTCCACATTGTAGCACTTACTACAAGACGGTAGAGTGCAGCTCCTGCTTGCTGCAGAAAAAATTGAGATGGAAAACACATCACCATTGATGATGTGTTCTTAATTCTTATTGACTGAGGCAATATGAAAACTTTGAGTGATTTTTTTTAAGCCTTCCTGTGACACAGAGCAAGCTCTGTTTATTCCTACGGACTTATACCTATATAAACCACACTGTAAATCTGCAATTAGAAAGAAAAAAAAAGATAATTTAGGAAAAACATTCCTTAGTTGCTTTATAAAACTGAATAAAACTAAAAAAAAAAGATTTAAAATAAGAACCACATGAATATATTACGAAAAAAAAATTAATTTGAGCCACTCTTTTTTTCAGTCTGCGAAACCAAGTATATGTACAGATCCTGCCACCAGGAAAGAGGGAGTTAAAATGCCCTTTCTTTCCTTTCCTTCCCTTCTCTCTCTAACACCTGTTCAAAAGGAAGGACTATTAAAAGAGACAGAAGAGTAACAGGAAGGGTAGTGCGTTTGGAGGAAGTCACAGATCCTCAGGCGGGTACAGAGGCGTGGGCTGATCTCCAAGAGAGAGAAATTCTGGTTTGCTAGTTGAAATTTATGGTCAAACCAAACTGTTGAGCAAACTTCGCTATTTACTGCTCTGTCACGCCTGTCAGTTATCCTGTGAGCTAACAGCATATTTTGGAATAGTCAATGCAAATACTAAGAGCCCAAACTACTGACTTAAATCAGAAATTTATGAAGCATCCACAGGCATTTCACTCTGAGGTGACTGAAAATTCAAAGTAGCAGGTTCTAAACAGTTTAGTTCTTAAGTTTGCATCAACTAAATAAAGAGTTTATTTGGAAGAGGCAGAACTTGCACTGTTTGAAAAGCCGACAGTATTCTGGGCCAAGGAATCAGAGCCTGAGCTCCTAATTTCTATTTAAAAGAAATTTCTCAGTATCTAGCACTCTGGAACATTTAATATAATCTGTTTTAGCACAGGGTGCCTTAGTACTAACAACAGAGTTGAAATGGAATAAGACAGACCACACTGACTTTATCTGGTCTGAAGAAAGTAATTTTGAGAAACGGATGAACTAGAGATGTACTAAGCATGAAAACTTCACAGAGGAATTGTTAAAAGCTGTTCTTTTGCAATAAGCTTGAGGCTTGCTGAAAACTGGAAAACCCCCGAATCAATAGGGTAAACATTTATATTATTTCTTCGACAGTATAATTTACAGTTGTGGGTCTAAAGCTATATCCGTGGCAGTAAAATTAATTTGAGAGGGACAGAGAGCAGTGGAACCTTGCAAATATTAACCAGCTCTTTTGTTTTCTGTCAGTTTATTACCAATCAGACAGAGCTTTACATTTCTGGAAGTCAAAGACAGAAAACTTTCTACTTACTGTCACAAAATAAAGCTATTACTTGGTAATTTCTGTTCTATTGAGTCCAAATATACTGCATTAATTGTATATGTAATAGAGTGTTTCAAGCCACGTGTGACTTTTAAAACAGCAATACTCACCAATCCACTTAAGGCTAAAATCCAGATGTAGGAACCAGAGGTTAAGAGCTAGAAGACAAGAGCAGTGATTTAGAATTTTAATTTTACAAAGCTGCTGTTGTCTGAACTACTATCTTGTAATATTATACAGGCTACGCACTTCTCATGACAATGGCAGAAGTGAACTTTCACATGTCAACTGTGAAAATTCACTTTAACATGAAAAAAAAAATGCATTCCTGAAGTAACAGAAGTGGAGAAAACCCTAGCAATTACTCTCCTACAGAACAATATGCTTTATTTTCATACAGCATAAGTATAACAGGATGTCAGTTACAGGCTGCGAAGAAAAGCAAGTCTGAAAAACAGATTGAAGCAAAGGAAACGACTCAGCAGCAACACAAGGAGTTCCAAGCGGGACAGGCAGTGTAAGTGAAACTCTCACACGTGCAGTCATGGACAGCATCAGGATTTAAAAAATAAAATTCTCACCCAGTGGTGTATTTGTTGACATGAAATCAGAGACATAGGTCAGAATAAAGTTTGAAAAAACATTCTGATAATCAACAACAGGGCAGCTCATCACCTCTAGTAAAGCATGTGATAAATCACCTGAAGAAGGTTATGACCAACTGGGAAAATCGGCTGAAAATCAGACTAAAATAGTTCTGCATCATGCCAACTGCATCATGAGAACACCTTCCCCTTAAGACTGACTACGGAAAGAGTGACTTGAGATAAGGGCAGAGTTTACAAATGAGGGGAAGGCAAATGGCTTTTCCCTCAGCCTCTTCGTGACGGCAGCAACCGCTCTGCATGCGGTGGGGAAAAGGCTGAACCAAGATACAGTGATTAGTAACAGCAGCAATCTGTACTGGAGGTAGCAGTGTATGAAAGCTAAAGGCAAAGGACACAACAGAAAAGGGCACAGACAATATCATGGCTTTCCCAAACACTAGAGTAACAGTGGCATTGATGGGTTTGGATGAGAGGAAACTACATTTCTGTAAGATCAAGCAAATAAGGTGCTGGAGCAGAAATCCAAGGAAGGAATCCAAAAGCTGAACAGCAAAATAGATGAATGAAACATTGATGCAGAGCACAAGTCATGAAACTGACCATTCATTCTAAAATATTCCCTACCACACTTCACATAACTATGGTGCTTTCCATTGCCAGTGCTAGAGCTATTTTTGAGTCCCTAGAATATATTAAAATGAGTAAAATTTCTCATGTTTGCAGGCTGTGACCTGAGTGTCCATTCATTTCTAGGCTAGTGGGTTGGCTTTTTTTGTTGCTGTTTTTTGTAAAACTACTGCCTTTCTGTAACAAGTACCTGTATTTTTCCACCCATGTTTAGCATAATACCAAGGATATTGCTGCGCTCTATGTTACTTTATTTTAAAATTACCTGTCACTGGCAATGCTTGATATACAAATAATATGAATTTATATAAAAGTGGAATTCGGCAAAAAATCTTGATTATTTACTGACAGTCTTACTATAGAAAAAATATTGTATTTGATAGTTTTTGGGCTCTAACAGAAAAGGGGGAAATAAACAAACTCAACAATAGAAGCAAATTAGAAAGGTGGAAGATACATGTGCCTTAGCATCAAGTTCTGGTTTAATCTATTTTCCTCTAGTTCATTCTGTTGACCAAAAAAATAATATTTCTAGAATTGTCTAGAATATTTTCATCTGTAGGTCAAGCAAGACAGAAAACAAAGGAAGAGCAGATCACTTGCCCACTGCTTCAGCATGTAGAAAGTCAGACTAGCAACATGTGGTTTTTAATCTTTCCGTTGATGGCAGAATCACTAGCTAATCATAGGTAGAATCACACATGTGGAAGCATTAAAATTCATAGATGAATGCTAACTACTATGTTAGCAATTCATTAAAAGATGAACAAGCAAGTACATACCATACCTGTAAACCCAGTATGTAGACCAGTGTCTTGTTTGTGATAGAAAAGTGGCCTAACACTTGTGTCACCTGCACTCTTGGAATGGAGGAATAAAATGGCACAAACAGCGCAAAAACAGGACCCAAGCTGCAAAAAGAAAGATACAGGTCATTAATGATACTAGTGACAATACTGGAGAACAATAAAAAATAATTATTCCTAAGTACATAACAATCCAAGTGTAACAACAAGTGTAACAACCTTGTGAACAAAGGTTGGGAACCAACGATTAGTAACTTGCAGCATTCAGGATAGTAGATTCATTAGCAAATAAGAACAACAAGTGACAAAAAGTATCTCATTTCCAAACATTTAAGACTGGAGGCAGCAGAAAAAGCAGTGTATTTAGTCTATCAGCAGACTTTTTGTATAAAACAAGCACACAAAAAGAACAGCAGTAGTTTCCTGCATCAGAACAAAACCTCTTTGTTTCAAATGGACAAGAGGTAAAGATTATACCTTTCCCAAAATGTTATGGAAACTGCTTATGAAGTTAAGCTCCTGTTATTTACCCAGCCTTAAGGTTGGAGGATTGCCAACAGGCTGTGATATCCAAGATGAAACTATCGACAGTTGGATTTAACTTCTCTCTGCCAGTGATGTGTGTGGCCCTACAAATAATTAACTTCTCTTAGGGACCTCGCCTTAATCACAGTGCACAGTGTTTATTAAGTTTCTAAACCCTCACTGGAAGCAGTTACATGGACTTTAAGGCTCAAGCACCTCGTACAATGGCTAGACACCTAGATTGGGCTTGTGAAAATAAACTAATACATTTCATCCATATACCCAGATGAAATCCCTGCGCTCCTCGCGATAAGACACCTGGAAAACTAAGCCGTGTATTAAAGCCAACAGGAGAGGGCACAGCAGCATCAATACCAAAGGCGTAGATATGGAAGGTTCTAGACAAAAAACACTTCCTAGGGTGGAGAAGGAGAAGAAAAAAAAGGTCATTTCAGGTGAAGCGGCAGAGCTGTGATGGTGCAGTGACCTCTGGGCAGCCAGCTGCAGGAAGCATGCAGAGGGGGGGTATCCAACACAGTGCTCGCCCAGCCGAATCCTCGCCTGTGGTTCTGGATTGTCTTGTGTCCCCTCAGGCGTGGGATACTGCATGGGATAATTTTTCACTGCTCTCCAGTTTATCAAAGCTTTCAAGAGCTTCTGTTTCCAGAGGCATTTACATTGAAAGGGATCTTATGGTACCTAGCGGGAATTCTGCAAATGGCACAAAACAGGACCTAAATAACTTGAAATGCTCACTCAAAAATACCTTTCCTTTCCAGAGAACCTACTGATAGAGGAGTAATACTATGTGAAATGATGGCCTGAATATTAAAACTTACATTTCCTGAATAACTGGCGAATGTAACACCCACAGCTATTAAAAAAAACCCTTTGAATATTATTTTTACTCATTTAATGGGCTGTGGCATAAGAGCACTTCGTTTGCATTTTGTTTGTTATATTTGAAGTTCAGGTTGCTGAAAAGATTCAACTTCCTCTCTGGGGACTTACAGTTTAATTACGGAAATATTTTCGTGCCATTTGTTTAACATACAGCCAGATGCACCTGAGCATGTGGAGAATGCTAACTCAGAAACTACTGACACATGTCCCATTCTGCACATAAGCCTTCTTATGTAAGCAAAAAGCAGCTGTATAAAGACACCCAACACATTCTTAAAATAAATTCAATATTTTAAGTTGCAGGAGTTGATAGACACTGCTACAAAAGCACCACATAAAAACTAATTCCTTCATCAAAATAAGTAATATTTTCTTTAAATTAAAAATACAAATAGAATTAAATAAATAAATGAATGCAATAAAATTTCAATAAAATAAAAATTTAAAAATAAATACAAAACACCGTAGACAATGTTCACTGAAATTATTCCGGTATTATAAGTGGAGAAGAAAAACAAAGAAAAAAAAAAGATCTTCTTCCCCCTCGTAGAAAAGTAATTTTAAATTGTTTCTTTCTGCTCTTTCCAAAGAGGGAGTACCAAAACTGTGCCAAGCTTTTCAGGTTTTATTCCTCCAGTGATAAATAGTGACTCAGACAAGGAGATTTCACATGCAAGAGTGCACTCAATCATAAGATGGGAAAGTACAACAAGGAATTCCCCATGACTGCAAGTGCATTTAAAAAAAGATGAAATGTTAATATCCACGATTAATATCAATAGAGACCAGAGAAAACACCACCACCAGCCAGGACAATGATCCATGTAATTCAAAGGCTGATGTCTGATGCAGCTCCTCACCCTACAATCTAGAGGAGCTGGAGGAATCACAGAACATTAGGAGTTGGAAGGAAACCTAAAAATGAACATTTCTCCTACACCAGTAAGCTCATGGACACAACAGACATACTCCTCCATAGTTTCTGTTTTTCAGACAGAATTATATCCAGTACAGATGGGAGTTACACAGATATCCTTGCAGATATCTATTATTTTAAATGTCAAAATCAATGCCCTTCAAAATATTTTGTAAATCGCATTAGTACAGGTGAATTGATAGTGTGAAAACTTGTTCGGATTACTTCTAAACTTTTGCTCTCGACTTTTGTTTCATAATTCTGTACTTTTACTTAAAAAAACATCAATTAATTGCTTGTGTTGCCTTCAGAATTTTCTATACATTGCTTATGCCCTTGGGTTAAACTATCTGTAGAGATGCTGCTCATCTACAACAGGCCTGTCAGAGAAGTTATCTACATAAAAGTACTAGAATATGAGGAACAACTAAGGGATGGCTAAGGAAAACATGAGCCTGCTGCTTATTAATTGAAAAGGGATCTAGTGACAAAGGATGTGAAGAAACGCCAAGGCACAATAGCAACTGGAGGGCAGCTTCCTTCCTACTGTGAAGGAAGAAGCTTAGGAAGCTCTTGAGCTCAGCTGGACATACAGAAGTCAATGGGATGAACCTCAGGGCATCAAGGGAGATGGCCCACGGTACCAAAATATTGCAGTGATCAGGGCAGGTTCTCGATGTGTGGAAAATTGCCAGAGTCGTACCCATTTCGAAGGAGGGCAAGTGGATTCAGGCAGCTGAATCCTGGGAATCCTCAGTTCAATCCCTGGGAAAGTTATAGACCAAATCTCCTAGAAGCCACTGCCAGCCACGTGACAGACAAGGTAACTGCCAAGAGCCTGCATGGCTTTACCAAGGGTGACTCTGGCACTGTGGACGAGTAAGGGGAAGGCAGAAAATATATGCTCAGACTTTAGGATGGTCTTTGACTCAGTCTCATCTTGTGTCCTTGAAGAAAAACTGGGGAGATACAGCTGAATAAGCAGACTTGAGGCAAACCGGCTGCACTGCCGGACTCACAGAATCACAGAATTGTAGGGGTGGGAAGGGACCTCCAGAGATCATCGAGTCCAACCCCACAGCCAAAGCAGGTTCCCTAGAGCAGGTCACACAGGTAGGTGTCCAGACAGGTCTTGAATGTCTCCAGAGAAGGAGACTCCACAACCCCCCTGTGCAGCCTGTTCCAGTGCTCCATCACCCTCTCCACGAAGAAGTTCTTTCTCACATTGGTGAGGAACCTCGTGTGGTCCAACTTGTGGCCATTGCCCCTTGTCCTGTCCCCACAGGCCACTGAGAAGAGGTTGGTCATATCCCTTTGTCTCCCACACTTCAAATATATTTATAAACATTGATGAGATCCCACTCAAAGGGTTCCAACCAGTGGTACAAAGTCCACATGGCAGCCAGTTACTAACAGCTTCTCTCAGGGATCCACACTGGGGCCAACACTATTTATTCTCTTTATTACCCACCTGAATGATGTGGGACAGTGCACTCTCAGCAAGTCGGTGAATGACATCTGACTGCCCAGAGAGGTGGTGGATTCCCCATCCCTGGAGATGTTCAAGGCCAGGTTGGATGAGGCCCTGGGCAATCTGATCTAGTTGGAGGTGTCCCTGCTTCTTGGAGGGGGGTTGGACTAGATGACCTCTGGGAGTCCCTTACAACTCTAGCCATTCTATGATTCTAAATTGGAGGGAGCAGTCAATACTTTGGTGAGCAGGGCTGCATTCAGATGCTCCTTGATGGGCTGGAGAAATTGGCTGACAGGAACCTTATGTAGTTCAACAAAAGCAACTGTGGGGTCTTTCACCTGGGTCAGAATAACCCTGTGTAATAGAATAGACTGCCTGGAAAACAGACAAGGAGCTGGAGAATCCCCTGCGTGTTCATCAGTATTTTGCCCTTGCAGGAAAAGCCAGTCACATACACAGGGTATAGTCACCAGGCCACGAGAAGTGATTTTTCAGCCCTTCAGAGCCTGAACCATTGTGTGCACCTTTGGGTTTCTCATTTCAAAAAGACATTGATATAATGGAGCAAGTCCAGCTGTGGGTAATGATGGTCCAGTACCATATTAGGTTGCTTATAGCCTACATCCTAAGAGATACAGCCTGGACACACAGCCCGAAGTAACCTGTTCTTGCTGGACATACTTTGAACCCAGGTTTGAACTAGATCACTACCAGAGTTCCTTTCAAACCTAACCTACTCTATGATTCTGCAAATAATCAAAGTACTGTTCCTGAAGCTCATAAATACTGCATTTCTGTCCCTCTATTTCACTGGACAGGTACAAACATCTGTACATGTGCTGTAAATAAAAGGACTAGTTCTTACTCTTTTAATTACATCAATTAGTTGCTTGGCAAGATATAGTCAGATTCCATGTCTACAAGTGGAAAACTTACTCTCAGTGAAGGACCTCTTCAATTCTCTCTTTTCACCTCTCTCTCTTCCTCGTTTTTGCTTTTCCCTTCATTCCTTTTAATCTCTTTTCCTCTACTCTCCTTTTCCAGACACCTTTGCCCCAGGTCTTTACTCATTATACTATGATAATATCAGGAACTGGAATATCCTTCCAAGTGCCACGATTATCTTCTACTGGAAACTTGAGAGGTCTGTATGCAAAGAAGGGCCATAGACACAAATACATGCCAACTTTAATTTATGCCTGCTTTGTGTTTAGGAAGTTAAATTCAGTCATGTGAGTTAGAAAATAAAATTTTCAAACAAACTGGAAAACTCTAAAATCTGAAAAATTAAATTCTAGAGTTTGAACACTCCATATGGACACCATGCCCATCCAAAAGGACTCCTGTAATAGCAGGTTCTACAACAATTACATCGTTACTTTGAAAAGCCGGCTAAATTTCAATATTTGCAGTGAAAAAGAAACCCAGCCAACCAGACGGGAACATTCTACATTGGATGAAGGGATGAGGTTGGTTTTGCACAGAAGAAAAAAAAAAAAAACAACTTGAAGAAGCAATAACCTTGAAATAAACAAACCACAGATATAGAACTACCGGCAGAGAAGTATCAGGGACAAGTACTTCTCTCAAGAGAAACACGCTAATTAAAGTTTTAACGGGTGAATAATAAAACCAAACCTTTTAACATTAGTAAACATATACACAAAATACAGGAAAAAGTGGTTCTAAAATGCACGAACAAATGGGTAGAAAGCTAAATGTTACTTCTGCAAAAACATCTGCTGTTGTCAATGGAAGATCTGCGGGATTAAACTTGCAGAAATAACTTGTTATTTTATTCAGAATGACTCACTACACTTACCAACTGCTGTGCTGCATTTTTCTCACTTAAGTTCTTCATAAAAACATTAACCTGAAAATCTGCGACCATGTATTTTTCTGGCAACTGAAAATACCACTTACAGAAGCAGCTGCACGTAACACTGAGCACATCAACAATGTGCTTGTAATGCAAGATACTGACACCTGAGTGCTCTGCACTTCTACTGGCTGTCCAGGCACTGTCTTATCACACCTAAGGTGCCAGCCCTTATTCTGAAAATGTTAAACATTCTCAGTAACATCCTTTAAAATTCCTAATTAACTCCCTGAAACATGATCACCTTTGATAGTTGGCATCCTCTGCCTGATGAAGCCCAGGACACAAAGGATCCATCTATTATTGTACACAACCCTTTTGCTATCATGCCAGAAGTCTGGAAAGGGAAGTAAAGGAAAAGAGATTATTATAAGGGATGAAGGGAAAAGCAAAAATAAGTGGAAAAGAAACAAGTAGAGGGAAAGGGAGACTTGAAGCAGTCCTTCACCAAGGACATGTAACCAAACATATCCCAGTGCCTGAAGGAAGTGCAAAAGCACCGGGGTACCTTACCCTACTCATGTATTTAACTATCAATATTTCGTAGGAGTACAGGAACACAAGAAAAACCCTGAGACAAAACTTTAAGTTGCCTCTTGAGAGGAAAAGAAAGGTTTCTTCTGTCCATGGATAGCTCAGCAGAATCATTGCAGTTCATTAACACAGGAGACCGAGCAAGCACATTACAATCCCCCTCACGAAGACAGAAGTCACAGACCTACTTCTCCTAAAAAAAAAGCTCTAGTTTTTCATGCCAAGATTATCTGTAAATTACTCCACTGCAAACCAGCTTCCTTTCTCTTCCCATTGGGGAAACTAATCCAAACCTTTCCTCTTCTGCTGGCTGGGATCTTTCTTCCAATTTCAGTTTTAATTTCACCATCATTAATAAGATGCTGATATAAATAACCATTATTCTGTAGCATTTTTTTCCCCCCTAAAAGGATCAGTTAACCCTATCCTCCCTACACGTTTGCTGTGTAAAGCTGACTTAACGGTACCTGACCATTTCTATTCTACCAGCCTGGTGAAATATATAATGCAACATTTTTTCAGTTAAGACACAGTATCATGCCCTCAGGTAAACAATTACTGCACATCCAATCCTGGTCTCAGCCAGGCCAGAGTTCACCCCCACCTGCAGCCAGCTCAGGTGAGCTGAGTTGACTGGCGCTGTTCACACCCCCTGCAACATCACACCCCCACAAAGGGGCTGCTGGGGAGGGGTGGGTCTGGGGCAGTCAGAGTGTGGACAGGTCAGTTGGTCACCCGTCACATCGGTGCAGTGCTCCCTGTTATCCTGTGCACACATTCTGTCCCGGGCTCTGCTGTCGTTCCCCCCTCCTGGTGTGGTGTCAGTAACTGTCCTTACCCCAGCCCGTGGGGTCTGTCCTCCTCGGGAGGCGTGAGGGGATGGTGTGGGGTGCTCAGCTGCTGCCTGGGGCTGAACCACATCAAAGAATTATGCAGGTTATTACACTGTGAAGGTAATTTTATTTTTATTTTTCAGTCAAGGCTCCTGTCCTATCCTTTACTCAGTGTATGATTAGCACACTGCCATTCATGTGAAAAGCTAGAGGACGGAGACACAGATGAAACCAAGGGAGTGGTGTAGGAATGGCTTTCCAAACCAGGTGCCACAAGTGGTTACAGTGTCACAGGAACAACTATTTATCATTAGTGGTCAAGTTATTAATGTTCATTATTATTATTATTATTAACTAGGTGTTACAGGGTTAGTAACCCATGCCTGTCTACTAATAGTTGCTGCTCTGCATGAAATGTCTGCAGCAAGTGATTGACAGTGACAGCTTACCAGGTAGTTTTGCTCTCGTATTAACCAAATCACAGTTTGAGTTCAGCAAGAGAGAGGAGCTAAATATAGCACAGACCCTGGAGCTAGGCAGAAGACACATGGAGGCATGAAGAAACATTGAAGGAATTTAGATGTGGGAGTATTTTATTGAGGAGGTACAGTTCAACCTCTGTACTGGAATTTTTAGTATCCCAAATTCATCTAAACTTGTGTGGTTAATTTCTTCTTCTTTTTCACCTAGATTAACTGAAAACATTTAATTTGGCCTCTGCAGAGTTGCCATGACACACTGATGAGTCACTACTTACTGTTCCTCTAACTCAAAACACTTGAGAAATTTTTTTTGTCTATAAAAAGCCAGGATCCAGTTACAGGTCAGTTCTAGACACCTGACCTGTTTCCCAGAAAACAAAAGGAGTCGGTTTTGGAAGGAAAGGCAGTTTTGCAATTTAGAAGCAGGCTGCCTGTATTCATTTTCTGGTTGATCCATAAATACCCTGTGTAATTCAGAAGTCATTTCTTGCCTTGGCTAACAGCTCTCTACAATTGCAAAGTGAAATCCAGTACTATTTGTAAACTGCTCATGTCTAGTAAGGACCAAGTAAGCTGACAGAAAATAAATCATCACAGCATCATAACATACTGGTCAAAATATTAACTGCACTGCTTTGATGTCACCAACTCCGAGAAGTAAGAAATTATGAGATTAATTTACATATTACTCTCCTTGCCGCCTGGAAGCAAAACAGTAAGCTTTTGTATGCAAATGATAAAACCAAACGCACATCAGGCTTTTTGATATACACCATTGCTTGGTTTAAACTGGTCACATCCCAGGACAGTCAGATACCAGAGAAGCAGCAGCTGTGTAAGAAGAGAAAACAGCTAGAAGGATAAAGAGCGAGTGAAAGAATGTGACCTGTGGCATTTAGCTCAGGCAATTAACACCACATCTGGATTGGTAGCTAATGCATGAGTGTGACTCAAGGGTACAATCTAGTAATGTATCTTAATCAAAGGCAGGCAATATTTTATCAGATCAGAGCAGGAAACACATATTGGCCTCTTAATGGTAAACTATTCTGAAATCAACGTTTCCTTTATTATGAAGCCCTAAGTAGCCCTAACGTCAGCCCTGGAGCAAAGACTACTCCATGCCCGTGTATCCCAAAATTTCCCATTCCTACTGTGTATTTTTGCTGCTGGACGGGGAACCACACTGCAGCATTACTTTGTGTACGTATGAAGCAAGTTCCCTATGCAACTTCCCTTTACAGAGTCCTCAACTCATTTAAAGAGACTCCACTCTGTGATGAAGCTGAGTAATTAAAAAATAATTCAAAGCCAAAAAAAAAGGAAAGAATCTGGAGTAAGACCAGCATGTTCTTTCAAAAGCTTTCTGAGTCTGGTGTTAGAAGATAAATGCCCTGTAAAAACTGAAGAGTTAAAATCCCTAGATGGAGCCCTTCAGCTCTCTGGAATCTAAGGGGCATCAAAGTCATGTCTGCACTGGGAGTTCAGCACCAGAAAAATCAGCATATAGTCCCACCTAAAAGTTCCAGGTAGGCATGAAAGTAGCTTACAAGGCTTTACTTCATTCTTTCTCAGCAAAAACATTTCCCATAAGACAATGTACAAAGCCCTAGCATTTCTAAAGAGGCATTTCAACCTCTGCATGGGTTGGACCCACCACAAATTGTTGCCTGCTTGCTGGTTGTTGGGTTTTTTTTTGTTTTTGGTTGTTTTTTTTTTTTAATTAGGCCACTAAATGAGTCTGTTCTAAAGATAAATAGTCCTTTGCAGTCATGACAGATCAGCATGAGGTTTTGGGGGAAAATCCCAGGTAACCCTCAGGCACAGAATCTAACAGCAAATGGCAGGATTTTCCATTGATCTCTGATCTCCAAAACCCTCTTAACCAACAGACAATTTAACTCTTAGGTCAACGCTCCTTACCCTGACAATTCCAGGTAACCTCACCATGTCACATCCTAGTCTCCTTCGATTCCCTAGCCACCCATTCTTATCAATAGCATTTTAGGGGAATGAGATTTGTATTTCAAAAGCTTTTTCTCTTTAAAGTTTACAGAACTATTGTTTGTATTGTTATTGTTAATTATTATTATTATTTTATTGTTGTTATTATTATTCCTTGATCAAAATGCAACAAACAGCTTACAAGGGCACACATTGTCGTTTATCTCTCCAACCACTGGAGTTCTTCAACTGTCTCATTCGATTCAAGTGACATTTCTGTAAAGCCTTGTCATTACAAGACTAAAACAGTGCTGGGAATGTACGCAGCGTCTCAGTATGTCTCAGTTCTGAGGTTTCCTTCTGCTGTGTCAGATCAGATCAGTAAGAAGCAGTTTTAAAGGGTGTACTGATCATATAGCTCTTTGCTATAAAGTACATTTATTTTTAAATGCAAATGGCAACAAAAAGCAAGTTTTTCACTCAGGGACTTTACTCGGTTAACAATGTGTCAAGTAAACCTCTGTGTAAAATAAGTTTTAGGAGAGTAACTTCAGGGTGGAGGGATTGTTTCTTATTTACTCCTTTTCAACAAACTATTTGTAAAATGACTAAAAATAGATGCTTTCACATCCCAAACCAATGCAAATGACCCCCCAAAGCAAGGATTGGCTTTTAAGTGTTTTTAAGGGTTGGCTTTTAAGTCCCCTCCCACATAAGAGAATCACGTAATCACTCTTGAAAACAATGTGCAAGATCACAGTAAAGTCATCCCGTTAACTGCTCAGAGGATCCAAGAAGCTACAGATATGTAAGTACAGAAAAGAATTAACTTTTTTTTCTAACCGAACAACAGCAAACAAGCCCAGAAGCTCTTTTATCTTTTTTTCTTTTCTTTTCTCAGTATATTAATTATTGTTATGAGGTAGGAAGGATAAATGATGTTTGGATGGGAGAGACAAGACTTGTGGAAGAAATTCCATTATAATTTATATTCACATATTAATTTGCTGCCAGTTAATTATCATTTAAAAGATCTGTTGACACACAGCATCCAGTTATTTCATGTATTTTCTTACAATACAGCCTTTCAACAATCACGGGGAAAAATCTGATACTGCATTAGCTTAGTTGACTTCAAGTTTAGGATTAGTAGTTTAAATTACTCTTATGCACAAATAACTGCTGTAGAGTAGTAAGGGAAGCACTACAGTTTTTAAGGCATTCACTGAACCTTACAGAACACTTAAAGCAGAAGAGAGCCTTAAAACAAATGAATGCTATGGCTGAGAATGCATAGTTCGCTCTATCCCATGTGCTCCTTGTTTATGAGACTACCTTTATTATCAGTTCAAGAACTCCTCAGTCAAGCTTCTCACATCTAAATATTGCAATAGGAAATTTCCAGAATTCAAAGGTTTATGAGCAAAAATAATTTTCCTCTTTTAACTTCTGACATGCATTTCTTTCAAAGTTTTAAGGAATTCTTTTTCTGAATTGCAATTCCAAAATACCTTTTTCGTAATTATTGATCTTTATGCCATAAAGCTGAAGAAGTATTACAAGTGATATGATTTTTATATATCTTCCCAATCAAAAAGGATCTATTTTTCCCTATTATGCTGGCAGACCAAGACTGTCCAAGAGAGAATAACTGAACTATCACCTATCTTAAAACACAGATCCAGCACGCATGCCTTGGAGCCAAGAACACAAGCGGTCTCTCTAATATTTTTTACAGGTCCTCTTGGAGAGAGGAGGGAACCAAAAACTTACCTGGTAATTAGTCTTTTAAGAACTCAGATCTTGTGCCTTTCTCTCTGAAAGAATGAGGAGTATGTATAAATGTAATGGGTAATAAACTTAAGCTAGATTTCTGAAGTTGCTTCTGAAATATAAAGACTGTCCCTGGACAGGTTTTGTATCACCCAGAAAAAAAACCTCAACCAAACCACATATAAAAGGTGTGCTTGTTTTCTAGTACTAAAACACAAATTGCTATTTTGACACCTTTTTCTTCTGTCTGCATGAAAGTAATTGCCAGTGGCTCAGATGTTTAGTTTGTCTATCTGTTATATTTTAGTCTCTCTGCTTTTTATGTACACCTAGGCGAGAAAGCTGAAGGAAGGTTAATCATCTCAGCACCAGCATGGCTCTTCACAACATGCAGCTCTGGTACAGGTGGTTTTGTAAGATAGTTCTCACACTTTTCATAGGACAGATCCCATTTGGAAGGAGCGAGCCAACAGATAAAAGAGACACAAACAACTTCAAATGACTACCACTTTTTCTATAACTAGATATGCAGCATTTTATCTCAACTTCTTTATTTTAATATCACTTCTAATGTCGCTGTTATTTTGGAGCACCAAATACAAGTCACACAACTTTGCAAGACCTATAGTAATGGAAAAAAGCAGGACTATAAAGATCCCACGGTTTGTGCATGTGCAAATTCTGTTATGCACTTGAGGAATATTATAATTCTTCTTAGCCATCACAAAGAGATTTTCATTCATTAAATACATACTTGGTGCCCTCTGATGTGTGACTTACAAATGTGGTTTTATCAGTCCAACCAGTCTGGGTCCACACCAAGGAAGAATAAAAGCACTAACCTGAAAACTATTACATCAAAATCAATTGTGGGTTGTGACCTGAGGATTCAGCCTATGGGTCATTACCTACCTGCTGCCATTTAGGAGGCAAAACTCAACAGTTATTAAAAATGGTAAATTAGCATAATGCACTGGCAGCAGACGACTGCTGAAGAATTAGAAAGAAACAGGAAACTTTAGGAAATGCCCACCTTTTGACTCAGGTTTACTTTTATTTTAGTGGCTAAGACATAAAATGAGATATAGGTACCAAAAGTGAACATTCTTTCGATGTTAATAAGGTGTTCTGCTCTGAAACTTAGCAGGCACACTTCTTGGCATACATAAATTAGTTGAATCAAGCCTTTTTCTCGAATGGAGCAAACACTCTCCAGTGAAGATCGCTTATATAGTAAATTAGAAACTCAAGTGGTAGGTATGACTGGTCAACAGAAAATATTTTTTTTAGAGATTAAGGAAAAAATTAAACCTATAACCACAGCTATTTTCCATCTTCTATTTCAACACAGCTTATACCTACAGGCACTGCAGGGAAAGAGAAGCCCTGACCATTTCTTTTAAATAATTTATATACTTTATTCACATATAAACAGCATCACTCCCCAACGCTGCTCATTAAAGAAATATTTTCTAATTCAAAGTGACTAAACCCTACTACATATAACGTCAGGAGAGATCTTTCCTTGCTTTTCTAGGAACTTAATTGGTACCCCTCTTAAATTAACTACTGGACAGATGGACCAGGGATTCACCTCCCACGAGTGAAAATGATGAAGAGAGACAGACAGGCAAACCACACATTAGATTACAATACACAGCTAAAGCCTTTTACATGTTCCCTGTTCTGATGAAAAGACAGATGGTGCTCCTTCAGCAAAAGCAGGAGCTGAGAACAAGAAGGAGAGTAATTTATAACATAAGAGCGAGCAAGCTTTGTATGGCTGCTTGTGCATAGTCCAGACCACTGTAATCCAAGACTGCAACACTGCAATTGTGGACTCATAGCTTAAGTCTACCCTTGTTTATCGTTGTGTGTAACACTGTGATACCACATACAAAGCTCATTGTACATGATCATCTCTGTGAACAAGGGCTTTCAATTACGTAGTACTTCCAGGCTGGAGCCACCTTCTGTTCGTTAAACACCTCTTGCAGCGGCCACTCTCTTCTGAGCTGGGCTCTTGTATGCTGCTGTATAAATGTAAAATAAATGAGTACTGCCAGTCAAATGTTTTGACAGAAAATCAATCTCCTAAACCAACTCATTTTCGTTCCTTGATGAGATTACCAAACAGGCTTTGAAAGGCACCTGCACAGATTTCAGACATGCTACATTTTGCAAGCTGACTGACATGGAGCTGTGACTTTTTTTCCCTGAGTAGACACTTGCTACCAAACATCAAGAAAGCACACCAAACAGAATAAAAGGCTAACAAATTTCCACTTTTTTTTTTTCCCCACTGGTGATTGGAAAAAAAAAATACAATGCTAAGACTTAAAAATGGCAGGTCAGAGAACTAAAACCTTGGGCAAACCTTACAATTCATTTTAACTCTCCCAGGCATAAGATCCCCCCAGGTAGAAGCAGAGAGCAAAGGCCATGCCCCTAGGCTGGAGATATCCTAGGACACAATGAATACGAGAAGTACTCTGGGATCACAGTGAAGTAACTTCACAAGCTCCCAGTACAATGCTACACAATGCTTATGTTGGATACCTCATCAACTGAGCAGAAAAAAAGCAGGGATGTAGTGGTGAGTATGCTTCCAGGTACACAGACACCCAGAGGTATCTGGAAACCCATCTCCTGTGTGGGACTAAGCTGGGGTTAGAACAGACATCATAGGAATATTTTGCCTTCTGGTGAGGCATTTCAGAAGTTCATCTTGAATTGCCAAGTCCATGAGGTTGTATAAGGGAAAAGGCTCAACAAAACCAGTGAGTGCAAATTTTAGAGAAATTTAAATAAGAGACATCCACATTTTTTAACAGGGAGGTTGACTGATCAAAAACTACAGTACAAAAGGCTAATTTGTTTTCTATTCTCAAACTCAAGATCAAACACCATCTTAGAAAATATGCTTTAAATTAAAAGTTAATGGAATCCAAGCACAACTAACTAAAATAACAGCATAACCTGGATTATATGCAAAACACACAAAAAGTATGCAAGATGAGCCTGCTACTGTTTTTCCAGAAACATTCATAGAGGATGGCATATGCTCTGTGTATAAGCAGCCCATCACTAAGGATGGGTGCTCAGAAATAAACAGCAAACTGACACAAAGAACAGAATTAAACACGCCCCCTTCACCCCTCCCCCCCCTTCAAAAGGTCTCATCTTACTTAACAGCCTCTACACTGTTTAGGAAGAAAGTAGCTTTTTACATGCAGCCCTGCTTAAGAGTGAAGGTGAAATACCTACCAAGATGAATGGAGGTCATCCAACGACAGGCAGAGCTCAGAGATGCAGCTCAGGAGACACAACAGACAGTAGCAACTTTTATCATCTGCTTGGGCTCCAAACTTAAGCCCAAGGGGTTTGGTTTGGAGGGGTTCAGGTTTTTGGTTTTGGGTTTTTTTTTGGTGGTGGTGGTTTTGTTTTAAAAATATATATGCAGATAATGCAACACCTAGACACCACAGTGAATGCTCAGAAACACCCATACACACCTACATATAAAGAAAATACTAATACGCATCTAAAGCATTAGAAAATGTCCTACCTACATTGACAGTCAAAAGATCTTGGGGCTAACAGAGGATCAAAGAGAATGCTTTGCCCACCCAGGGCTGACTTCTACAGCATGCATCGATGTGCTGTGGTGTTCCAGCTTTCTTCTCCTCAGTTTGTGGCCAGATTGTCCAGCCACAGAACTGCTCCCTGTGTATATCCATGCTATCATCATGGAGAGACACAAGCACTCTCTCATCCAGGACTCCTTCTCAATAGAGACAGGGTTTTATGCAAGGGTGAACATCCTGCTTTGAGAAACAACATGTTATTGGTTAATTTATTATATTAAAGATCTGACTTCATGGTGCAAAATTAGGTAAAGTGACTTAGGAATTCTACTCTTGATGTAAAAAAAATAAATTCACTTGAAAGTACAGATTTTTTCCTAAACCATAGTTAAACATGTTTGTATAATAGATATTCTAAATTTTACAAACATTTATACAAGATAAAGGAAAGGATGTGACAGTTATGCACATTATTTATGAACCAAAATTATTAGAACTTTACAGCGACGTTAAAATTATGCTGTTACTACATCATAGTTACTACAATGAACTACTCATCATAAATCTTATTCTTCTTTACATATGTTTAAAACATTATTTAACCTAAATTTCAAGGAAGAGATGAGTAGCAGACAGATACCACGATGGGAGTGTGAACAAGCCTTCAGAAACAACTAAGAGAAACAAACCAAAATATCCCACTCATCTGTATCCTGAAGAATACCCAAACCCTTACCACTTTCAGCAAAAAGCCATTTGTTACATTTATATAAAACAAGAGTCATTCTACGTGCTTCTATAAGTGGAAAAATGACATGGGAGGAAGGTATACCAGGACTATCCTCAGAGTAGTAACTACTGTATTAATCACTCATCAGACACACAAACACCAAGATACTGTGAATGATGAGAAATTAACTACTACAGAACTACTGACATCCTTAAATCAGCACTGCAGCTGGAGTTGCTATTTGCCACTTTAATTCCTTTACTCAAGGCAGAAAAGTACTCCCCCTTCAGATTCGACTTCCAACCCTGCACTCAGCACTCCCAGCTCTGACACACGGTACATACCTCACAGGTATCTGAGAATGAGAGGACTGTACATCTACTGGTCAGAAATTACTCACCTGTCATTCCTACTGCCTGTGCAACACAGCAAACACAGGCTATCTGGATGCTAAATATCTTCCTTAAACATCTACAATACCACTCATTTATATATTTCAATACATGTCCTGCACTATCCATAGGTTCAGTGTTTACACAGAACCTTATGGCCCCATGCTAAACCAACCAGAAACCTGTCCCATCTGGTTTATAATCTGAATATGTTGGAGCTACATTAGTCACAAACAACCTGAAATAAATGGGGCCATCTCCACAAAACATGAAAGAAGATACTAAATTCACGACTTAACACAAGGATAATGAACCCTTAAAACTGAGAGGCATTTTCCAGAAAGTCTTTTTAAAGGTACGACAGGCTACAGTTGGTTGTAAATACTGTGTGTTGAAAGGCAGATCCTCAGAAAACAGCTAGATGTTTTCATTAAAGGTACCAGACAGACCTAAGGCTCAGGTTACACCAATTTTTACCTCCACACAGCATTCCACATTAAAGCAGACTCAGTCTTGTTTTGATTGCTGTCTTGCTCCATCAGTGGTGCCTCTAAGAGACACCATTTTGCAGAACAGCTGCTCAAGGAGTAACGTCAGATGCCCCATACTTTCTGACACATATGTTGACACTATGCAACTGTCAGGTAACACCACTCCTAAGAGAGATTTTGCACTGGGAGCAATGTCAACAGGACGAGGTCCTTTCCGCTTCTGAAATTCTGCTGGATCATTTTTTGTAATTTTAAGTCCCCCAAATCACTGTCACTCTGCAACAATTCCATGCTACTTCTGACTTGAAATGTGTATTGAAATTTCTACTGTATTGACAACATGTGAAATTGTTCAGCTGCATTATGTCTCTTTTGCAGCACTACTACAGAGTGACTAAAGAATTAAGTCTTAAGAATTCATGTATGTAACAATACTGGAATTAGATTCCAAAAGCCAATTCTTACACTAGCATTAAACAAGATGAATTATGATAATGCCAACATGGTAAGAATGCTGAAAAGAATTGGTTTCTCTAAACAAGTTAAGCCATCACCACACAAATTGTTAGAAACCAAAACTCCACCCTAAAAATTAACCAAAACAAATTCAGAAGGTTTTGTCTGCTTGTTTGGCCCTTGGAGGCTTCATATGATCCTTTATCATGTTGTTTCTTCAGACTCTTTTTTTTCTCCTCAGTCTGCTTTGAACTGTCTCACCACCTCCTGCCCATCTATAAACTTCACTTTTCAAATACATTACATCTCCGGTTTATTGTTTTGCCCCGTGTGATTTTTTTTCAGGAGAGAAGGAATTGGGATCAAAGCAGAAAAAGCCAAAAAGAGCCATGGGTTTGTTAGTTCGTTTTTGGAAAGAGGCTTGAGAGGTATTTCACCATAATGAAGTTTCATTTCAGTTTTTTTTTTTTACAATCTTGCTTTTTGCAACAGAGGTTGGCCGTTGCTATGCAGAAGCAGTTTTATCTACATTTATTTCAAAACATTCTCTTTTCTTTTTTTTTTTTTTTTGTTGTTGTTAGGCCTACTGAGTTTCCTGCAGCAGTACTGGTTACAGAAATGGACACATTCACCACTTCTCAGACAAACGCTTCCATCTGCAACTTATACGAGCACAAAGACACAGCACGGATACTGCTGTCTGTCTTCTACAGCACCATCTTAATTCTCGGGGTGCTTGGAAACTCCATTGCCCTCACTGTCATTTTTAAAAACAGAAAGAAGATCAACTCCACTACTCTCTATTCAACAAATCTCGTCTTCTCGGATCTCCTGTTCTGCATCGCCTTGCCTACACGGATAGCCTACTATGCCCTGGGATTTCACTGGCCATTTGGAGAAGCACTATGTCGAATCACCGCTCTCTTGTTCTACATCAACACCTACGCAGGTGTAAACTTCATGACCTGTTTGAGCATCGACAGGTTTTTCGCTGTTGTCCACCCCTTCCGATACAAGATCAGAAGGATTAAATATGCCAAGGGCATTTGCATCTTTATCTGGTTTCTTGTATTTGGTCAAACTTTGCCATTACTTATACAGCCCATGTCACAGGAAGAAAATGAAAGGACTACATGTATGGAGTATCCAAACTTTGAAAAAATAGCAAACCTACCATATATACTTCTTGCTGCCTGTTCAGTAGGGTACCTTATTCCCCTGGGGATTATACTGTTTTGTTACTCTCAAATTAGCTGCAAACTTTTTCAAACAGCCAAGGAAAATCCATTGACTGAAAAATCTGGGATAAACAAAAAAGCCATCAATACAATTATCTTTGTAATTATAGTGTTCATCATCTGCTTTACCCCTTACCATGTTGCAATCGTACAACACATGATCAAGAAGCTTCAGAGTGAACCCTTGTGTGCTGAAAGGAAATTTTTCCAGAAGTCACTCCATTATACCGTGTTTCTGATGAATTTTAACTGCTGCCTAGACCCTTTCATCTATTTCTTTGCATGCAAAGGATACAAGAGAACTGTAATGAAAATACTGAGACGACAAGTGAGCGTATCAATTTCAAGTGCTGTCAGGTCCCATCATGACGAAAGCTCACGCGAAGTGGGAGAAACACAAATGACGGTACTTGCAAAATCTTCTAATGGAAAGCTACCTGAAAACTAAAGTCTGCAGTACACTGCAGTAGAGCGAGCTTAAAAAGCCAGGGTCTGCAGTAAAAACTCTTAGTCGTCCCTGCACATCAGCTTAAGTAAGACCGTCTCTCAGATGTCTGGAACTCAAGGAGTGATGTTGGACTAAAAAAGACTTGTCACAGGACAGCGGGAAAACTCAGCATTACGATTTCCTAGCTGTGTCACTTTGACTGATCTCATTTTTTTTTTCCAGGAAACATGCACCATTGTGAACAGTCAGATTCCATACTGCACAGCAGTGGTTTTGTTAGCCAAGTCACAGAAGCAAAGGAAAGCAAACATTGCAATAAACTGGAAAATTTCTGTGTACGTTTGGCTATCACGAGTGCTTAGCTTATAGCCCTTTGGAAGGGATATTGCATTTTCTAGCATTTGGAGCACAAATGTTGTGTTGGACAATTCTCACAGATAACATTGTCAAATGTAACAGTTTAAAAGTTCACAAACTGTTTAGATCCCCCCAACACTGAATATCTCCCCTATGTTAAATTACTCATCTTTGCAAGGTGTATTATATCTTTACTCCTTTTCCTAAAGGAGAATTTTTCTTACAGTTTGTAAAGAGTCTCTACTCTAGTTGTACATAAATTATTTATAAATACAAAAGGTAAGTTGAAGCAGGAGACTGCAATATGAAACTGCACCATTTCAGTTAAAAGAGCAGCAGTACAGGGTTTTCAGAACTTCTGCTTAAGTCAGGCACAGATGCAAGACAAACGTTTCAGAAACAGGAATAAACATTCACAGTTGAAGCCACCAGAAAGTAAATTAATGGGTTAATTTTGATGGTGTGAGATGGCCACCTCTTTTTAAGCACTGCTTACCTGAGAGATCAATAAATGAGAACAGCAGGACTATCTGGGAAAGAACAACCTTTCCCATCACACCTTCGTACAGCTCATCCGGGATCCCTTTGAGCAGCCTGAAAGTGGGCCAGCAAAGATCCCGAATGACTTAAACACATCCTGCTGGAATTGGCTCGATGCTAGTTGAGTATGCAGGATGCAAGCCCTGGGTTCCTGCTGTCGTGCCCTTCCGTCATGTGTCAGCTTCCTTCCCGACTATTCCTGGACCACTGTCCTTTCTTTTGTCTTCTGCCTTGTCAATATACCTTCACCCACCAATACAACTTGGTCACTGCTAGGTTGTGATGGAAAAGGCATGTTAAAGCACTGATGATTATTGGTAAAAGCTATGCCAGATGTCAGAATAAATGTTATTTATTGCAGCTGTATCTCTTTGGTATTGAGGTTGCACTCAAAGTCAAACCTACAGACTTGCATTTCTCATTTTGAGATTCCTTACTTCCTCACATGTTGACCTCCACCTACCTGCAGACACAAAAGGGTCATTATCTGAACAGCAGTGCGGAAACATAACATTAACAATTACTTTCTTGCAGGAAAGAAAATGCAAAAGACCGTGTATTTCATACCACTTATATTGCCAAAATTGAGTTTCTAATTATAAAAGACACTATGTGGATACAGAAAAAAAGGACTGATAAAAATAATTTTTAACAGGAGAAGTTTTCTACTGTTCTGCATGATATAGCAGTTCTTGTCAGCTTTTTTAATAAACTGTTTTATAATATTATTTAAGAATTTGTTCTGGCTGGAGAAAGCAAATGATAACCTGATAAAACCATAGACAGACCACTCAAATAACCAGAAGCTGTAAAAATAAAATATATGTGTTATTAACATCACACCAGTACAAGCTCATTTTATTCTACTAATGTCTAGGGTTTTTTTTAAATTTTTGGTATGTGTTTCATCTAACTGTGAGTATAAAACCTTAAAGACAAAGTGTCTTTTTTACATTTGTCTGTAAAATATAACACAAACACATTACAGCATCATGTAATGCAGATGCCTATTCTCCTCTAAGGAGAAAAAAAGTGAAGATCTGTATTCAAACTTTCTCTGTCCCATTTCATTGAAAATAATGGAACATTAGCAGTTCCATTATTTTCAAATTTAGGCTGTCTCTTTAAATCCCAGCAATATCCTCAAATGGCATCAAAATATTGGGTTGGCTCTAATAAGCTTTAAAGTATTGGTCCAGTTCGACACAGGCTTGAGAAAAGTTACTACTTTTTTCTCCTTATTTTTGTCTTTCTCGAATGCTGAAGAAACCAACAAAATAAAAACTTCAAAAGCTAAGATAAATTCTGCTTCCTGACCAGAGTCCTAAGGGCACAGACAGCCAGAGTGATAATTCATAGTCATGTCAGCTGATGCTACTGCTTCCTCTCACCAATCATCAGCATGCACTCACAGCTCATGCACTTTCATATCAATGAGGAGCCTCTTTAATCTGTGCTTATCTGAAACTGCCAAAAGGAGCGGTGGTGGTTTCGGTCAGCCTAGGACACTCAGTTGAAGTCATTTAGAGAGCATCTGTCCTATTTGTTCAGCCAGCTGTGCTGCAGGGCTGGTAGCCACCACCAGAGAGACAGTAACAAGCTGCTGCATGGGAGCAAATGAGAGCAGTAATTGGTTTTCTTCAAGATGCCCTATCTATTCATCCGTCTGGTACGCTTCCCCAGTAGTATTTGCTGGAGTATGTCTACAAGAGCAGTTATCTGTAGTGGCACATCTCAGGTCCATCTCCTTGGGCCTGTCACACAGCCAAAAATAAACGGGATAAATTCATACCTGGTATCCTTTTCCTCTCCAACACTATGTAACAGATGTAGCTGTCTTAAAAGACATGAGCTTGGCGCACCATGCAACATACAGCTGAAGCAGTAGGTGCTTTGCCAAAGAAAGTGACCTTTTGCTTTGGCAAAAGCTTTAGATACATTCTGGGAAATGCACCCTTCTGTGTGAAAGCCAGGGAAATGGTCATACAGATCTGGAGCTCACTCAGCTTTTCACATAGGTAGGTCTTGATCTCCTAAGTAACAAGTGATAGGACAAGAGGATATGATCTCATGTTGTGCCAGGGAAAGGTTCAGATTGAATATTAAAAAAAATATCTTCACTGAAAGGGTTAATTACAGAATTGAGTCACAGAATTAATTAATCACAGAATTGGTTGTCAAACATCAGTACAACAGGCTGCCCAGGGAAGTGGTGGAGTCACCATCCCTGGTGGTGCATGGGGATGTGGTTCAGTGGTGGACTCGGCAGTGCTAGGTTAGTGGTTGGACTTGATGATCTTAAAGGTCTTTTCCAACCTAATCTGTTCTATGAGTTCTGTGATTTTACATACATAAAGGAGTTAACAAGAAGCAGCAGGTTCAAATTACTTGCTTATTATAAGTATCTGACTGAAGTTCTTTGGGGAAACTGGGTCTCTATTGGAAGGTGAGGTCCACTCAGGATGTCATGTTGATGATATAATGCTAGAATATCGTTTAACTCTGCACTTTAGAGTTGCTAAGAGGATTCCAACTAGACTACATGTCCACTGCTGACATCTCTTTCAAATCATACAATCACATCAGGCAGGGAAAGCAACAGAGCATACAGAAATAAAAACAATGATGAGAATCAAATGGTAAATTTTTAGTGTCTCTGCCCAAGTCCAGAAAAGGAAGTTGTACAGACAACTGATGCTGAACACATGACCAAGTGAAGGTGCACCATGTGAAAAATCCGAAGAGAGACAAGTTTTCAGCAAAAGAGCATTTAGTGCCTTCACCTTTTCTTTTGGTGAGAATGCAAAACCAAGAATTAGTACTGCAAGTGTTCAGACAGGTTCCTTCAGCCTCCCTGGACTGGAAGATACTGAAGCCTACATGAAAGAGTGGAGATAAAGAACAAAATCTCCTGTGCCTTACTGTACCAGCAGAAGAGGACAAGTAATCCCCTGGGCATTGCTGCCTGACTCTTTTGACTGTGGGCCTGAAAGCTATGCAGAAGCTATGACCTGTCAGCAACATGGTCACCTCCTAGAAAAAGGAGTGGTAAACATGCTACCACAAATAACACAATTCACGAAGGTGGTTAATGACTTTTCTGAAACCAGCAACCTCATTAGTATGAAGGAAAAAAAAAAGGAGTTTGTGGTTTTGGGGTTTTTTAACCATATGTTGTATTAAAGACTAACATTGAGTTCTGAAACTCAAAAGCTTTCAGGTAAGCAAGAAATGAAAAGACTCCAAGAAAATAAGACAGCCTCCAACGCAAGGAAAATAGGGTGCAACTAAAAAGAAAGAGAAGCTTTGCTGTACACGGCCAGTTTTGGAGGAACTGAAAAGCAATGACGTTATCCCTTGTCTCCTATCTCCACATATGTGGTACAGAACAGGGGAAGAACTCAAGACAAACTAAGGTTTGTATCTTAGAAGTAATCCACTGCAGTGGCTCAATACAGACAGGGTCAACAGACACCAAGAACCACTAGAAAAACGCCAAATTCATCTGAGTGAGGTATTTCCTAATACAGTCTCAGCTAAGATGCAGCCAGCACACTAAAGCTGTGGTACAAAATCAGCTCAACCAAGCCACAACTCCTTCCTGAAGGAAAACAGAGGAATTGCTGTTTGTGTAGTTCATGCCCAGACATATTTCCTCATTTTTTCCCCCTCAGAATATTCTCTTAGCTTCCTGCAACGTCTAACTTTGGACTTCCTGAAGCAGATGTCTCATCTTTGCACACGACTGTTCTCAATCAATTTTTCTTCCATCAGCCCAACTGATCCCTTTTTAAACTCAAAATGTCATTGCCCACAACATCCTGCAGCAAAACGTTCCACAGTCTCACTACCCATGGCATTTGGAGCTATTTTCTTTTGCTTGTGACACCATTAAGTTTCATTTGTAGCTCCCTGCTTCTTGTACTACAAATGTGTGAACAGGCTGACTCCTTATTTACCTTGTCCACATTACACATGATTTCTCAGAACTACATCAAATCCCCTTACTTCAAGTCACCTAGTTTCTTCTCCTATGAACAGTCAAATGAAAGCTGTTCATCACAGACAAAGGAAAGAAGGTTAAGTGCGAAGAAAGATTGCAAATCTAACTGTGCTTGAGCTGGATGGCAGAAGACAACAAGGAATTGATATACATGGGGAGATCACCAGGTGCTGATTTACTTTTCCTACCACAGCAGTTGTGGTGGTTTTACAACGTGGCTTCTTCAAGAAGCAGCTAGAAGCTTCTTAAAGGACCAACAAAGCAAATCCCAGCTGGGCTCCCAAACCCTGTTACTGACAAGGCCGTCTGGGCCAATCAGCGCCGGTCACAGCACCTCTGGGAATCACATTTTAGAGAGAGAAAAATGCACACTGTTGCTTTTTCCACTGGAGAGGGGAGTGAGAAGATGTCAGAAACTTTGCAGGCACCAAGGTCACTGAAGGGGGGGAGGAGGAGGCACTGAGAGAAGATTCCTCATGACCTGTGGAAAATACCATGGTGGGGC
>VXBZ01005973.1:0-21762 GCA_013399135.1 Heliornis fulica
AAGTTCTCTCAATATATAAATTTCATAGTATAGTACTATTTGAAGAGGAAAATGGAAACAAAACAACAATAACAACCCACAAACAACAACAACAAAAACAACAAATTAAAATAAAACCAAAACCAAACCAGTGAATGGAATTAAATACGTGACTTATTTTCCAAACACTAACAATCAAGCAAAAGGACTGGTTAGTATGTGGATCAAAAAGACCTGGAAAGGATAAAAACTTCTGACTGATGACTCTGTTCTTCTACCCACTGATGTTTTCTCACTATCAACCATGAATAGAGCTTGGCAATAAATAGTGCTTTGAATCTATAAATCAGCTAGCGCAGAATCTTTTCTTCCAGGAAAACTCCCACTGACTCCAGTTGCTTACAGGATTTGGCATTTTCTAATGAGAAGCCTGGTCTGTGGAGTTTTCCTCGCCCTAGTATTGCAGACTTTTGTGAGGAAGACTCAGCACCTTGCAGGGGAAGTCCTTTGATCATTCCCTCACTGTCTGGGAAATGTATCCCTATGTCACAGGGAAATGTAAATTAGGATGTTGCTATGACAGGAAGTGGATCTCTAGCTTTAGTGTTTAACTTACACATAGGCACCCTGTGAGTAGTTTCCTGCACATCTTGAGGAACTGAGTGCCTACCTGCTTCTGGACAGGCATTCTACCAGCATTTTAAGGCAACTAGAGACCTTTGTAAATGTAGCCCACAGCTCCTGAATACTGAGGTTTGCTTCACAGGGCTATCAGCCACCCTTAGCTCCCACTACATTTAATTCAGTGTGAAAGCACTGGAAAATCCTCAAACAAGCGACATGTCAGTAATAATTCTAGGGGAAGTCCTGGAGTCTGACACTTTCCAACTTTCCAGAAGACTTCTCTGACTGCTTAGCCATGCTTTTCAGGAGTACAAGGGAACAGGAGGTAGTTAGGATTTGCTTTGCCTCAGCTTTTAACATCTGGTAAAAATGGTTCCCTGTGGGAGAAGGTTTAAACATACAGATTTCCAAACTGCAGATCCTGCTTGGTTGGCATGCTTCGGAAGGACAAACTTTCTGGTTTGGAGTTGTTTTGTGGGGTTTTTTTTGGTTTGGTTGGTTGAGGTGAGGCAGGGGTGAAGGAGGGGACACTTTGTTTTTCTTGTGGGTTTTGGTGACTTGGAGATGATTCATGTACAGGAGAGCAACAAAAGCCCGTAAAACTCCTGTGGCAAAAGTACAATGGATTTTGGATCTGTTATGAAACCAGGGATTGCAGGGTGCACATGAGGTGAAATACTCATACCAGTGCATTAAATGAAGGATTTAGATCCCAGCTTTCAGGACACATTCTGCTTCATCTAATCTGTTCCAAAGAAACCTGTTATCCAAAGAAACTCAAACAAATAAAGATGGTAACAAAAGCCTGCCAAAATCTTCTTGTGTGAGATTCTTCCAATCTTCTCTGCTCCTTATGAGTTTGACAGCAACAGAAGCAACTCAAAGCAGAAAAGTGTCATAATCGTTTTATGCCTGCACTTCCCTGGCCCCTGCCTGAATGAAGTTTGCACGGGGAAGCTGTGTCAGCACTGAAAAAACCCTGATGTGACTGCAGCTCATCTTTACCAAGCTCATTATAAATTCTGTTAATAGCAATGTTAATGTTTCAGACACTCATTGTAAAGGTATAAAGGACAGCTGCTCTCTCCATCCTCTCCATCTCCAGTCCTAATTTGGAAGGATCAGGTTCTCAACTGGTGTAAACTGATGCAGCATCACTGATATCAATGAAGTATTGTTTACTCCATCCAAAGATCTGATTCACAGGCACTGAGTGACGGAAAAGAGACTAGAGAATTCTCTAATATACTAGAGTATTCAGAGGTTGCTGATTTCAGCAATCTGTCTCATAAAAAGCGTTAACAGAAAGCAAGTAACACTAGCTATTGCTTAAATTCAGTCACACAAACTAGGGAATTCTGCCCACTTACAGACTCCACATATTTAAAAAATGCGAACTCACTCTGCAAAGACAGTTAAAATTATTAAAAATGTCCTGTGCAAAGATCTATGCCAAACTTGGCTCCAGGACATAACTCTTGCAAAACAATGTGTGGTAATTATTAAGCCTGTTGTTCTAGCAGCTTTAAACACTCAGTGTTCAACAAGGTTGTTGCTGAGTTTTACATTATTTTTTTTTTACATCTGAAGTGTTTTGAAATCTTGGTGATAGGGTGTACTTTGATCAGTTGCTGTTTTGCTGTCATTGTAATAGAGATCACAAAAATTGAATTTGAATAATTAATATATTCATAGTAAAATTAATTTAGTGAGGCTCTAAAATGTAAAATTACAAAATAAAAAATAATAATCTAATGAGTATACCTGTATTTCTTAAGGTTCTATGGACTGTCATTCTGGGTCACATCAGTATTCTATACAGCCCCAAGTGTTCCTTAGTATAGGAATCAACTGCAAACACTTAGGAAGAAACAGGGAATAGAGAGGGCAGTTCTTCCTTGGTATCCTAAGCCATCTTCTTTAGAATTGACAAATGCTGTGTTGCATCACTTCCATCACATTGAACAGCACACCAACAGACCTCTCTTTTGGAGCTGTCTAGGTCAGTTTTGAATATGTTTAAACTTTGGATTATCCTACATCTTGCAATGACTCCTGCAATTTATTTGCAAGTTGTGAAAAAGTAATTTTATTTGTTTGTTCTTTCTAATAAAAGTATTGGAGCACCTCTATTCCTATATTCACTCAAAATAGCTTGTGATGGCTACTTGTCTGCTAGTTAATGTTGTGTATATATCTTTGGTGACTTCCTTCAGCCCTGAGTTTTCCAAAATCAAGGCCTGCAGGCTGTATTCACATGGAATCTGTTCTCTTTTTCTAATTACTCTTACCTTGGCTTGTTTCTAAATTGATTTAATTGGTTTGTGTTCAAGATATGAGCATGTCCTGGATTTATAAAGCAGTGCGGAGATATTTTCTGGTTTGTTCCCTGTGCAATTCCTAATAACTTCAAACATTAAATTTGTCTTTATGATCATTGCAGAACATTGTTCTAGTGTTTCAGAGAACCATTCAAATATTTTCTGAATGATGATAGCTAATTTAGAAACCATCATCATTTATGCCTGCTTATATGGCAAGTTTCCCTGGTGTATTACTCTGCATTTCATCAACATTTCAATTTCTTCTGCCATTATAATGTTTGGGCAAATAATTACAAAAACTAATACTTAGAAAAATTTTAATTTTGAAAAGTAAAGAATGAGAATTTTCATAAGGTCATCTATTCCTATGTTGTTTGGGTTTTTTTTTCCCCTAGACACTGTTCCAGAGCTGGACAAATATTTCCATATCAAGCAGGTTGTATCTGGTGGAAATTTTGCCTAAATCTTTGGCTCCTGTCCAGTCCATGACCACTTTCCAGAGAAGATCTTCAGATGAATTGTGTCAGGTTTGCTCAAAATATAATGCGTTCAGAAAGAAAACTTTGTATTTGCCGTTATAATTTTTAAACTTAGGAACACACTTGTGTTTCTTGAAAAAAAATCATATGATTTATATCAGTCATTGTTAAGAACAGACTAAATTCTGACTGTTAAATACTCTTAGTGATTCACCTAGCAGCAGCTCCAGACTAGGACTCTGAAGTCTTATTCTTACACTGCACTTAGCAAGCTGTCAGCAATCCACTCAAAAAGTGTAAAGTTAAATAGCTGCAGAATTGCCTTTCAAGAATTGTGCACTGGTTGTATTCTGCATCGAGCAACAATAAACTTGAGGAATGGGCTGCCCAGTGCTCAGGCAAGAAAAAATAGCAAAATAAATCAGAAACTTTTTTCCCTAGGACTGACTTACTCAACTGTAATAAGATTTTTCACTTAATATTCAGTTCTCAATACAGATAGGTAGATTAATTTTGTACAATTATATTATTCCACATATTTCAATGGTCTACTTATATGAGCAAATATATGGGATTAAGGTGTATTTTCATAATTTCACTTTTAAATAAGTCTTGGAGCAAGGCTAAAGAGTGAATATTGTGAAATGTTTTCAAGGTAGAATACAGCTGTTATTTTCTCATTTCAAGACAGATAGAAAATTTAAATGAAAAGAAACAGATAATGGAAAAATGCTACTTCCCTCCTGCTTTGGCTAGTTATTACTGTTGTCACGGATGACGTCCTAATCTTTCTGCAAATTTAAACCATAATAAAAGCAACAGCCTTATGAATTCTTTCATAATAAGCAACTATTCTCTCTAAGGCAGTATAGCTAAAATGAGGATTAAAAAAAAAAAGCCACCTAAGATAAAGAGGTTCATAAAAAAGTACCATAGTACCTTATTTACTGTAGTAGTTCAATGGTGTCACAAAGTATCATAGACTTTTAATATATTAGCATAACACTGACTTCCCTATTCATAATTAGGTAATCATCCCACAGTCTATATCTAGAACTTCTGTATCTCTACTGGAAGGGGAGACAGGGGGAAAGTAAATAGAAAGAGAGGGCAAAGAAAAAGGGCTGAAGTAGCCTGGGTTTTTATTCATGTGACCGTGAAGCAAAAGAACTGAGCAATTGTGTGACCACTCTCATTTTTGTAAAATTGTCTACTGTTGCATTCAGCACTGCAGCAGTTTTCATTTCACCCTCACACCTTTAGATCTCTAAATGTAATGTGAACTGTGATGAAGCCATATCTCTGTGCCAGTTAGGACACCATCACTGACACTTGAAGCTTATTTTCTGTCTTTGGCAGGGCATTGCAAGGACTAAGGAATCTGGCATCTGAAGGGCAGAGAAAGGGAAATTTGCAGACTGGACTTCTGATTGGAGCATAAAGTCAACTGCCATACAGGACAGGATAGATTCCCCAGGTTCCTGCAAAGCACCCTGCTGAGAGGTATTGCCCATTTTATTTTAATTAACAAATTAGTGACGAGGTTTATCAGCATCCTCCTTCATGTCCCCAAAAATGTGTTTACGCAAGGTTACCATATGTAATACGTGGTATGGAAAAAAATATATTTTTGGAGCCACAGGTGAGTGTTCTGACTTGAAATCCATCAACTTTTCTGGGATTGCTGTATCATATGCAAAAAAGGGCTTTTACAGTGATTGCCATACATTCTGCATGTCAGATAAACACAGAGCACTCTAAGGGTTTTTATGCCCCTCCTGCTGGTTAATGAATGGATGGCACTTGAAGTGGATGTCTAAAGTGCTGTTGAGCATGCTAGTAGTTGGCTTTTAGCTTTTATTTGCAAATTGATATATTTTTTAAACTCCCTCCTCAAAAGCAGTAAACTAGTACCAAATCGTAAGGATGCCCTCACTTCCTAAGGATGCTGGCTGGCCAGTCCTGTAGAACTGAAACAGAGCAAGAACATACAGGCAGAGTGTTTTATTCTGTCTTGCCTTGCCAGCATATACAGTAGGTGGACTGGGCATCCTCTACACTGCAACCTCTCCCCTTTATAACATTTACTAGCATGGGACTGAGCACAAGGCCCTCCCCTCAAGGCTGGAACATCCTAGCCAAGTGGTATAGCTCTTTTCTCTGACCTGGCATTCTCTGATTTCACTTATGGGAAGTGAGAAAGTGACATCTGGGACTCCTCTGTCCTAAACTTGAGTGGGCAACCTGGATACTCAGCATCCATGCCTGATGGAGCCAATACTACCCGTTTTTTGTTTTGGTTTTTTTTTCTACTTGCACAATGCAAATGAGACAAGAACTAAAGTTACAATTCAATCATGCTCTTTAAAGAGGTCTCAGTATCTGGTCCCTGTGATGCAAATGAATGTAAATCCTACACCCAGACTGTCTCACTCTTTTACCTTCATATTTGGCCCCAGTGCTGGCCACTTACTTGAGACCCAGCTATTTACTTTTTTTTTTTTTTTCAGAAACAGGAAATATGTCTGTTTGTGAATATATGATGATCATCTTTGTTTGCAGTGCCTGTGTGCTGAACAGACCTGAAGAGTACACCAACATGGGAACCTTGAAACCATATCATGCCCAAGGTGTCTTGTCTGGCCTTAGACTGAAAGTATTACAATGCCTTCATTTGCTCCACATGAACCATGGTGATAATTCACCAGATTTGCGTCCAAATCTAAATGCAACAATTCCATTTGTTGAGTTTTTTATCATCAATTTCTTCCCTGCTGAGATTTCGCAGTTCCCGTACTGTAGAACTTCAAACAAAATAGCTCAACATATCTCAGATACTAATGGGAAAATCTGATCACATATTCACATGCCTAAGAATGTAAAACAGATAAAATGAGTAAAAGACATGATTCCAACAAAATACATTTTTTCACTTCCAGACCCCAGCTGGCATAAATATAGCATGTAGATATGCAGATGTTTCCATTCATAGCCTTGTCTTAAGTGGTATACAGAAATATGGTCAATAAAAATCATTTCCCAACATCAGACGCATGGAAAACATGTATGGCTGAGCAGAACCTGGTGTGACAGACATGTGCAAAGCAGTTGTCATCAAAGAGCTGCATCTTAAGTCCAGTAATTGCTAGGACACCGTGTGAAGCAGGAATTCCCTCATGATGGGAGTCCAGGGGATGTGGGAACACCCCTGTGGTGGTAGCACAGGACTTCACCATCCAGGGCCCATCTCACCATCCCAGCGAGAGAGCAGAGCACCTGGGTGAAACAGGGGCGGACCCAGTACTGGTTATCAGACACCTCCTTGGGGATGAGGATCAGGCAAGGACAGGCTGGATGTCACCCTGTGGGTGGGGGTCAGGATCAGACCTGATGAGAGGAAGCTCCATCAGATGCATCCCTGGTATGTGCAAATAAAAATTATTAAGACTATTACCATGCACAGACAGACTGAGTAACAGTGTTTTTTATTGAGAGATGCCACACAGCCTACATCTTTCACTGTCATCTGAAAGTGCTGGGTGGCATGTTGTAGCTTATAAAGAGGTGCTTGGTATTTGAGAGGTCCTAAGTACTGTGACCACATGGGAGATTTGATTGTTATAATATAATGTAGCATTAAAATGCATATATAAACCAATGTTCTGCTGTGAAAATAAGCTGTGCTGGATGAGGAAACATTCAGCTGGAGACAGTCAGTGGTGGGATTCCCTTGGAACTGATCTTGTGACCACTCATTCATTAGTAGTTTTGTAATAAGCTTGTGTACTAATGACATGTATGGATAATACATGGCTGGAAAGCAGCAGAAGCAGAGGACAGGGCTGGAATTTCACAGAATGAAAAAAAATAATATTAACAACAGGTCTGAAATAATCAAAATGGGCAAATAATGTAAAGTGGAAGGGATGAACAGGAAATTCTTCCATAAATGCTAGACCATCCTTTGTAAACAATAAATATATTTTTATATAAATTTCTATATATGTTTTTTCAAATCATGTTTAAAGATTGAATGAATTTGCTATGAAGTCAGCTGTAGGTGATGGTGAGATCTGAATGTTACTTTTGGCTCTGCTAATATGCCAGGAATTGGATGTTTTCAGAGCTGTTGGAGAAGTCTCATAGACCACCAAAGTGAGATTTATATTATGGTCTGCCCCACAAGCACAACAGATGAAATTAATTTCAGTGTGCCTCTCCTAATGTGTGAAGTGCAAAAGTTCAAACTCAATATAGCCCACAGATGTGCTATGGCAACCTGTATCACTGGCAATGGAATAACTGGTGCATGGAAATGTATTTTGGAGAAAATGCCTCAGTTTGCAGCAATGGTTAGTCACTGATCTTGGATATGGAAGCTATTGTAGGTTTTCCTTGCATGTACTCCTGTCCAAAGGGGGCTTACTCATTCAGCCGAATGAGCAGCTCACTTGCTTTTTTGTTGGTGGAGGTAAGTCCTGTAAGGCAAACACAGCATCTTAATGGTCACATTTTCCTCTCAAATAAAGGGAATCTGAATGTTGCCAGAACCTCCAGGGAAGAGCAGTCAGTGAAACCTTGATTGCCCTCAGACAAGAGGAAATTCCAGCATATATTTAATTAAAGTGATGCTCTTTTGATTTCTAAGGCAGCTCTCAAGCCACCTTGGCTGAATTCCATGAGCTGTTGCTTCAAAGAAAAAGCCCTTCCGCAATGCTGAGTAAGGGGTTAAGAGGGGCCACTCAGATCTTTCTCCAGCCACCTCCGCCTGGTCTTATTTTGCACATAGCTACTTTATAAATAAATAAAGCCTCATAAATAAAATCTGTTTTCCCTCAGAACAGCCTTACCTAAGGGTGAGGGGCTATGTCAGGTCCCTCTAGCTTTTCCTACTGATTGGGCAGGACTACATTGTAGCAGAGAAAGAACAAGCAGATCTAGGAAGAAGCCACAGAACAGCCAATACAGATCATCAAAAAGCAAATAAATAAATTTTGGCTGAGATCATCATACAAGTGTGAGTGTTAGCAGAGAAAATTGTATATATAAATTGGTTACACTTGCAGACATTTTCATTCCAGTTTCTGTTTCCTTTTCTGGCTTTGGATTACAGCACTTCTAAAGAGAAAGGAAAGGAGGAAAGGAGAAAATTAGCATATTGTCCAAGTCTTTATAAAGACAGTTATAGTGGTATCCCTGTTAACCTGTGTCATTGTAGATTTCCTACATTGACAGGCCTTGAAGACATAGGGATTTCAGACTTTTATGTTTTCAGAAAAAGGATTAACAAGAACTGTTTTCCTTTCATATTTACATACTCCTTTTCCAGTCTTTTGGGGAATTCTAAAGTTAAACAAATTCAGAAGAATTATCAAGATATCCAGAGTCCTTGCAGTAACAAGCTACCTGGAAAATAATATATGACACAAATATAAAATTCACAAAAGGTCTACTTATGCTTTTCAGACCACACAGATCTTACCTCTTTCTTTGCTCAGTCTGTTTATTATAATGAGGACATCATTTGGAACATTATATCAATAGTTTAGCTGTTAAGGCAAGAAACTTGGGAGAAGGAGGGGAGGGAAGAATCTCTCTTAATCTTGAAGAGGAAATCTGGGGCTAAAAGTCTGTTTCACCAACATGGAATTAGGTCACCATAACCTCAATAGAAAAGAGGTCATTCAGACTTGCTGAAGTATATAGTGGTGGCTAGACCTCCCCCCACTTCACAGCTTTCATACCTTACAAACGATGTAAGGTAAGTAAGATCAATAATATCAAAAACAATTAGGCAGATGATGGATCTGTATGGAATGGAAAAGAGAACAACTCATCAAATTACAAAAGATGTCGAAAAAAAAAATTAAAAATAATCTCTAAAAGGCATTAAATTCAGGGTTTTTTATCAAATTATCTAAAAGTGCAGTGTATTTCTACTTATTCTCTAACATGGGTAAATGTTGAAATGTAGAGATATCTGATAAATCACCTGCCAAATATATCAAGAAATATTTGAACAATTGGTCTTTATATTCATCGACTGCTATAAAGTCCCAGTGGAACAAAGCAGTGGTTGGGCTTTCCATTAAAAAAAAAAATTAAATATCACAGAATTGGCTGTGCCATATTTTATGTAAAATTCTTAGCAAAATCATAGGCTCATGGCCTGGCCTGGGTTGGAAAGGACCTTGAAGTTTATCAAGTTCCAACTCCCTGCTGTGGGCAGGGACACCCTATGCTAGACCAAGTTGCCCAAAGCTCCATCCAACCTGGCCTTGAACACTGCCAGGGAGGGGGCAGCCACAGCTTCTCTGGGAAGCCTGTGCCAGGGCCTCACCTCCTTCATAGCAAAGATTTTTTTCTTTATATCTAATCTAAATCTGCCCTCCTTTAAAACCATTACCTCTTGTCCCATCACTACTTGCCCCTGTAAGATATCCTTCTCCAGCATAGTTTCCTTCACACACTTGGATCTCAGCAGCTCTGGGTGTGTTCTGAAATGTTGCATGTGAATAACTGAAAATGGCAGTGGAGTTTAAGATGTTGTAAATGTAGCTCACACTTAAATCTGGCTTGATCCTGTTTTCTCATCCCTACATGATATACGAGAAAAGATACAGAGAAGGTCTGTGTCTGAGTTGATAGAGTGGATATTTGAGATTTACTTATAAAAGGTTTTAGATGAGACAGCCATTTTGAGTTGTTTTCTGATGCCAGTGCCCACCCAGGCCCTCAAGATTATTTCTGTTTGCTGCAAAGGTGTACCAATTCCACCTTCCACTGGGTAATCAGGTGCTTTCAGGTCTCATCAGCTTAGCCATTGGTTTGCTATCATGTTGCTATACGAAACATCTCTCATATGATGATTTCTGAAAGCAGAGATAACTGCAGTCACTCACTGGTAAAAGAACTCTTTTCTGATCAGACTCATTTAGTGCTGGAGACAATCTACTTTTCCATACCCCCGGATGATTAGAATAAGCGGGCTGGGCAAGCAGTCAAGATGGAATTTACATAGCGGATGGATTCTCCCTGCACCTGTCTTTCTAAAACATCAAGTTTTGTTGGAAAGTTAGGCTTGTCATAATATCTCAGGCTTTTGAAGCCTGTCTGGAAAGGGAGGGAGAAACTTAGCAGTGGGCAAAAGGAGTAGGAGTCCATCTTAAGAAGGTATCAGACAGGTGTAGGTGAATTTTGAGACCCGTATTTACATGCATGAAGGAACATCTCTGTGTGTACCCTCAATTGGTATCACTCTTTCTAAGAGATGTGAGGGGCTTATGTCAGTGAGGGCTGCTAGCTGAAATGAAAGAATTGGGATCCCTTCCTGCCCTGACCAGTTCACTTTGTGTGATGGAGGAGCTATATCAGCCAGCACAGCTGCTCTGGGGAAATAGCTGTTTGCATACATTTGAAAAACCACCGGTCATTGTGTCACTCTTATTTCTTAAATGCTGCCTATGAGCAGCTTCTGAAGAACCTGAGGGAATGCAGCTAATTTCCAGCAAATTACACAATTTAATTGGTACCAAAAGAAATGTTGGGACAGGTGAGGGAGTGAAAAAGAGATCTTAGTTAAGTATATCAAGGGCCTCTACTTTATGACATGTCTTTAACAGGGATTTCCAGACCTTTTCAATGTAACAACATCTATTAGGTTTATCGCTATAAACAAACAAATAAAAAAGTGACGTGACCCTTTTAACAATAAGGTTCATGTCAGGCTTATATCTTCTAGCACAGTAAACAAAGTAAACCCATTTCTGGGTTTGATATGGATGGTTATTCATTTTCTATTCTTGTACTTGCAATGTAAAACCAGATTAGAGTCTTTCTGATATATGTCCCTCTTTCTTCATTCCTAGTCTTTATATTATTAGAAGTACCCATAGAAATGATTTATAATGTAATGCTATTTTCCAAAGTTCTTTTATGCTTGGAACCATAACATCAGAAGGTTGCACCATTGTATTGAGGTGTGTTTAATTTGTGACTACTACTTCTAAGATATTGCTGGCCCTCTGCTTTGCATTAACAGTTGCTGCAAATTTGTACTATGTGCAAATATCCATTTAGAAACTATGAGAAAAATGCATGCACTTTCATGAAATCTTCAACATAGAATGAGGAAGAAAGGGGAGAATTCATACTAATTATTTAGTTAAAGATTTCAACAGTACTTACAAAGATGAAAGGATCTTTTATTCTGTCTAGTACAGTGCCTATGGTTTGGGTAGTTCACTTGGCTTTGCCATCTGTTGTTGCAAAATTTGATTAGATCTTAGATGAGGTTATAAATTAAAAAGGAGATTATATATGGCTTTGCATAAAAAAGATGTGAAATGAGTGGTTTCAAGTACTTCATATATAAGGGCCGCAGAAAATCTGTAGTGTCCTGTAGGTTTGTTATAAGTGGTGAGACATGAACTGAGGTTTAGTCAGTGCTAAAAGAATATAGAAGGGCATTTTAGAGTATTAGCAAATAGGTGGCTTAACAAATGAGTGAATGCTCTTCTGAAAATATTGCAGAGGCATAGTGCTGCATGCCAGTTAGATAGGCAGCCCTTGTTACAGAGAGCATTATGTTTTGAATGCTTCATTTATAATATTTGGAGATTTTATTATTTTTAATTACATACTCTATTGATTCTAATTTTAGAGAGGGATGCAGGGTCCTACTACAGTTATGAGCTGCATTATCGCTTCTAAAACACTCAAAAGACTTGGAAAGCCCTTTTAGATTCCCTGTCGTGACTGGTAGCTCAGAAATTCATTCCAGATATTTCATCTAATAAATCCCTTCTCTTGTTAAAGAAAGAACTTAGTGGAATTTAACTGTTTCTCCAAAAGTACACAGAACAAAATGTTCACTGAAGACTTTGTTCCACTAGAGTAGAGGAATTGCTCATCTGGTTAGACCTTAGTTTCTACATTTGTTTGTATTGCTTGCAAAATAATGGTAGATGTATTTTGGAGTGGTGGCTTTGGTCTGACACCTTGGTCACAGGACCAGTTATTCTACTGTGCCTATAGCAAATTGTTAGTTAGTCAATGCTCGTATCACTCCTCTCTTCTCGCAATGGGAGCACTGACAGCATAAGTGTTACCTCCTTTTTGACAGAGCCTTCCGGTTACTCAGCAGTCCTTACCAGGTGTTTCAACAACACATTTCTGAATCTTGTAACAAATGTAATGAATTTCATGCCTCAAATTTTATTTTTCTCCAAATCTCATCTGAAAATGTATTGCCATTCTGCCTTGATTTAGGTCCACTTCCTCTGTTACATATGATTATCCTGTGATGTGGTTGAGGACCATAGGAGAAGTGCAAGGATAGTGAAATCATAAAAGTTCTCTGTATGTCGGCAAAATTCATATAGGGAAAAATTATAGCCACAGATTGGGACATTATCTTTCCTCTACTTTCATGTATTCAGACTTAGTCTAAATACAGAGGTTGCTTGATTCACTCTACTGGACTCTGATCACAGCGGGAATGCTACCACAGGCATGCGTTATCGTGATACAGTGAGTATTACTACACAATTAGGACACCGTTATATTGAAAGAAAAAGTATCACCAGAAGGAAAATATGGCAGAACTATTTTGCCAGAGAGATTTGTGGCATTAATTTGATTGATTCTCTGAATCATTCCAGTTTTACATTAGTATTACGGAAAATGAATTGCTTTGTGGGCTGTGCTTTGCATATGGATTTCTAGGTAAAAAACCACTACTGATATATCAGGCTTTTCCTTTGGAAAGAACCTTCTTCGATGATAGAAATCCTCTGCTTATAAAAGATCCACCTTATGAGCTCCTCTTACCTTTGTTGTTTAGTTTGCTTCTTGCAGTCTCAGCATTTTGAGGAAATGTCCTTTTTGACTTTCTACAGAATTCCTGGGACTGGCACCTCTATAAAATGCCTTTTTCCTCTCAGAATATTGTATGCCTAAAATGGTTTTGGAGTTGCCAAATAAGAACAGGAGATTAAAATGCTGTGTGCATGGAGTTGCAGGCAAAACACCAGACTCTGGGATTTCACAGTGATGGGATCAGCCTCCCTCTCTGTGTTCTTCTCTTTCCAGTCTTGCTATTTTTCGTGCTCCTTTCTCTCTTCCTCTGAACCTGGACTTTCTTCATCTCTGTCTTCTTAAATATAATTTTTAAATTATTTTTAAGGTAAACTGGATACAGCAGCAGCTCTCTGAGGCCTCACACTTAATAGAATGGCTCTGGAGCCGTGGGAAGACTCTGAAACAAAAGATGCCCAATTACTATATCTTCCATTACTGTTGCGACACAACAACAGTAACAACAACAAACAACCCAAAACCCCAACAGAAAAAAAAAAAAAAAAAAGAGAATACATTATAATAAAGGAAAAGGAAAGAAAAAGACAGGTATGACTTAGTTGTTGAGATTCAAAGTACAGTGTTTGGGCCTGAACTTGGAAAGGATGTTTTACATGGATCAGCATTTCCTTGCTCAGCAGAAATGTTGTTTCACATGCAGGAGCTTTTCCTACCCAGCACCATGCTCTGTCTCTAGCAGATAGAGCTCACAGAAATGATAGCCAGGTCTCCTCTTTCCCTTACTGGAAAGAGTAGTAGGGTATGGATATCAGGGTTACTGCTTCTGATCTTGTTTCTGAGGCTTGGGTTCAACACTCAGTTATCACAGTGTGCGTCCACAACCAAGTGCTTTATGTAGTGCCTCTCTTTCAGCAAGAGCTTTGTGATTCTTCCTGCCATGTTCACAGCCATTTGGAAAGATCCATCCCTACTGCTCGCTGCTAGCTTCTCTTTTCTCTTCCTTGCTGCCACTCATTAGGCACTCACACTCATTTCCAGCTCAAAAGGCTTTCTGGTTCAGTTATCTCTTCATTACCTTCATTCCATTTCTGCTCATTGCTTTCTCCTGCCCATTTATCTACTGCTGGTTCCCAGACTGCACCCTAGTTAGCTAGGCACTTTCTGGCTCTCTGAGCTCTGTAGATCATTGCTATCTCTCCCTTTTCCTACTCAGGCTGGTGATCATTTTCTTTAGGATATTTTATGCCACTCTAGCTGTGTGCTACAGCTCTGATGTGGGAGTAAGTGTAATTGATGCAGGAAGAGATTTTCAAAGGCACAAATGGTAGCCAGATATCTGACTCCTGATGACTCTTAATGGGAGCTTGGTGCCTGATTGGTGTTTATGCCTTTGAACATGTCCCCCATGCTTTTTAGATTGTAAAACACTTTCAAGAATCACCAAGAATCAGATGTAAAATTAGAGTTTCTTTTGACCTCCCAGGATGAACTTTTCTTGGGCTAGCCATTAAATGCTTTGCTCTGGTTTGGTACCTTCCTTTTTGGGGACATTTCTGGAAGTCCAGTTGAGTTGGTGGATATGTACCTACATAAGAAAAAAAAGTCAAACCTAATTAGGATATTCATATTTGAAGGAATGAGCTGTTCATGTGTGTGGATGCTGGCACATGATTTATCTCACATTATCAATCAGTACATTTTTTTATAATTCACCATTTCAGGATAGAAAGAGCAGTATCCATTCGTAACTGTTGTTGTATACCCAAGTTAGCAAATGTTCATCCCTAGGTTCTCTTAGGTTCATTTCATTCCCCATATCCACTTCCAACAGATACCAACCAAAGCCACTTTGTGTCCTCTCTCATCCTGTCATAGCTGTAGATCTGTTCGAGAAGGTTATGTTACAGAGAGACCACAGAGCTAGAAAAGTAAGAAGTTCAAAATGAGGAGCTGATGCTGTCATTTGAATCCAGACATATTCAGTTCTGCAGCAAAATAGAAGTGAATTCCTAGAAATTCTACTAGTGCTGCATCATTCAAATTTTGGACTCAGTACAAAGTCTGGATAAGAAAGATCTTTCATAGGGATGTGGAAATTAGGGAGCAGTGGTACATTAGCTTGCAGATTCAGATAGAATAACCAATTCTAGGTTATCTATGATGACACAGACCAGCATTTCTCTTATTCCTTATGATTCAGTGCTCCTCTGCAGCCTTGATACAGGCTGTTTCCCCTCCAGTCTGGGCACAGCAGGTAAGACTTTTCCTTAAATTAAAATTATATTAATAATTTTCCAACTTGGACTCCGAGTGATCGATTTCAAGCACTAGAAGTGTGAGAACTACCAGTATGGCCTGGGATGAAACTGGAGACTTTAAGGAACAGGTTGCAGAAATTTCAGTCAAACAGTAGTAGCTAGTGCTAGAATCATCTTTCTTCCCTAAAGACTGAACATGGAGGAGTGAAAAGATTCAGAAATAGCTGCTCACAGGTGATCTGCAAATCCCAGGAAATGGAGGCTTCCAGCATAGGGACTTTTCATTCAACACTGTTTCTACCCTACCGCTAAGAACAGTTTAAAATTCTATTTTAGCTATAAATTCCTCTGCATTTTTTTAAAAGATTAAAATGTTTCTGAATAACCACATTACAATTAAGCCAACACAGTTAGCTATAATTGGCAAGATTCTCATTTACACTGAAATTCCTTTAAGAACTCTTTGTGTGGGCAGAGTGTTGCAAAGTGCAATTACACTTCATTAATACTCACCTTAAAGTCCCTTATAGCACCAAAGCAGTGGAAAAGCATTAATGTGAAAATAAGAACCCAGTCAAAGTACTCAATAGTCTCAATTCCTATTCACATTATGGCCAATTTCCCACACTTTGTCAATATAAAAAGACAGCAAATTCTCTTTACCCACTTTTTAAGGCTTCCTTTTAGGAAGAAAGCAGTATCAAAACTATTAGTGTAAATGGAAATCAGGCCCAACATCCATGTGTTTAGTTTTACATTTCCAAATTAATCAGAGGAAGATGGCAATAAAACGTCTTTTCAATTAAATCTGTTCTGGCAGATTGACTGTTTGCCTGCACATGGGTGTGTGAACAGGGCCTGAGGTTCCAGGAGCTCCACAGTCCAGCTCCCAGGAGCTCCTCATTGCCATGACCAATATAGTCTGAGAACAAGGGCCATTAAACCAGGACTGACTGAAGAAGTCTCAGGAAGAACTGAGTTTCTTTGTGTAGTCACACTCTGTCCATCCAAGCTGCCGATTCTTACAGCAAGCCTCACTGTTCCCAAATATCTGGTGTAAGAAAAAATATGTAAGACACACATATGAAACTAGAAAATTAGCAGAGGCCTTATCCACGCCTAAGAGAGAAAGGACAGTCTCTCTGTCTTATCCATGCCTAAGAGAGAAAGAAGAGAGAAAGCGCATGCAACAGTGTAAGTTTATGCCCCAAACCCCTGCAGCCCCACATTCATGCAGATGTTTGCTGTATCTTATTACACCTTGAAATGTTGGCATAAATGCTTCAGTGTGAGGGCAACTCCTTAGCTATTTGTCTACACAACGCTGAGGGCATTAACAAGCCGAGTCTTTGAGTTGTGTGGCTGCATGCAGCTGAGCAGATACAAGCCAAGAACACAGAGTACAGCAAAGCACTGCTCATTTGTTCCAGTGGAAGCCAAAGAGGAGGAACTTGACAAGATGTCACATACACAAATTCCTTCCCCTCTCATCACCATGGAGGATCATCCCCAGAAAACTCTGCAGCAAGACTAATAAGAAGGGCAGAGTGCAAGCATTGAGGACAATATAGTTTTCTCACAAACCCAGGAATTTTAAGGGCCCTGCTGGGCCACCACAATCAGGCCTCTTTAGGAAGGAATGTGATTTGTAATAAATGATGTCCACAAACCTGATGAATTTGCTACTTCAGACATTCCCACTGATTTACATTTGGAACCTCAGTGGTAGCTAGTGAGCCTGGCAGATTAACAAAGAGTATTTTGTGAAGAGCAGCAGTCACACTCACAGTGCCTATGGGAAGCATAGCTGTCATGGCAATAAAATGATTAGTACACAGAAGAACAGAAGGACACTCACCAGCCTGTTTTTAATCTTTTAAGTAATTACAGCTTGTGAAGGTTAAAGGGATTGGCAGCATGAGAAACTAGAGCTTTGTAGACATCCAGTTCCCTTTCTTTCTCTGATTTTTATTCTTTGCTCTCCTGATAAGATCTGGACAAAAGGCATGGGAAACAGGTTCACTGTAATCTCTGTAGATCTGGTCATTTAGGGAGGCTACCACTCATTACAAAGGGAAATGACAAGGCAAGGCAGAGATTCTGTCTAAGGAGAGCTAGTAGCAAATTAATATATCCATTTTGTACACTGTGCCCAGCTTGTAGTTGACCCAAGGCCTGTGAGTATCATGAAGATCGTTTTACTATATTTATTAGTACAAAGAAGGCCCGCTTCCTTTGGTAAAAGTTGGAACTGGTCACAAAGTGGATTAATTTACAAACTTAAAGGCAGGTTGGCGAGGAAGGTGTCATATGTTTAATGACTTAAAAGCTCCATCTGCAACTTTTACTGAGGTTTATCCTTTTAAAATAGATTTCCTTTCCAAGAAAATACATTTTCATTGCATATATAACCTTTCCAGAAGTGTCCCAATGTACAGAGAATTAATATATTCCATGACGTCCACGCCAGTCTCCAGATCAGAACTTTATGGAAATCTGTTTTGTAGAAAAGTGCTCAGATCCACAGTTCTGGTAAACTTAGGTGGTTTTCAGCAGTTGTCTTTCATTATTCTTTCATCTAGGGCTGAAAAGACATCCACAGCTGGATTCTTCTGGATTTTTACATCTTAGCTGATGACTCCAAGGTGCCATTATGGCCAAAGGAGAGAAGTGGGCAATTCTAGGACACTATTTATCTTGCTCTAAATAGAAATCTAAAATATATCAGATAAATCACAGGGTTTCTGAAGGGATCTTGAAATTAATAATAATAAAAAAAGACAATGTCATCGTAAAATCATTAGTTTTCATGTTCTCAAATCTAGAATGGGACATGTGCTCAAAACAAGGACAGGACTTTGATGAAGGTACATGTACCTGGGAAACAGGAGACTTAGATTCAAGTCTTTGTTACAGACCCAGTGTAATTTTGTATTTAAATTTCACAAAGGGCATAAACTTTGACTAATTCAAGGTAGGGAAGTTACTTCTTGTTACCTCTTTCACATTTTCAAAGATAAGCTAAAAGGTCGCATAGTATTGATCAGAATGCCAACATTTGCAGTTGAATTGAATTATTGTTGACACTAAAAGTACATCTTAATGAAATTCACAAGAGATGGGTAGGTTTTATTCACCAGTGTAATTAAACACTCTCATGAGAGGAACATAACAACTATTTAACAATCCCCAGCAATGCTTGGAACTAATGCAAGACAAATCCCAATAAAGTGAATGTTTCAGCAGCCAAAATTTAAATCTAAGTCATTCTCCAGGTTCTTGGATTTCTACCTTAGTTCTTATGACAAAAACCCCTAAAGTTCTTTAGTTTTAACAAGTAATCTGTTAGCTTCCCGTTCTACCACATCCCTTAACAGTCTTCAGAGGCCTTGCCTTTTTTTGGTAAGAAGCATATATAAAATATGTAGATGTGATTCAAGTAAGGCTCCTTTGCCTCAGCAAACTTGGGAATGTATTTGTGAGCACAGCTTATGGTCTCAGATTCTGATAACTGGCTCATCAAGCTGCAGCTTCACCCAGCATTTCAAAAAAAATGTTCAAATAACTAATGTCAACAAATTACATTCATAAATAATTATCAGAGGATCAGGATCATAAAGTTTGATTATTTAACAGGAATTTTATCAAAAAAGAAACACCTGGAGTATTGTGTGCAGTTCTGAGCCCCTCAGTTCCAGAAGGACATACAACTCCTTGAGAGAGTCCAGCACAGGGCCACCAAGATGATTAAGGGAGTGGAACATCTTCCTTAGGCTAAGGGAGCTGGGTCCCTTCAGCTTGGAAAAGAGGACACTGAGGGGTGACCTCATTAATGTTTAAAAAATATGTAATGGGTGAGTGTCAGGAGGATGGATCCAGGCTCTTCTCAGTGATGGCCACTGATAGAACAAGGGGAAATGGTTCCAAACTGGAACATAGGAAGTTCCATCTTAATATAAGGAGGAACTTTTTCAATGTGAGGGTGACAGAGAACTGGAACAGGCTTCCCAGAGAGGTTGTGGAGCCTCCTCTGGAGACATTCAAGACCAATATGGACATGTTCCTATGTGATCTACTCTAGGTGATCCTGCTCAGGCAGGGGAGTTGGACTGGATGATCTTTCAAGGTCTCTTCCAGCTGCTAATATTCTGTAATTCTGTGATTCTGTGACTGGTGACAGTGATAGGAATACTGCTCCTGGATCCCTACAGTCACCTACAGTCACTATAAGATAACATTTAGGCTAGACATTAGGAAACACTTCTTCACCAAGAGGGTTGTCAGGCTCTGGAATGGGCTGCCTAGGGAGGTAGTGGAGTCCTCATCCCTGGAGATATTTAAAAGACAGATAGACGAGGTGCTTAGGGACATGGTTTAGTGCTGGGATGGCAGTGCTAGGTTAACAGTTGGACTCGATAATCTTAAAGGTCTTTTCCAACCGAGGTGATTCTATAGTTCTATGATTCTATGATAACCCAGCTAAACACCTCTGACTCATACTTGATAGTTACCCATGACAAGTTCATTGTATTTTTGTCCATACTTGCATCTAGCTCTGCAATCAGTATCTGGAGCAAAAGAGTGATCCATCATGAACAAAGAAATTTATTTTACTTATTTTTCTGGCATTAGCCTACTGCTACATAAAGAAAATAGTTGTTTTCCCCTTTTTATCTGAAATGGGAATACAAGGTATACAGCAACATGCTGTGTTCCTGCAACTTACCAGAGCCCCTCTTAATGTACTACCCAGGGCTGCATTTAAACAAGGTTTTATTACCAAGACACTAACAAAGAACAGCAGTTTTATAAGCTATCTGGCCCCAGCCAATTACATACAGCAGCTTTGGCACAGCTAATGACATAGATTGGTGAGTGGGAGTTTACGTCTCCATTAAAGGTTTAAAAGAGTTCACTAGTCCAAGCTGGTCTTTCTTTGAAGATATCTGAATTACAGAGCAAACTCAGAAGGAAGATCAGTTATTAATAACTGTCTTGAAAAATTAAAACAAAACTGTGAAATGATAACTGTACTTCCAGCTATAAAGAAGCTCTTCAGATGCGACTTGCAAGATGATGCAGTTAAGACAATTTTAAGTTTCTTGATAATTTATGTTTGTCCTTGAAAGTGTCAGTTCCTGAATTCATGTGATTTGACAAACTTAACAGCCATCATGGATAAAGAAAAAGTAGTCCTTGAGTTTGGGGAATAGAGAAGTTGGAGACTATAAACTGTAATATATCAAGCAGCAGAAGGTGAAGTGAAAGATTAAGACATATTTTGTTTACATCTTAATATATGGCATTACATACATTTTAAAATAATATACATTATTATTATTATTATTATTATTATTATTATTACAGCATTTTTGCAGGTGTCACAAATTTGTAGTGCCAGGTGGTATTTTAGAGCCTGGAAGAAATCACAGACTACAATGGGCATGTTTAAAGCAGGCATGGCCAGCTTCTAGCAAGATGCGCTGCCTGTGTGTCCCTGTATACATCACTAGTACTTTGCTACGAAGCAGGGGATTCAGTTGAGAACTGCTCTAGGTCTGTGAGGAGAACTCGGAATTGATTACTCAAACCATTATGCCCGCAGATATGCATGCCAAATTCCCTTTTTGCTCAATGTATATTTTAGGTGCTGAGCTCATGGGAATTTTGAGGTTAAATTGCCATAAATATTTATGGATAGAAGTAATAAAGGTAGCCTTTCAGATCTTACATTTCATTCAGGTGGTGACTCCAAACGGATATTACATTTGAATGCTGGAATTTCATAAAAGCATATTTTCTTCCATCTTTTATCTCTCTTGTCTCTATTGATTGGGAGGTGTTTGCTGTAGGGTATGCCTTTTATTAAATAAGTGTACAATAACTAGCACAATAAAGCCCTGATTTTTTTCTGGAGTCTCTAAACACCATTGCAATGTAAATAAATGAGTTCAGCATCATTCATTTCTACAGTGAGGAAGGCTAGTTCCCTTCACAGCAGGAATTACTGAGGGATATTTATATCTACTAAACAGGTACAGGAGTTCTTCATGATCCCAAATGTGTCTGTGAGTTGGAATAGGACTTGCTACAGCTCAAAATAATTTTTTTCTTGGCTGAAGAAAGATGAGAGAAGCAGTAGGACTGGATGGTCAAACGAATGTACCCAGAGTGAAGGTGTTCAAGCTGTACGAACATCTCAGCTTGGGCTGAGTAATTTAAGCCTAATACTGTCAGCTGAAAAACAACTCTCTCTGGAAACTGTTCCCAGGCTGAAAA
>VXBZ01005973.1:21790-128458 GCA_013399135.1 Heliornis fulica
AGAGAGAAAATGTGAACAGTCTCATAGCTCAGCAAAAACTTGGAATATTGTTCTATCTACTTGCAATTATATGTAACAGGTTGCTGACTGGTGAATTCAGAGCTGTCTTCAACTCATCCAGACTCCTCAGGTGTATGACTTAGACCGTTCCTGAGATGGCTCAATAGATCTGTGATATTTATAAGTAGAATTCATACAGTTGCCCTCAAAACATCTTTTTTTTTTTTTTCTCCTCCTCAGTTATTACTTGAACTGCCTGGTACCAAATAAACTAAATCCATCCTACTGAAAGAGCTATAGATTGCTTTTTGACAGTACAACTGCTTGCCAGAGGTGCTGCTGGTATTGGAATTAACTTACTCCTGTACACACATACTAGTTTCTTTTTATGTTTTTAATGTGGCATTGAGCTATAGTGTTAGCTGATGAAAAAATCCAATATAATATTGCTTAAGAAAAAGATAATAGAGTTTGATAAGTGAGAATGAGGGATGACATCTTTTTTTCATCAATCCTTTGTTACTTATCTGCCTTCTCCTTAAATGGCTAGCAGCAACTGAGAAATTATTGGCTGCAGGTTAATTACAAGATGTGGACTCGGGAGAGGTGGCTTGAGGTTCCTGTATTAATTCAAAATTTTTATTCCAGAGCTCTTACAATTGATTTGGTCCACTTGAGCAATTTTCTGCTGTCTGAATTAAACGGTTTATTTAATCCCAGGGAGAGAGGAGTAAAGTGCAAATTCATGGCAGAATGCTTGCAACAGTGAGCAAGGTCTGGTTAGAGCTGCATCATCCAAGCTTCCATTTAGGCTGCGACACTGACTGAACTCATCATACCACATAAGCGCTCTCTTCTGTTGCCCCCTAGAAAATGAAAATAATAAACTACTTCATGAGGTACCATCCATCAACTACTTGTGAACGACACTTTTCCCAACATTTGGGGATATATTAAGATACATAACTGTCAACTAAAACTTCTAATTGTGTTATGTTAGAAGGACCTACATAGAGCCATAAATAGTAAAGCTGGAAAAGAAAACAGAAGGTCTTCTAGCCTGTCCCACATTCCTGAGGATGGATTAGTATCTACTTAAACAGGTGTCTGTCTAGGCTATTCCTAAAGTGTTTGAGGATACAGACACTGCTATCTTCTTATGCAGTTTGCTTAAGATCTTGCTTAGATTTTTTTACTTTTTTCCTAGTACTGAGACTTAACTCATCCTTCCTGCAGTTTAATCCTGTTTCTTCTCAACCTGTGCACAGCTGCCAGAAGTCATTTATGTCGTGTGATGTCATGTATGGAGATTGCATGTGAGAAAATAAAACACCATTTTGCAATGTCAAATAGAGGCATGGAGGGTACTCAGGAGCAATTTACTGTAGGCTACCAATTTAATTTTAGTCCTGCTTATGAAAAAAAGTATATATAAAGCCTGATAATTTAGGGTCAGTACAGGGGCTGCTGAAATCAGTGAAGATGTTTTACACTGACTTTCCTTCTCCTTTGCAACTGAAAAATGAATTAATTTTCAAAGTAAGAAGTGATTTAATCCTCTCTCCTGCCATGAGAATGTACCTGTAGTATTTCATATAGGAATTATGTCTGGTGTTTTCTAGTTGCTTTTTTAAATGGAATTGGCCTTCCATTTCATGAAGGGAGAAGGAGGTCTTCTACTGATTTAAACCAAAATCAATGCTTTACTTTGCTATTAATTCCCCTGAAATCAATAACTCATTTCTGAATTAAAGTGTTATTTGTTGGGGAAATGTAGGCCTAGATGTACATAGTGAGCCTACTTTTCATGGCCCTTGGGTTTCATGTAAGTGTAACATCACTGATCTTTTTCTTGATCTACAGTTTGTAAATGGGCAGAGATCTGTAGTACTCTTACTCATCCTTGTCCTTGATAATTCCAGATACTGGATACATCTTTCAGAGAAACACTGAGCAGAGAAAAGGAATCAAATGCAAAGACCACAGGTACGGGTATACTTTTTCTGACTCTACAGACTTGAAATAAACCATGAATCTGTGGCTGACAAAAACATATTTACACTTAATCACTTGTGGGAAGGATGGTACAGTCAACTGATATGTCTTCTCTCACAGCTGGATTTACAAAATCAAAGAGCAGGACTAGAAATGAACCTCCACAGACACAAGTACCAGTTGATGTACTGGTGCTTTCTGCTCCCCCACATCAGAGATACAAGATATGCAAAGAGATCCAGCCAACTGAGATGGTCTCAGCACAGTTTGGACAAGCTGTTTCTGCTGAGTGTTGCTGCTACTGCCATGACTGACCACAGTTGTCACGGACCATGGCAATTTCAGTTCCCACCTCCCTGTTCACAGGGAATGTATCCAGGGGATTGCTTCCCAAATGTCTGTGCCAGGGGCAAGTTGTAGACAGTCTCTTCTGCTCTGCACTTCACAATTCTTCCCAGGAAACTCTATTCCTCAGTTTTCTACCACAGTATGTAGTTGATCCTACCCTCTGATATGCTCCTCCTTTAAAATAACATACCTGTGATGTTCTGTGAGTCTGGGAGATGTGTGAGTGGGTTACAACCCTCAAACCAAACCCCTGTGATGTTTAAGAGGGACAGTGAATATTTAGAAATCCAGTACCCAACATTATTTTTCAGTGACTCTGTTTGACACCCTTTAAAATGTCCTTGCATCCACATGGGTGGATATCTGATCCCTTAGGGAGAAGTCACAGGTGCTTCATGATCTGTCTTCATCCTTCTCTAGCACATGGACAGTGAAAGTTAACTTCTTACCTCAAATTAGGAGAATCTCTAGATAAAATTGTCAATGGCAGAACCAATTATCCACTTGAAGACACCCAACTGGAAAATATGAGATTGAAAATGAGAATATGGCACCAAAAAGACTTTCAGTCAGATGCCCCAGAGTAAAAACCACAGAACTATGTAGATATTGCTCCCTGAATCCATCTTACAAACTGTATATCTTAATGGACATCTTTTGGGACCATGGTGCACCTGGATGTCTCCAATTGTGTAAGGAAAGGTCATTTAACAAAGACCACTGCACCTGCAAGGCCCAGAGAGCCAGCCACCTTTATCAGTTTGGAGGACTGCACAACTGAATGTGTTTTAACATGCAATAATTTGCAATAATCTGCCAAAAGGGATGAGCAGATGACAAGTGAAATGTATGGATCAGCATTTTGAGTAAGGCGTGTGGAGAGGAATTTATACAACCACGCAAGGGAATGAGCAAGGAGATGACACAGACAAAGATTCACAGGTGGAAGCTGCCAGTCTGGCACCTTTCCACCACCACTAATTTACCCTTACTCTAAATTCTCTAAAACTGTAGCTAGTTCAACAGTACATGGAGAGTGCCACAGAGTGCTAGCAGCTGGAAGGAGCTGCCAATTGCAATAGTTACTCTCAGTCAAGTTAAAATTTGGACTCCTTTGTCGGAAAAGAAGACGCTGGGAGACCGAAGGTAGTGACTACCTTTTATTGTCTCCACCACTTGCAGGAACTGCATATGATTTTATACTTTTTAGTTACATTACAGCAATTTGAGTGTCAGTACACGATTGGATAACATCTTGTTTTTTCAAGTAGTGATTGGTTAGGCATTACGTAGGTTAGTATCTTCTGTTATGGCTTGGTTACAACCTATCTGAGGGTCCAGGCACAGATGTTCAGCCTCCTGTTTTCATCTAGTGTTCAGCCACGAGGTCACGCGGACCTGATAACATACATACTGTTCCACTCACTCAGAACTTTGCTTCAGGCCAGAGATACTCTGCAGCATCGTGGCCTTGTGATGCTAGCCATTCACCAACACTCCTTTGAATTTCCTGCCATGTGCTCTCTTTGCAAGGTGTAGGTTAAAGGTCTTGGGAATTGTAAAGTTTGCCCTCAGCTTGTCTTGTAATGAGGGGTTTTTCTAGTACTGAGCAGCAAAATTTCTGTTTCTTGCCTGTGTGTGAATGCAGAAACCAGGCACTGCTGCTTCTACACTACTTCCCCTTAGGTGCAAAGCTCCCTTCTTGTACCTCAAAATGTTAACTGTTGTTCCAGAGCTGCTTAGTGATAGTGCTATCAAAGCCTCAGATTCGTGTCCAATGTATCAATTCAGGGAGAAAGGAAAACAAAGGAAGGACTGAAATATTTGTGCAGGATTAGTGAACAAACACTTACTTTTCCTGGGCATTTAGGTCCAGGTTCCCAGAAGAATTTAGCATTAACTTTTGTTAAAATCAATTTTGGGTTAGGTACTTTTATTCAAACCAAATCTTTATAAAGTAAGCACTTGATTGCAGTTATCAGTGTTGGCAGACACCCTAAACTTAAGCAGAGTTGCGACAAGAAGGTGAAGAGGATTATAGCTATAGTTATCATTTCAGATGTTAAAGAAAAATAATTAATGAAGAGGTTTCTGTCACTGACAGAATGACGGAGTTCTCTCTTGCTTTCTTTAATGTCTCGCTCAACTTCGTATCAGTCAAAACACAAAGATCCATGATAGATATTTTTTCAGAGACATGAAAGGAGAGAGAGAAATAGAAAAGTAGATGTACTCAGAATATTAGACAAGTAAAATAAGTAAATTTGTTAGAAGATAAAGTATCTGAAACCATGTATCCATCAGATGTTCCTGTTGAGATTCCACACTTCCAATGATGCTGATTTTCTATGATAAAAATGATGTTAAACGCTTCATTTCCTTCATTTAGGTCCTGAACTTAAAAAATTACAAAAATATTGCTTTGGGGAAAGGTTATGGATGAATTCTCAGAGTTGTTGTGTTGTTCTGCTATATATTGAAGCACTGAATAAAAGATTCAGAAAAACCCATTTGGTTTGTGAGGATGAATGTGTTGGTTGGGTCATATTTCCATTGCTCTTATGTGATATAAGGAATGTATGTTAGATAGAAGTATTTGTTGCACATTAAATTCAGGATTATTAGCTACTCTAAACTCTGGAGATTGAAGGATTGTTGTCTTCTCTAAAGTCCTCAGAGGAAGGGGACTAACATCTCCTCGGATCTGACGTATTCTGAGTGCTAACTCTAATACAAGGGCTGGATCTGAAAAACAGAGAATATCTGCTCTTCTCCTTCAAAGATAAAGTATTCACAAGATAAGAGGAGACAGCAGCATACGTTCATCTTGTCAAACGACACTTTAACTGGAGTACAACTTCTTAACCGCTGTGTTTGTACAAATTTAGCATATAGAGTGATACTGGCAAGCACTCCTGGAAATTTTCTGAGCTCTAGCACGTACAGAGTATCTTTCTCCTCCCAACATGTTCTTGTGCAGTCTCTCTGCAGTAAGCAGAACAAATCTATTTCAACAGCATGTCTCTGGACTTCAATTTACTACACTGATGGCTAGAGGTGGCAGAAATCATCATCAATCTGCATGTAATCCATACAAAGCAACGTGAGCACCACCTTACAAGAGATCATTGCATCATTGTCAGACATTTAAAGATAGGGTGCGGGGTATAGACCTGTGGCAAAGAGCTTTGGCTACTTATGTCAAATCTACTGAAATTGCTATGAGCTTATTTGCTTGGATTTCTTTCTTCTTTATACTGTTTATATTCTAATTAATTCACAGACTGTATCTCAAAAGTTGTTGTGATCAGCTTGCAGTATATTATCTATCTGTCTATCTATCTATCTATCTATCTATCTATCTATCTATCTATCTATCTATCTCCCTCTTTACCACCCTAGACAACACATTCAAATTAAATATAATGGCACAATATTTCAGACAAATCTTCAGGCAAGAGTCAGTGAACACATGCAACTTTTCCCACTTTATAAGCCTTTATTCCCTCAGGCAGTTCTATAAAGATCAGCCCATTTATTTCTCATTTAGCCCAATGTCACTGAAAGTGAATCAGACCCTTAATATTGTTTCTTCTGTTTATTTATGCTGACCACTACACTTATCAGCCCCACTTCCACAAAAAGATGGAGTCTTTCTTACTGCTGCAGGAAAGATGGATCGGGAGGATATATGTTGTGAGAAAGTCTTGGCATCCGTCTATATCCCGTTTCTTGAAATGGGTGTCACAGATTTGTAATCCTTACATATCTCTGTGGAAGAGTGTATGCTTGATTTACCATATTAATTTAAGTATATAGTTTGCGTTGCCACTTTAACCAATTGTTTAAAAGAGAAAAAAGACAAATGCATCCAGTCAATTGTATGAAATTAGAACACTTAATTATTTGCTATCAAATGTATGAAGTGGACAGCCCAGAAAACTTACACAGCAACAGTGAACCACATGCCAAACAGAAACAGACCCCTACGTTTTTGGCGTCAGAAGGTATCTGAAGGTGTTCTCTCTGCATTGTGAGAGTAGATTTCTGCTTCTTTTGCAGACCTCTTTAAAAAAAAAACAACAAACCAAAAGATCTTTGATCAGGTCTCCACAGCTGAGATTACAACCCAAACTACCTGTATTCATGACAGAGAATGTATTTTCTCCCTTATGGGCTTCAGTCTCTGCTTGGCACAGCCTTTTCTAGGAGTTGGAACGAGCTGTATTTTGTCAGCTTCAGCCTACTAAGAGTTTCACAAGGTAAAATGTTGCTGAAGAAGATATCTAATGCTCTACAGTCATTTAAAGTGTTCAAATGCAAGAATTTTATAAGGAAATGGTTAAAGACCTTGAAAAGCCATATGCCCAAATATTAAGACTAAAATCAGAGACTGTTGTTCCTGAGGACAGTTTTTGGTAGAGATGTGTGGAGATGCAGAGCTTGAATAACCTGAGTGATAGGCAGGAGGGTAAAGAAGCACTTGCTTCAGCAAAGACACGCCAGGTTTTGAACTGGTTTCATGCAAAACCCCATTAAATTCCAGGATACCACACACAGATACACAGAGGATATTGATGTCTCTGCTTGTATCTGTACGCATCTACAGCTACCTGTGCCATATATCCACCATGTAACCATCCTTCCAGTTAATATCCTACTTCCTCATGATGTCTTTGAAAAGGAATGGACTACCCTCGAAATCTGGCAGTCTTTTTCTTTATTTATTCACACATACAGTATTTCTCATGCTTTAAACTCATAGTTTGAAAAGGTGGGAGCACTTGTTCCCTTCTGATCATTTGTTAAAATAGTTCCTCAAACTCTTCCAGTACTTTACTTCTCTTTGTAACAGGATAGTAACATGACAAGACTTTTCATTCCTTAAAGGCAATCTAGAAGGAAAAGATGCTGCCTCCCCAGGCAAAGAACCAATATTTGTTCAATGACTATTCTAAAAGAAAGTGAATATGAAAGAGATGGACCAGGGCTGTTAGCTTAAGGGTTGTTCCTACTCAAGATCTATTTCCCAAAGTAGGTTATGTGGTGGTCCTGCAGGTTTTCCCCTTTCCTCTGCCTTCTTCTATAGCACAATTTATCAGACATTTTAGCTGTGCCTGAGGTTTCAGGGAAGTGTCATATTACACTTAGCTCATTTATTCAGAACAATATCTTAGTCTTTTGTTCAGCTTTAATAAAATACAATTATTACACTGTCTGTCCTTGTGATTAATTCAGACGATGTTTACAGACAATGCGCTTCACAGATCTCTGGTGTTACTGCTGTCCAATGAATTAAACCACATTCTTCTGCCAGTTGTAATTACAGATCCTTATCTTATTTCCCTCTTCTCTTTTTCCTTCTAGTTTGTCTGTATTGCTCCAAACAGATTTTAACTGTGATTCCTAATGCTGTGGTGTTGTTTATGCTTGCAGAAAAATTGTCTCCAGAATCAGTTCAACTGTGCTATGAGTGGAATTCAAGAAGCTTATTTGCAGTGCATAACAATTGCATCATTACTAAATCTATGAATGTATGACCAATGGCACATCTTTTACTGGAAAACTGCATTCTTTGTATTAAATGCATTTAAGGACTACCCCTTTATACAGTTCTGCCTCCTGTAACAATCTGAGCTTATAGATGGTGATAACCGCTTACAACAAACTATTTCCTCCAGATTCATGGGCAGACTACACTTACCTGTGGAGAATGAAGATAAGAACAGACTACACAAGATGCATTCATGTGAGTAAAGACTTTCTCCAAAGTGTCAGTTTGAAAACCTGTGTTTTTCAAAGAGATTTGATGTAAGTTTTGCTAGGTGAAATGGTCTAGCTTCCAGAAGTGAGACAAGAAGGTAAAATTCTATCTTGCTGCCTTTAAATGCAACAAATTGTATTTTTAATTGAAAAAGAAAACAAACATTGTATCCATGAGTTACAGTGGGGTCTGAACTAGGCATTCTACAGATGGTCCACCACTACAACTTTTTTGCCCTCCTTTTTCTGAGTGACACTTAAAAATTCCATGCTCGGGCTTGACCTATCAGAAAAACAGCCTCATATCAGAAAAAAATAGAAGATGCTGACCCAGAAAATTCTTACTATAGTTAAATATTCCAATGGTGCAGAGCAAAATATCATAGCCCTGCCATCTCATCCATATGAGCTGCCTTTCCAGTGTTGTCTAAACCCAAGTTATGAGGCTGACACCTTTTGTCAATTCTTGCCTTAGAGACTACACTTTAGAAGGATGTGCAAGGGGAGGGTGAACAAGCTCTGCTGGTGCTCTGATCCAGTCAGGCAAAAGCCAGGTACCATGAATATAAACAACAGTCACACTGCTGTGATGCTTTTCCTTGAGCTTGTAAGACCAACTGTTCAACAGTCCATAATAGCTGAAATTCAGGAAATATCCTAGTATAGATTTTATGGCCTTTGGATGCAGCTGGCTGACACCCAGCATATTCAAAATGTGGGAAAAGGATGATTTGTCTACTTGCAATTGGCTGCATACACATGCTCTTTGTAACACTCCAGATATGAATCTCATGAATGTGATTATGGCAATATTTTTCATCTTTGGCTTACCAAGATTTTTTGCTTATGTGTTTACAGTGGCCTCCTCCATTTTATTTGCTCTGAGATTTCACAGGGATTGCTGTTCTGAAAGTGTGTCATTTTGCTTTTTATTCTCTGGTATTTCTCTTCTGAAAAGCTACCACAATTATGCCTTATGGGAGTTGTGGCTCAATTGTCCCATCACCTGTCCTATTCTCCAGGGTGCACTTTGTGTTTAAAAAGCACCTCCAACCATCAACTGCAAACTTGTCCTCTTGTGAAGAGAAAACACACTTAGGGGAGGTTTTGTGATTCAAGTTCTTTCTGTTACCTGGATTCCATTTCCCTCAATCTCTAAAAAATGAGATAATAATATTAATCTGCTTATGTAATGGTTGGGGGGCATGTTTACTTCCTTAAATGTGTTGTATCATGTATCTACAATATATGAAATTTAAAACTCCTTTGTATTTCCTCTGTTTCTATAACTCGCAGACATAAGGTTGTAACAGCAGATTGGGAATAAGGGGTGGGAGTAGGAAATTTAAGAAGAATTTGGATTGAATGCAATTGTCCCTAGGAATATTAAAGTTTCATATATACATGTTATGTTTGAATTGGTGAGAAAACCCCAGAAAATATGATGTATACCATCAAAATTCCTTCAAATCAAAGATATTCAAGGGCTCTTTAAATCATCAGTTACTTTCGTCATTACTCTTTCCTTTTAAACAAGCCTCAATTATTTTCTTAGAGTGGTGCCTTGTCCTGTGGCCATCTAGGACAAAAGATATGGTGCAGGGCATCCAGAGAGCCCAGTGCATCCTGACATCTGGTTTATAACCTCACTCTCCTTGTAACTGCAGGGCAAGGACAAACCTGATCAACTATAATTTTTTTTATTATTATTTTTGGCAATCTCAAGAAAGCAATTTCTATTCAGCTGGCAGCCGACAGTCAAGTACAAGTAAACATGACGGTTGTGGACTTTTATTTCACAGTTAAGCCTTTATTACTGAAGGCACAGGTCTGAATGCATTGCATGCATTAAGCACAAGCCAGTTCCTTGAGCGGTGACTGCTCATAGTCACTGGTGAGAACTGGAGGCTGGGAGCTTAGATTTCTGGTTTCTTATTTTTGGATGAATTGCTGCATGGCCCTGGGCAGCTTTACTTCACAGTATCTCAGTTTCCCCAGCTGTGAAATGATGATAAGAATTAGATATTATGAGTTGAGGGACAGATTCTGACACCTTTATTCAGAACTGAGTAGTGCAATCGATTTCAGTCTGAGGAAAGGGTAACAGCACCTGACCATTAGTGTTTATAAAGCAACTAGACTCTTGGCTGATGGATTTGATTAGATTTCAGTGCTGAGATGCTACCATGAAGGGTTCTTCAACACGTTTAAAATAGATTAGATAAAGAAAGTGTTTTGAGAGGCTTGGATAAACAAGATGCAGAGAATCCTGATGATGGTGGGAAGAACAGATCCAAGGACAAATAATAAGCAAGAAGAGAGGCCCTGCCAAGAACAAGACAGAAAGTATGGTGTTTGTGTTATTTTTTTTCCCTTAGATGTTTGAAGGTAAAATAAAAGCGTGGTCTGGGTCATTTTACTTTACTTTAATATGATTAAAAAATATTGAGCTATTTTATTGTTTTGGGTTTCCAAATAACATGTTATTTAGCCATGTTATCTTTTATTCTTTCTAAGAGTGTTCTCCTATTTTTAAAATAGCCTTCTGAAATGATGGGTTGAGAAATTTCACAAATTCTTAAAAGATATATTTTGGTATTTTTCAAAATATATGGCATCCAAAATCATTTTTTAAAAAATTTTCATCAAATTTATGAGTAACTTCGTTTCTTATTCTGTGTGGAAAATAATAAAGTGCCCTGCTCTGTTCAAGGACCCCTCCCCAATGGCACACACAACCTCCCAGCAGTAATCTGCTTATATGTTCTGCAAAAACACTTTTAGGGATTGTGACTAAGGGGTGAGGGGAAAAGTGTAAACAGTCTCTCTTACTGAGAGAAGCCAAAACTGATGAGTTTTTCCTCTCACTCTGGCAGCACAGAGAGCTGCATAGGAGCTGTGGGTACATTGGCAGCCTGTGGAAGCCTTTACCAGTCAGTCCAGACTGAACCAGTCCAGCTTGTGAATCAAAGCTTCAAGTACTTTAAACCAGTGGTACTACATGGACTAATTTTTTCCAGATCTACTCAAACCAGATCATTCTCCCTGACTGGCTTTTTCCCAGGATTCTGACATCAAGCATATTTTACTGAAGGATACCATCTGTCTTCCTAGAGACTTCACATGACAATGAGCTGTCTCTTTGTCTTGTATGATCCCCCTGTTTGTAAATAAATTCTCTGCTAGGAAATATTTTTCTATTTCAGAACCACATTTTTTTTTTTTACAATTACTGGCTCTTCTAATAATTTTCTCCAAACTACTGAGAAGTTCAGCATGAACATCTGTTTTCCACACAATACTAATTATGTTAAGTGACTATACCACCCCTCTGAAAAAGATGAGGAAGAGAGATGGGTAGGAAGAAAAACAGGACTCGCCCAGCACCATGCAGAGGTAAGTAGAGCTCACTGCCATGGAGGGCTGCAGCCTTGTGGGGTGCTTTGCTCCTGTCATGGTTTAACACCAGCCACAAACTAGGCCCCACACAGCCACTTGCTCACTCCTCCCTGATGGGTTAGGGGAGAGACTCAGAAGAGTAAAAGTGAGAAAACTCATGGATTGAGATACAGACAGTTTAATAGGTAAAGCAAAAGATGAGTACACAAGCAAAGCAAAACCAGGAATTCATTCCCACTTCCCACGGGCAGGCAGGTGTTCAGCCATTCCCAGGAAAGCTGGGCTGCATCACGTATAACAGTTACTTGGGAAGACAAATCCCATCACTCCAAACATCCCCCCTGCCCCTTCCTTCTTCTTCCCCTACCTTTATATGCTGAGCATGACATCATATGGTATGGGATATCCTTTTGGTCAGTTGAGGTCAGCTGTCCTGTCATCTGTGTCCCCTCCCAAGTCCCTATGCACCCCCAGCCTTGGCTCTGTGTAAAAGATGCTCAACAGGAGTGAAAAAAATCCCCACATTACCAGCATAGTTTTCAGCACAAATCCAAAACACAGCCTCATACCAACTACTGTGAAGAAAATTAACTCTGTCCCATCCAAAACCAACACAGCTCCTCTCTATCCTTTCTTCCACAAAGTGAGGCCCAGAGTAGTTACTTGGTGTTGAATAAGTGAGGTGTTTCTTCATTCAATAAAATTCCAGTGAGTCCTTCAGAACCTAGGCCTCTACAGGGGTGTGAGCAGCTTGTGTCTATTTCCTAATTTTAAGTGACCAACAAGCAGAAATCCAAAGGTGTTTGAACATTGCAACCACTGTGGAACACAGCAATTTGCTATTGTCAGCTGCTGTTCAGCTGCAAGTCTCCCCTCACTCTTCATTGAATTTTTTTTTGAAAATTCAGTGTGAATGTTTCAGTTTCAATTGATCAAAGTCTCACAGACAGTAAGCTAAGCATTTCACATAGTGAAACGATTAAGTCATGTCTAGGGTGGGAGATTGATGGCTGTTCAATGGCTGCCAAGATCATGCAACCCTCAATATTTTTCCAAATCCATCAAAAAAAAAAGTTCTTTTCCACTGAGGCACCGTTTTTTCTTGGATTCAAGGAGGCCTGAACAAGGTTTGCAGGAATTACAAGAATGGTCAAGGATGGAGCTGATGGAGAAGAATTGCTCATATGTATACATCTATATTGACATATAAATAACATGACATTAAAAATGACAGTTACGCATTTTGCATACTGGAGGTATTCCACAACTCCCCCTTCATCTTCCAGCCACCTCCCTGAGGAGAAGACTGCTAGCTCAAATTTACAGGTCCAGAAGCAAACACAGATTGGGGTGTAATGACTTTGTTTAAGCTATGCTCTGAAGATCACATCGGCCTCTGGAAATAAATCTCCTTTGCAAACTTTCTTCTCAGATTATCTAATTTTTTATTTTGTCCACAGGAAAAAAAAACCAGCATAATGAAAGGTTTCAATTTAATTAAGAAAGGAGAGAACATAACTTCAACTAATTTTTTTATACTGTCTTCACTAAGAAGAGAACAGGAAGTATGAAAACCAAGGGACATTTTCTAGACTCTTATTTTTATATTTGTCAGAAATATGTTGAAACAAAAAAAAATAATCACTTCAGAAAGGTCCCTTGGCTGAAGCTTTTTTTTTTTCATGAAATAGGAGGCTGTGTATGAGATTTGGGTTTGGCTCTTGTAGAAATAGTATTTCCTGTCTCAAAAGCTAATTGTCTCTCTTTCCATGGAGGCCTAGAGTGTCCAGTTTGTTTGTGACTTTGCCATTGCTGTTCATTTTCCACAAAAGCCATGTCAGCACCACATTGGATGCAAAAAACCAATACCCTGGGACTGACAATGAATAATAAACATCCCCACTACTCATGCTGATCCTTTGAGATGCCCCTGTCTGTTTTCTCCTTGTCTCAATGTCCATGATTTGTCCCAGTCTTCCACAAAACTGCTTCTCTTCCACACAAGGCCTAGGTGCTGCATCCTAAGCCCAGGGATCATTTTTACTTTTCATGGGAGGGAGGGTGAGAAATCATCTCAGATATGCTATGAAAGGGAAAATTACAGCACAAACATATGCCACCCTGCTCTCTTTGCATAATCTCTTTGTTCAAATTTCAATCAGTTCAGTGTACCACCAGCAGTAGATGAAAAGTGGGTAAACAGACTCAAAACATCCTGTCTTGGTTTTCTTTGCCATGTAAGCTGATCAAAAACAAACACAGGGCTAATATACAAAAACATTCACATGATGTCTGGCTGTGTAACAACTGTAGGTAGTGAAATTAGTTTAGGCAGGCTGGGTGTGGGCCAGAATGCAAAAAGATGCATTTTAAGTGGCTAGCAATTCAATTGCATTAAACAGCTCATTGATATCCCACACCTATAGTGGCTGAGTACCTGCAACGGTTCATTAGTTTTTATCAACAGCCATTATGAAATCATTGCTCTGCTTTCATATTTCACAGGGACATTACTGCTGACCCACAGAAAAACAGTAAGGGATAGGAGGAGAAATGGTGTGTGGGGGTGTCCCATAGGCACTGCCTTGGGACTTGGGAGAGGTGAGGTGCTGGCCTGACTGCTGGGAGTGAGGGGACTTCTCTGCTGAGTCAGATGCTTGGAAGACACGTAAAGGTTCCAGAGCTGAGAGAGAGGGATGATAGATGGCTTGTTTGTTCGTTGGTGTGAGCAAGTGAAAAAATGTCATTGTTCACATTAATCTGTCTCAAGGCTGCCTTGTACTGGGCAACAGACAAAAGCTGTGGTGAAAGTCGCCACCTCACTCTGTTCTACTGAAGCACTTCACCTTCCATGTGCTTTCAACAATCCTTGTTTTCCAGTCCTTACAAGGCATCTTAACTTTGCCCTTTGTTGCTCTTATATATATCTCAGAGCCTGATTCCAAACATTAAAATCACAATCCTTACTACTTGTATTTATATGCAACTCTCAAGCAGGAATGACATCTTTTCTGTTGGATACACAACATACGTGCTCAAGCAAACAGATGCATAAAAGCTACTTCTTTACGTAAATCTTCTGTAAACAAGAAAAATAGTTTTGAAAATTCCTTAAATGGGCTATGAGTATTTTTACTCCATGAAATTTCAGCCCCTCCTGTAAAACAAACAAGTGCTTGCAAATGTGCCTGTCTTACTTTCGTTGTTAACCTGAAATATGTTTTCATTGCATGTCTTGAGTCACAAATACTACAAAATGGCTAACTGGTAAATCTGGAGCACCCTGAACCCCTTCACATTACAAGTACATATACTTCAGCCTGTCATTCAGAATAAAAATTAGCATTGTCCAGATTTTGATATCAACACCTTTTCTATAGGCTTGTACTGATTTATTCTTTCTTTTATAAGGGACATGTCAAAAAGAAAGAAAACTCCGAAACCTTCCAGACATGTGGATAGCTCCAAAATTTGATTCTTAATTTGAAGAATTTATTTGAAAACTTACTGCAGTTAATCACATCTTTCTCTTCTTGTGCTGAAGAAGTTCATTTCTTTATTGGAACATTCTGAAAAATCTGACAATTATTCTGCAAAAAATTTGTTTTGGAACATCTTCTCACCCATGACATGAAGTGTTTCAAAGGTGGGTAATGGCAGTGTGGGTAATGACAATAATGGAAACTTTTGAGGGATTTTTTTCTTCAAAATGAGTATTTGAAATAAATTTCATGAACTGAATTCTGTTCCTGTTTTGCCATTTTAGGAAAGTAATCAAAAAAGAACATTTCCAAAAGCCTTGTATTAAATATAATTCAAAATTATAGATATTTTTAACAACAGAAAATTTTTTTCAATATTTTACATGAAGTTGAAAATCTAGATCTTAACCAATTTTACTCTCTATCTTATGACCTACAAAGAAAAGCATAGCTGGAGACAGGAATGATTCATCCTTCATACATGTTAGGATAAAATTCAAGTTACTCTAATTGGCACAATTGCTGCATGAATCAGAAGTAAAACAAAAAGGAGCCAAATTATCAGCTAGAACAAAAGCAGAATAAGCAGGAGAAATTAGCAATGAGAAAACACAAAGGCCATTTGTTTATTCACACTTGTGGATATTATGGTGAAGAAAACTATTAAACATTCTGGACTCTCTAATATCTGTTAAAAAATTATTCATGAATCAGAGTGTTTACTGAGCTTTGGAAGTTCTCATCTGTCACAGTGTTACATCCATCACAACGTGGAAGAATCATTCTGAGGTTTTTGTGTCTAAAGGAAAATCTAAATTGATGCCCTTCTTTAGGTAGTGCAGCTGGGGATAATTACACATTTCTGTCACATACTGCAAATGCTCCCTGATCCGTGGGAGGGTAGGAGGTGTGAACGCGGTGGCCTGACCACCGTAATGGAATATTAAAATCCAGTGGAAAACAGCCAGTGACTCCTGGCTTGGAGACCGCATTGAGGACTTTGTTTTGTCTCCTCATGACTGCTGCTCTGCGGCTTCTGTGGACCTTACACAGCACCTGACCATTGCCAGCACCTCTGTGGTGAAAAACCTTGAAAGCTGACCACTCCTCTCCCACAGGATTCCTTGACTCCTTCCCTCTACTCTGGTCCTCTGCATGCCTGTGCTCTTCCCAACACAAAGCTTGCCTGAGTTCTCCAACTCATTCCTTTTCCCAAGCTTTGCAAAGAGCTTTGCATTTGTACACTGTTGGTTAATAATATATGAATGTATATATTTACCACTCATGGTGTTTAAATTGGTGTGTTTGTTTTATGTATAACGAGACGCAGCTAATGTGTTTACGTTCACGGTTCAGCATCTCAAACAGGTCATCAAAATGTCCACCTTTACTGCACAGATTTATTAAATGGCTCATGAAAATGCCCTCTCTCATCCATTCTCTCCTGTATAATGAAATCAAAGCATACATGTCAAAATACATACAGGTATACTACAGGTATACCCTGTAATTTTCTGGGCCATTGTATTCTCACTATGCAGCCACTTCAGTATACTAATATCACACTCCATTCCTACAGGGTGCTGTCGAAATCATCTGCTAAAAGAGTGAAAGAAACAGGTGAGATAAGTATTGCAGATGGACTGAAGAAACATTAATTCCATTTTCATTTTAAAAGAGCATTAAATTAGATTACTACAGGTGAAAAAGAAGACAAGTCTGGCATCATTGCAATGGTCTGAAATCCTGCTCACTTGGTAAACTTCTGGGTTTTGTGTAGAGGACAAATTAGCAGTACTCAAGTCACACTTATGGCCCCATCCAATGTACTTGGGAGCTGTAACCATACCTACCCATAAATATAATTTTATACATTATCTGGTCTTACTCAACAAGACTGCACATTTCTGTAGGCAGCGGAGGACTTTTTTTTTTTTTTTTGCAACTGCTGCCAGCAATTGAATTAGCACCACAGAGCTGGTTAGCTATTGATAGCAGTGAGCAGATGAGCTTTCAGACTGCAGCAGCTATAGATGTGTCATTATAGAGTGAAAAGGATTATTATGTAAAGCTTTCAGCAGCGCAGCTCCAGATGAGGCCTTCCCTTACATCTGGGTAAGAAACAGAGGACATCTCAATACTCTGCTGTCGTTTCTACTCATGCCAGATATGTAGGACAGATCTGGTCCATGAATCAGTGATAGTTGATTAAGTTTTCCAAAAGCAAGTTTGTCTGAATTAACACACTCTGGGGGGAAAAATATCTAGGAGAACATCTGTGAGGTTCTAACCTCCTCATCCTCTTCAAATACCAATATTCAAAACTGAAGTCATAACATTACAATACATGATTGCAACAGTCCGGTTGTATGTAGTTATTGGGATTACAGGGTTCTTTCTCAAAAAATGCTGCAAAAAAACTCTCCAGTTTGTAAAAAGCAACAAAGATGACACAACAAGAGAAATCACAATATGTATTTATTTACTTGCTATTTATTTTTAATTTTTAGTGGCTGAGAACACACAGCAAGAAAATTCACCACCTTTGTGGATAAGTTTATGCCATATAATTCTCAGGATTTCTATTTCAGTCCCTATGATGTTGGCTGAGAAAGCAGTTGCTCAGCCATGGGGTTGATAGTCACTGATTTCAATTGTGCCAACTTTGCAGAAAGTTTCAAGAATGGGCAAAGGAACAGAGTGTGACAACATCTGGCTGTAGATGAGACAAAGATTCATTAGAAACCTCAGTAGCAATGTCTTTTTTGCCTTCTCATCCTCTTTTGTTTTATTACTTATCATGTGACCTACAACAAAAGTCACTCACTTTCTCTGGAATAGGAAGTCTCTAAGTGAGGCAGAGTAATATTTTACTTGCCACCTACAGCTTTGTTTTATGTTTGATTGTAAACAGGAGAACGTTTACTTTGGAGAAAGACATTGAGATTTAATGAGTCAGTAAAGAAAAAAAGTTTAAGCACACATCATGCACTGCTCTCATTTCTTGCTAGAACACATACAGAAAACAGGAACTAAGCAGTTCATAGCCAGAAGTGTACACTCACACCTCTTGATAACTGCAGTTTTATTGGTTTTTCCTCCTTATATGCTAAAAATTGACTCCAAAATAAATATTAATTCCAGGGATTTCAGATTGATCACAGGTCTTCCCAACAGGTCTTGGATGATGCTGTTGTTGGCTGTTCTTATTTCATCAGCTGTGTCTCAGTCTGAGTGTACAGGAGGGGTCAGCATTGCTGTGACACTTACATAGATCCAGTCACCATCCTGTGGGACTAAAAAGGAAGCCAGTCTAAGCCCAGATACCTCAAGGTATTTTGACATTTACAGGACACTGACTCTGAATAAGCTGGGCAGCTGCAATGGGAGTGGAGAGGTGGTCATACCTGTCCTTCTGTGACATCAGGACATCCTACACAACCCAGAGGCTTGCACCTTGTAGCCTCCTTCACTGCCACTCCCACCTCCAACTGCAATTCATTAAGTCTCCTGATACATCTGAGACATCTATAAATATTTATGGTTGCAGGCTGACAGGGCTTTTTCAAAGTCACAGAGGACTTGCATGATAGAGTAGAAAGCTCGTTTTGTTTTAAACACATGGTCATCCTTCTTTGTATAATAGGATGCCCAGTACCCCTTTCTGACCAGTGGTGCAGATCCCTGGGGGAGTGCAGGTCCACAGCAACGCCCTCCTCAGACAGCACTGCCCCTGCTGCAGGATTACCTGTACCCACTCTGGAACTGGCACCCCTCTGCTCTTGTCCTTTAAACCTTGGGTTTGCAAACACAGGCTGAGCACCGAGCCTCTGCCAGGACTGCTCTTCAGTCTGGCTGGCTCAGGTGGAGAAGCAATAAAGAATTGCTTTTAAAAAATGCTTTTAAAGCACATTGACTTTCGGAACTGGTAGATGCAGTCATTTTTCATTTATTTATTTTTTTTATTTGTTGGGCATGGTGTCTTTGTGTGTATGGATTTTTTTTTCTTTTATCCTTTTTCTGGCAAGAAGTAAATTAGTAACACTATTAATAGGAGATTACTTTTGATAGTGAAAGTAAAGAAGCAAACACACACACACAAATAGAAACATGCATGAAAGTGCCTTAAGAAATATTCAGACTGAAGGGATGATCTTCGTCTAGCAGTAAAGGCTAGCTGAAGAGGGGTGATGACAAAGACATATCACTGAGATACCTTGCCTGCAAAAGAGCTGAAAAGATATCTCCCACAGCACTTCTCATGCTTCCTGTAGAAAGGAGTGCTGTCCTCTTACTGTCCATCTCAGAATGGAGGGACATTAACTCAGCCAAGTCACAGCTGAGCATTCAAACAGATGTCTGATCGTTGATATCTTGTTGCTCATATATCTAATAAAAAGAGACATCTCCAGGCACTTTCTTTTAAAGGACTGTGACATGTTTAGAGAGGAACAAAGCAAGACAAACTAGCTTTGAGGCAAGTTTTGGAAATCTGGCATCAAAAAAGAGAGTCTGTCTGTTCACCCTATATTTGAGCAGGCTTTGCTAGTCTCGGTTTTGGTTTTTGGTGGTTTTTTTTTTCTTTCTTTCTTTTTAAAGGCTTTATTTTAATATCTTTAGAGAAATATCTTCTTTGGCAGTAAAAATTAAAACTAAATTTAAGAAAAATATCTAAGGCTACAGAGCCAAGCATTGTGTGGATAGATTAGAGTTAAGGCTCATTTGCAGGAGAAAAGCCAGCACAATATTTGCAGTGAAAAGAATAGGAAGGATCTTCACAGAATCTTGCCCCCACTCTTTCATTTAATAGAGGTAGTTTGGGGAAAATTTCTAATGAATCCTATCCAACCATAAAATCGTGTAGAAAATGAATCGTATCTGACAATAAAATAAAAGTGAACCAAATTACAAGGTTCCTATATTCACAGGACAAATTAATTTCATGTTTGGAATACTAATTGTTCACTGTGGGGTCTGCAACTATTTGTTGCTGTTGCTTCTTTTATCACCAGAACTTCTGCAGATGGAGAACGGTATGTTTTTGCCCATGGCATCGAAGTCTCTCACAGCAGAAGGGGCAGCTCCTTGTATTCCACTCCTTCTGCTCCCCAGGACAGTTTGTGTGGAAAGGTTGTAGAAGGGTGGATGATTTAAAGTTAGAGGTAGAAGGGAACTGAACCTTGATGCGGGTTTTAATTGGCCCTCAAGGAGGCCAAACCCCTCATGAAAGGCAGAGGGAATGGATGCGGCCAGTGAGCCCCGCACCTCAAAGGAAGCTTTCCCCAAAGGTTGTTTCCCCACAGATAGCATACCCTTAAGATCTAAGAGGCAGCTATCATTTGACATGGCTTCAAGGACCAACTGCAAAAAGGAAAGCTGCAAAGAGATTCTGTCAGTTCAAAGGAGATGCCATGAGAGAAAAAGTGGTTTTACTACACTGAATTGTAGGCAAAAGTGCAAACAAACAGAACACCCTCCCCAAACCCAAGAAGATGCTAAAAAACACACAGTAAAAATTTGTTTAATAATGTGAAGGCTGTGTGCAAACACAGTTTAAAATGTTTTTAATTTTAAAAAATTCACATTAAACTAATAAAGCAGCTTAAAGAAATGATGGTTCAGTGAGGAATTTGGATTGCTCAATTCCATAATGATTTACCTTAGCATGACTGTTGCTAAGAGAGAGTTACAAGAAACTATTGCACCAAATACTGAGCTTAAAGCAACCATTTTGCCTGAAAATAGTTTATTTCGAAATGTAAGGCTGCTTCTGGGCTGTCAGTGGCTCCCTCTATCCTCTAAATTTTCAGGCTGACTGACAGGTCTACTATGCTCTTTTGCATGACACCAAAGCCACCTGAAACTTGAATTTAGTTCACAGTTGCATGTCTGTCTCCCTCCTCTCTAGGACTTTCTAGTTCTGCTCTCTCTACTTTTAATCAAAGTAGAGTGCTCAAATTAGGTACTGGGCTCCTGCAATCGATATGACTTTGGGAACCTCTGAAATTGTTGAAGAGCCTGAGCAAGGCAGTGCTGAAGATGAAACAAACTGCAGGGGCTTCCCATTGTGCAGCTTATCTGTCCCAGCACCAACTTCTCCTCCACTGAAGCAAATTTAGCAATGCTGGGGAATTTCTCGGGTAAAGGCAAGCAGGACCTGAACGAGCTGAAGCAGAGAGCTGAATTCAGAATCCATGCTGGATGCGAGATATACTTAGACATTTACATGCTGTGTGAAAAAAAATGGGGCTGAATATGAGAAAAGATGGCCATGTAGGGAAGGCTGAGGGCTGCAGCCTTTACTGGTCAGAGTTCTGGTAGGATGCTCCAGTGCTCCTGCTTCAGATGGGGAGATACGAGATGTTATGACACCCAGCAGGGTGCTTAGAGCAACCATTTTCTTTGAAGACACAATTACAAGTAAAGATCTGAATTATTGTACAGCAGAAAATTGGTGTTTGCCTCCAAGGCTTCCTTCCCACCGTGGGTATAGAGAGGGAGGCCAGGGGGAACCATTTGCATGGCACGACCTGTTTCAGTCCCTTTACACTAGTCTGTCTTCTGTTTTCTGTCTCTTTGTCCTGCTAAACTTACATTTCAGGGGGCTTGGACCAGCTCCAGAGCTGTCTTGCATCAGAGGAACTGTTTTTCCTATTGACTGAGACGAAGTTTTGACTGACAGAGTGCATATGCTTCTCACATTTTTCCTCAAGCTTGCCTTTTGCCCAAAATGCCTTGTTCCATGTGATGTACCAATTTGTTATGCACTTACTTGCTCATCCTTCTGATCCCTTTCTTCTAGGTATTTAAACTGCTGCTGTCATTCTATGTAAAACCAATTTTAGACACTTTGACAGGATTTCCAACAACTTACAAGGATTTGTGTTTAAAATATGTCTGTCAAGAAAGCTCAGCTTTATTGTGCCAAAGGCTGTAGCCCCAGACTCACCACTCAGTCCTGCTGATTCAATATTGCCCCATGCCAGGCGTGCAGACCTGCTTGTGTGGTGTGTGTTTCCCAGGCTCCTCCTGCATCTGAATCCATCCAGCACACGTTTTCTTCACTGGGGAGTTAAATTCATCTGGAGGGAGATGGATGGGCTGCTCTGGGACACCTACAAGTGAAAAGAAAAAAAAAGGAAAAATATGAGTTTTTATAAGAAAGGATTTTAGACAGATGAGAAAAAGCTCCTTCAAAAATGAGAAACAGAAGGCATGGAGAAGTAATGCAAGATCACTGAGGAAAATAACTACTAAAATTCCTGGAAAGTATTCTATGATTACAGAGAAATAATTTCTGAATGAACAGGATCCTACACACTGGGAGGACCAGGAGGATGGGTAAAAGAGAGAAATGTTAGACACAGCAGTGATGGCTTCCTGCATTTTGTTCCAATGGACTTGACACTCTCCACCTGAAGCACTTAGGCTCTGAAAATTTTCTTTAAGTAAGCAAAAGGAAAATCTGCCTTCACCTTTACAGAGCAGGGAAACAAAATCCCTTTCATACCTTCACTGAAGAAGAATACTGTGTTCTTGTTAAATTCTATCTTTTCAGGAATAGCGTGCTCCATGGGGTTTGCTAGGCCTGAAAAGAAGGATGTACAAGTCCAGTCAGGACCTTCACAAGAGAACACATTACTGCAGATCTATAGAAAAGACTGGAAGCTTTAGAAGAAGAAGAGAACAGGAAAAGAAGTAGAAATAGATCAGGGCTTTGTTAGAAGAGACTTCACCTGAAATATCAATAAGTGTGAAGAAGAATCTGTCCTCCAAAAATATTCAGACATCTGTTAGAGAAGTACCTGTGCTCTTACATTACCACTGTAGCTTAATAATTCCTTTTGAACTTTCATTTCTGCTTTTTCTGACCGTGGATGCTGTTAGACAGCTCAGCAAAATAACAGTTGATAGCTGAAAATACGATTTCTTTTTAATAGACGAATTTACTATCATTATAACTATCAAATAATGTTCTCTGAAATAGTGTTCTGTTCTCTTCATCCAGCCATCAGAAATCCAATAAAATGTAAGATACTCTGGGAAGAATAAATGTAAGACTCTTCCTACCAAAGACCATCCATAATCATAGACAACTTCTTCTGGATATGGTCACGGCTGGGGACTTGCAGCCTGGGCTATTTGGAGCCATGGGCTACCAAATAAGCAGTCCTGCTGTCAACTACAGAGGCCTGGAGTGGTGACCAGTCAAAAGCCTCTATTGGATTCCTGCAGATCCTGCACAGCATGCAGCAATGGGAACCTCTGCTTCTTTTGGAGGCAAAATAATTTATCTTTGCCAGAGGCAGCCTAGATACCAGATCCATCTGAGCCCTGAACTCAGAGGAAACTGGGATCCAGTTTCTGCACACAGAAAAGATTTCTCCAGTTAGCACTTTCTAAACAAACTGCTCGCTTGTCTCTGGACAAGCGAGCAGTTTGTGCCACCAGGCAACCATCAGCAGCTCCTCAACAGAGACAATATACCACTGCTGATCAACTGTCTCTGTTTTCTGCGTGAGACCACAGTCCAAAACTGTATTGCCAGACTGAATCTGTGGGTGATGTGAGCCACTGACTCTCTTGTCTGACATGAGGAGGGATGCAGCTGCAGTGTAAGCCGCACACTAACCTTTTCAGTGTGCTGGAGGGATATCATCATTATTGAACACAAGGTCATTAAGTCATCAGGATCCATTTTTTCTGTGGCTGTGGCAGAGTGCTAAGGCATGTGCTGTGCGAGTTGGTTTCGGTAGTGTGGACACATGTTTTTGGTGGTATGAACTGAAACCACAGAGGACACCCTCTGGCAGCTTCTTATGACTAAAGCAGAGAATAAGCTTTTGCACCTATAGTGGGAAAGGAAAAAGGAAATTAAAAAGCTGCACGATCTCTTATTCAGCTAGTTTGCCAGTAAACAAATATTTACAGAAAACATACTGAAAAAATACAATTTTTAAAAAGATGAATTTAAGACCTTTAGAGAAAAAGAAGGAATAGGAAAATTGTCTTTTTGTGACGCACAAAACTGCTATTTTACCATGATAATAGTAATCTTTATTAAAAAAATGTGCCCTGTTTGCTTGAGGTTACAAGGGAGGAAAAATATCAGATGTCATTGGAACATTGCATCTTGAAACACAGTGCAAATAAAAGCAAATTTTATAACATAATTACATTCCCATTAATATGTTAATCTCTTATATACAGTCATAGATAAGCAAATACATTACTTTAAATAATTAACTCCATAGTGAGGTTTTATTGCTGGGAAATAAGATTTCTCTATGGAAGGGTATTTAACATTTTAATTAAACTGGTTTTTATAGATGTTTACTGTTGCTTCTATTCCTGCTTAAAACAAACCCATACAATTAGGAGTAAAAGCAATTTTGTCACGAGAAAGGAATGATTTCATTTTGAAGGAAGAACTAAGATTTTCTTTGCTGTTTAGTCACTGTACAGCAATTCTATAATGTGTTTTAAGAGACATGCATTTCTGATGGAAACATTCCATATTCCTTACTCCTTTCCTTTGAGTATTTGTTTTTTTTTTTGTGCCACTGAACATTGCCATCATATTTGACATTCCACAGAAGGTTTCTTATGTTCTGGTGAGAGAAGAGAACTCAAGAAGCATGTAAGAAAAAATAAAAATCAGGTGCTTCTCAGATAAAACCTGCTAACAGAACCAACAGTATGGGAGAAGTATCCTTAAGAAATTACAGAATCACAGGATCTTAGCAAGAGATATGAAAAAAAAAAAAGGACCAAAAAAAAGAGAACTTGGCTCAAAGACATAAAAAATTGAAAGGTGTAATAAGGATTGCAAGGCAAAAAACCTGGACAATGTGCTGCTCTGAAAAGAAGTCAACAAACTGGCACTTAAGCTTGATACACAAACCAACAATTGAAAGCATTTGCAGCTGGATACCTGCTTTCCATGTGGATGCAGATAAACTAACCCTGAATTGACTTTCTCTGGTGAACTTGAACATGACTCTGAGAAAAAAAAAACATCTGAGTGAGAAGAAAGCGTACAGTATGAACGGTTCACAGATAGGGCTTGAAGCTGAGGTTGACTTTTGCATCATGACAGTCAGCCTCACTAGGAATAGTCCTGAAATCCTCCACTTCATTTCAAGCTGATTTCTGGATAGCCAAGGCATGGAACACAGGCTGGTTGAAACTCAGGCAACACATGAGATGGACAACAATGAACACTTCTACTCTGGTCTCTTGAGCAAACCAGTTCCACTCTCTCATTTTGGCTCATTTCTCATCTGAAAATATTTAGAAGCCATGCCAGTGATTTCAGAACAAGTCTATAGACATATGTTTTGAAAAAGCATGAAAAGTTCTACAGATTGCAAACATAAGCTCACCTCTCTGTGAGCATCTAGACATGACATGCACAAGATTTGTGTTGAATTATTTACATGGAAGAATGCCTTTCAGACACTTGTAACAGCTTTGGACTTTATTCAGTAGCAATGGAAGGTGAGCACTGAGGCTATTTGCCTTTAAAGGAATTAAATAAATACAGGAAAATTCTATTTCAGCAGCATTTAAAGTGCTTTAATGAAAAAATGTTAGTAAAGCCAGAAACCTAGGCTAATCTGCCTACTCACCGATAGAGATTCTAGATACTGAAAAATACCCAGATGCTAAGCCATACACCACAGCTCCAGCAGAATTGTCCTGTGAAAAGGCATGGGGCTTTGGAACCTGTCTCTCATTCTGGGACCTCTCAGGTTATGGTGTGGGCCAGCTTCATAAAATGTGGTTTCACTGAATATGAATCAAAAATCCTATGGCATTGGCAAATATGGCAACTGTCACTCATATTCTAGAATCATAGAATCATAGAATACCAGGGTGGATGCACCTCAAGGATCACCTAGTACATACAGCCTTTCTTGGTGAAAGTTTGGTCCAGAACAGGTGGTCTGGAACCCTGTACAGCTTCTTAAAAGTGCCCACTTTTTAATAAGTGTCCAGTGTTGGGATATGCATCAGTCTCCTGTGGAGATTATTCCAGTGGCTGACTGTTCTCATTGTGAAAAGTTTTCCTGTGTCCAACTGGAGTCTCCCCAGCAGTAATTCGTACCCATTAGCCCTCATCTTTTCAATATGCCTCCTTGGAAAAAGGGAAACTCCTTTTTTTTTTTTTTTGTAAGAACACTTTAAATACTAGAATTTGGTGATAAGATCTACCCTAAACCTTATTTTCTCATGGCTGAACAAAAACAGTTCTGTCAGCCTTCCCTCATATAACCTCTGACCTTCCTGGTGGCACTTTTTTGGATCCTCTCCAGCCTGTCCACATCTTTTTTGCACGGCAGGGACCAAACCTGAACAGAGTATTCCTGGTGTGGCCTGAGAAGTGCTAAATAGAGTGGGATATTGACTTCTTCATGTCTGCTGGTGAGGCCGTTTTTGATGCAGCCCATGATCCTGTTGGCTTTCCTTCCTGCAGAAGCACACTGTTCACTCTAATGGGACCCCCAGGTCCTTCTCTCTCCTCAGCAGGGTAGATCCCAGACCTTGCTACAGTGCAAATCCACCTCCTGGGGGATGGCTGGAAAAGCATGAGCAGTGTGAGTGGAACAGACACAAGAGCACACCATAGATTTACTTTTAATGCATCTACTGATATGGTGAGTGGATGAGGAGAGAAAGGATGGGAAATCATAGAGAGTAGGTTTCTTTACCCTAAAGATAAACAACAGAATGGGCCTACACTGGAGACTGAAGGGCAATACTTTATAGAATCACATAATCACAGAATGTCAGGAGTTGGAAGGGACCTCGAAAGATCATAGGGGTCTTCCACAACATCTGCCTGTGATCATGCCAATGAATATCTGTGCATGTGCATGTCAGGTTATTCGGTTACTCTACAGACATCGAGGAAGATGAGACCTCTTTTCTTTTTTTTTTTCTTCCTGATTCCACCCATAAAGGAGGACGAGATGGGAGAAGGTGGTCATTTTGGGCAGTACCGCAGTGGGAAAGGTCTTCACTGATTCAGTCTAGTGAAGGGGCAACGGAGAGCAAGGAGTGTAAACAGCACTGTCCTTGCAACTGTGTGTCAGGCTGCAGCTTTCAGCTCATCTTTGAAAGAGGCAGTGGGTGTCTCAGGAGATAAGGGCTTCAGGTTTGATTGGTATTCTCCTGAGATACCTATTCCCTTCTGATCTGGAAGTCGCACAGAGATTGGTGAGCTCTGTACTACAAGCCTGTGTTATCTGTCATCATGACTCTTCCTGAGGCAGAGTAGACATGATCCCAAGGCTACCAAAACAGCACCACATGCTAAACTTAACAGCATGGGAAAATGATAACAAAGGAGTCGCTGTGTGACCAGGTAGTCTTTTTCTTGGCACAACAGACAGGAGCTATATCTGAAAATGAAAACCTTGACCACGAATAGAGACCACTCATTTACAAGGATAGCAAGACATTCTTTAGCCTAAAATCACTTATTGTGACAAGAAGTCCAACAATACCTTTTCTTTCCAAGGGACCATTCCACACCTACTACCCACTGATCAACTCCAGGCGACTCTGTGTCTAGCCTCCTGCACCCTTCTACCACTCATTCAAGGCAGATTCCCCACCCTTAGTTCTACTCCTTACTACAAGTAGTACCTTGCTGCAATTTCAGTGAGGTTACTTGTGGTTGTAGAAAGTTAATCTATAGTGTAACCATACATTTCCCTTCTCTGTTTGCTTATTTTCTCTTCTTCAGATATCATCATGAAGGATCCCAACACCCGTGAGTAGTACAAAACTTCAAATCCTTGTCTTAATTTTATGGGATGGTCTCTTTATTTATATTTGCAAGTGTAATGCACAAAACTGCAAACACTTTGTCTGAAGAAAGCTAAGCAAAACAAAGCTATATTTCACTGCCAGGATGCTTTTAACCAATTCCAGAAGAATTTCCTCTGCCTGTAATAAGATCCTTAATAAGGAAAGAATAAGGCAGTTATTTATGAAAAAGACAGGCTTTTACTTTTGATTTGGCGAGCACAAAAGCCAAGAACAAATAAAAGCCAAGTCACCACAAAAGAGCAGCGTCTTCTCTGTGAGGTACAGAGGAGGAAATGGTTTCCACCAGCTACTTTAGTGATCTCAAGGTACAGTACAAAGCAAAAAAAACAACTCTATGAGCTAGACATCACAGCAGTTTAGCCCATCATTTGTACCTTCACATCCTGCCTGAATCCACTTGAGGGCTGACTGTCCAGTGGACACTAGTTCTCTTGTTAATAAAGGTCCATGGCTGTCCATGCTGAGGTGCTACCACCTCTGCTGAAGGTCACACCATGTTCCCCATGCCTCGCTGTAAGTTGTGCTGCTGGAAAACTAAGAAAAAGAGTGTTTTTGCTGTGTGCTGGACTAGAAGCTAGAAGAGGCTGTGATGGCTGTGCCCCCAGGGCAGCAGGGAGGGAGGACATTAGGTCTGCTTATGCCTCCCCTTCCTCTGACTCTTCCTTTCTGAAGGACACTTAAAGTTTTGCCTGGGCATTCTGCAAATACAGCAGTGATACCTCATGATCTGAAAGTGTCGTGGAAGAAAGTAGAAAATGTTCTGTGACCCTATGACGTACTGAAGAGAAGGAGATATTTTGGCAGTGTAAAATCATCCCTCCCCCTCCACAGTTCTCTTTGTTGGGGCAACCCTTTGCTATGACATAACACTAATTTTAAATAAATTCTAGCATGTCTTATGACAGGGAAAAGCAAAAATCCAATCCTTCTGATATGTTGAACTCTAATTTTTCAGAGGTAGCAACTGGCAATTCTCAAGGAAGGCAAAGTGACTTTATTGTTGTTCAATAGATGAAAAGAAATGGACAAAGAGTCAGACAGTTTCCTGACACCATCTGGACAAATAATGGTAGGAGGAAGATTATTCTGGTCCCTAAAGTGCATAGTCCTATTCACAAACTCTATTGAATAATAACAAAAAACCCAATATATTCAATTGCAGTGAGTCTGTAGAGCAATACCCATTTAACAACATATTCCTTAGTCCCGTAGCCACTGTCCTAAGGTCCTGCAACCATGGTCACAACTCATCGATTGTGTCTCAACAATCCTGTCTGAAAAGGGAGGATGAACTGATAGGAGCAACAATACCATATGGGAGTGACTGCTGCTGAAGCTCTCTGAGAACCTCAAATACAAGAGGTGGACTGAAGTACAGAGTTGTTAATTATTTTAAAGCCCTTTCTTGTTCATATTAATCAAAGTGTCAAGCTGATTCTCTCTAATCTAACTAAAGAAGACAGATCTTTCGCAGTGGGAAATGCTTTAAAGTTCACCATGCTTGCATGACAAATTTACTGTATGCTTCCTGCATTCTGGCTCTGTGTGTGCCTGAGTGAATTTCTTTTGCTGTTTCTACTAATTGTCAGAACTACTTCCAGTGGCTTTAAACAAACGTTGACTCAATCCTGCTGTGACATCTCAAAGCTGAACGTTTGATATCACAGTTTGCTAGGAGACGCAGATATAGGAATAAAATGCTACTTGAGATCCTACCTGATTGGTGCAGAGAGGGGCTACAAAGACACAACCTGACCCAAAAAATATGTATAATAGACCAAAAAGGATGCTTTTGGAAAATGCATAAATACATACATAAGTGAATCTAAAATCTGCATTTGCAGGAGCCAAAACAATATATTCCTAGAGAGAATGGGCTATCTCTTGGGAAAACACTGCCTGTTATGTAACCTTCCATGGAGGGTTTGATTTTGCTTTAGGAACCAGCAAGAAATTCAGTGCAAAAATAGATAAATCTATATATTATTTAAACATTTCCAGTGAAATAAAAGATTTGATGCAAACTGACAAAAGCCAGGAGATTCCAAATCCCCTCCCCCTACTCCTGCTCCTGAGTTCATGTCTCTAATGACAATATACATTTGTGTGGCAGCAGGCACTATATGGAGTGTCAGCCGTAACACAGTGTTTCCTAGGCATTATGTCATTTTGATCATGTCTCATCACTGGGAACTGTTTGAACCAAAGCACCTGACACAGACAGCCAAGCACAAAGCCATTCCCCCTTTCTTCTCTCAGTGCATCCTATCACTGGTTGGGCTGTTCCCCAGAAGGGACCAAGGCTTTGCTGTGCAAGGGGATGCCCAAAGAAGATGAATGAGGTAATTGCAAAGCATGGGCATCGTCGTACTGCAGCAGTGATCAAGCTATTAAAAATCTATAGTCATAAATTATTGTTAGCCTCAGTGATGACAAGACGAGTGGTGGTAAGGGATTTCTTCTCTAACAAGATCCCCATTTATTCCTGTCTGAGTGATGAAGAATATCATGCAGATGACGACCCTTGCTAGATAAGGTAGTAGCAGCTAGAGTTTGAATGGAACATAATTCCCTTTGCTTACTTGAAGCTATATCTCTTTTCACCAGTACTAGCTGCAGCAATATCCAGCGAAGGGATCTGGTGTCTGTATTATGTGTCAACCTCTAAAACGATGGTTTTGTCTTTTCTATTTTTTTTTCACTTGAAGGACCTCAGTCTTATTTAGGAGAAAAAGTCATAGGCCATCAAATACTGTGGGTGGAAGAGCTGTCATTTGCAATGATAAAATGCTATTAATTTAAAAAATAGCTTGTTGTTTTTATTCACTCCTCACTCCCACTCACTGCCATTTTGCGAGGAGTGTTTCTAAAATTATTCGCATGTTTCTCACAGCCATGTCAAACTTGGACATCCTACCAGTCCATAGGATGAGGTTTCTAAAGCTGGTTAGGGTATATAGCCACAAGCATCCCTATGAAATCCACTGGAGGTTAAATGCAGGCAAAATTTTATATCTCATTGACTGTGGCCTTTATTTTAAACAAAACAGAGAGCAGCAGCAAACCAAGGCAAGTGGGCCCACAGAAAGGACAGAAGTTTTGTGAGGATAAGAATTTTTCTCATTAGTTGCTTCCCTCCCGGCCACCATGCAGTCACAGAAGCTACACTTTGCAGTGGCAAAGGGATGCTTGGCAGGGCAGAAGATCAGTCAGTGCTACCAGGCACACAGCTCAAGGTTCTCTGGAAGCTCCTGACTTTCCAGATTTCACTTGTCAGTACAAAGCAGCAAGGAGGCTCTGGGAGGAAAGTCTTGCTGGTGGTGATCTGGCTGCAGAGGATGCTTTGCTTTCCAGGATGGCAGTGGGGCTCATTGATTGAACTGCCTCTGAATTCACTTAGAGAAAAAGAAGAAACAAAACCAAATGATTTGTGGGTTTATATGAGCTGATCCCTGTCTCTGATGTAAGACTTGATAAAAGAAATGCCAGGTTCCTTAGGTGAAACTGAGAACTAGCTGACATTCATTTCTGGTTGTACATCAGAGACATTTTGGGGATAAAATCAAGATGTGGATAGCACAAAAGCTTGTCAGGCAGGCCAAGAGAACAAATAGGCCTAAGGAAGTGTTTTAAGTTGCCTCAAAGGAGTTTTGAACTTCTTAAGAACCAACAGTAGGAAGGAACCAATTGAGTTCAGAAAAAGGCAGGTTTTGGATTTCCATTTGGCATATAGTCTGTTTCTTCATCACATGATAGAGTCTGGAGGCTAGTTTGCACCCGCTGCCCTATGAGCCTTGAATGAGGATGAGAAAGGTGGTTCTGCTGTGGGGTGAAGAGTGATGAGCAGCTTGCAGGTGGTTGTGAGAGGCACCAGTGATGGCTGCTGGAGTGAGGAACATACACCTCATGACAATTCAGCTGACACCTTTTTTTTCTAGCAGAGCTCACAGAGATGGGAAGTCTTAAAAGAGAAAAAAAAATGCATTCCTGAAAAGTAAATGGTTTGTTGAATTATTTTTCCTCCCTTCATTCTGCACTACACACATGCCCCTCCCCTCCTCCTTCCCCCTCCAAAAGTCAAATACCAAACATTTCCTTGCTGGAGTTTCTACTGCTGATGTTTTGGGAAAGTTGTGTGGTTCAAATAGCTCTGCTCTTTCCGTAACTGAGTTTGGCCTGGACATTTATTTACCATTCACCTGTTATTCTTGTTTATATTTTCATTATTATTGTTGTAAAGAGAGAAAATATCTTCCCTGAGGGAAAAATAATCCCCCAAAAAACCCCAAAAAAAAGATCAATGGCAGAGCTAGGGATGAGATGTTTAAGGGTAATAATGAAATCAGTCATCTCTCTGTTCTGTTTCATAGTTTGGGTTGTAGGCTGTATTTTTTTTTTTGTCTGTATTTTTGCCATGCTACAAAGGTGGGTAGTTCACCTCAGCTTCTGTCCATCCATTCACGTAGTTCACATCCAAATCTGGCCCAGATATCTGTCTGTATAAGGGATAATAGAGGATGGTCCAAGTTGGACATGATGGACAAGCACTAGTCAGATCACCTTGGCTAGGTGACCAGGGAGAAAGAACTTTACATCTGTGCCCATGAGAACCAACCTCCATATGAGAAGGAAAGCACCACATTTCCATGGGAATTGAACCTTCATATGTGGGGGCAACCATAACATTGTGGTAGTGTAGCAGAGAGATGTTGCTGGTCAGTCAGGATGGGAAGTCACCCGCTGTCAGGCAATGAGGCTCACGAGTCCAGCAAGGCTCACTGTACATGTTGGACTGATGCAGGATATAAGGAGCTTGCCTCAGTGGTGTGGAGAGACAGACACCAAGCGTACCTTGAAGCTGCAGGGGATGCCCTGAAGATGCTGTGCCTGGCTCCCTTCTCCTCTCCAATGTGGACCTGTATCATCCTGCTGCTCAGCAGTGATGCAAAGATCCCAGGGTTGGTGGGACTCTCTTAAAACCTATTATACTCCTTATAACAGCCTATCAAGGCTTTCTCTCTTACACTTGCTATAAGCTTGAACACGGCTCAGTAAAGCTTTCTCTTGGCACTGCTATACGCTGGACAACAGCTTAGCAAGGCTTAAAACAATAATTGAAATCCTCTTAAAAGAAACCTGTTACTTCAACAGTAACACTATCTCAGATTGCCCAGCAGTCTCTCTTGTTTATCTCTGCTCTTTGATGGAGCACCATTCTACCAGAGGCTGCTTACAAAGTCATATTCATTGTTCTGGACTTCTTTTTGAAACAAATGGAGCACATCCCCTGACAGCAGGTTAAAAGATTACAAAGTATAATTTGAGATATGAAAGAAGAAAAAAAAATAACTGGGTTTTCTTTTTCTTGTTTAATATTATCACTGTACTCACCCTGTCCACCAAGATACCTGCTTTATCAAGAGCATCTAAATAAAGACAAAAGTTCAAGTCAGATGTTTGTTACTGGAATCAGTAATCATCAAGTCTCCACCAAGACATGACTTTTGATCTACAGTTTGAAATAGCCACGTGTTAAACTGAGACCTTGGATAAGATTGTAACTGGGATGCAGGCTTTCCAGAAATTGAATTGAGCCTTACAAGTACAGAATCCCACTAATGAATACCTATGAAGGAAGAAAGGAAGAAAGGAAGAAAGGGAGAAAGGGAAGAAGGAAGGAAGGAAGGAAGGAAGGAAGGAAGGAAGGAAGGAAGGAAGGAAGGAAGAGAAAGAAATGCTTCTACTATTCTACTATCTGGATTTATATAGTCTATAGAAATTAGGAAGCACTTTGCAAAAACTGTCAGATTAATTCTAGTTCCTTGATACTCATAATAGCAACAATAACTATGAACTCTTTGTTGTTATTTGCATGGACATTGTAGGTAGCTGTATGAGAAGTTCACCTCTTTTCAGTAGGCACTAGTGTTCAAAGACCATTGCCATCCAGTGACAGTCCAGAACCATCTCTGGTGCACAAGGTTCCAAATCACACATGGATCTTAGTTGGCCAGAGTGTATATGACTGGCTGTGACAAGGTAAGGTCAGTAAACCAAACCTGTCTGTATTATGCAGGCTTGGGACAAAGATTCTCACTGCACGTTGTACAGATTAAGGGAGACAACCTTGTTAAAATACATTTATGTTAGTGGGGAAATTCCCCAGACTATCCAAAGTTTAATACAGAAATCAGTCCAAGGAAATTCTGCCTTGAAGGGATGTGTGTGCATGTCTCACTTTACAAGTAAGGGAACTGAAGGGATTTGCAATTCGTAATCACCACAAATTAAAAATGATATCATATATTCATCATATTGATCCTAAACCCCGAAGACGCTTGTCTAGACAACAAGAGACACAAACAGCTTGCTCTGTCTCTATATTTTGAAAGCGCTAATACCATGTAAAGCTGGAAGTGAGATAACGGATAGGTGGACTCAGGAATGCATTGGGAACGAATAAGCTCAATTTGTTATGCCAGTGAGAAATACATGACATCTGCTGATTCTGATCTTGTCATTCACTCTGGGTGAAATTCACCCCTCTTTAGACTATAGTCTTGAAGTCTTTGGATTATTTATAGTATCAAAGATAAGGCTTAACTGAATATTTGAATTATTTGTAAATCTTATGCTTGTACTGTGCACAGCAGTGAATTACCTTTCAAGGACTAGTTTGCCTATCTATGGACGTTCAGCTCTGGCCCTCACTGTAGCAGGAGCTCTCTTTCCAAAAAGTAGGAAGGCAATACTCCTCACCAAGTGCTGTTCATTAGCACATTTTTTCAAGTACCTAATACCAACCCTGTGTGGAAAAATATGGGTAGAGTTTTAAATTGTCTCTCCCGTTTTTTAGAGACTCCTGTGGAGACTTTCGAAATGGCAGGATGGATCTTGTTTGAAACCCAAAGCAGCCCCTTGGCACAGTTCTCCAGAAAGTTACAGACACACCGTTCTGCAGTTATAAGTGGAAAGGCTTTGTAATCTCACTTATAATATTTTTTGTAATAAAACTTAGTCAATTCCAAAAGAGAATTTAAAAGTGTTTATTTGGCATCAAATGAAATATCTGTTAAAATATCAAGTGTTTAGAAACATATTTAAATAAAAATTAAGAAAACTATAATCCAGAAAGCATTTTTAATTCAAATTCTTTAAAAAATGGCAGATTTAAAGTATTTTTCTTCTGCGTTATTTTCTTCCTCTCCGTATCCCATAAATAAAGAATTTGGTATACCGAATTGAATAAAAAAATAATGTCAGTATCATCAGATCTTTTCCAAAATGTATTTGTGTTGAAGTTTGGACAGTTCTGCTGTCATAGAATTTTTTTGGGGGAAAAAAAACCCCAACAACCAACAACAACAACAACAAACCAAACAAACAAATGCAGATTAATTGCAGTTGATGGTAATAATGTTACATGCTTGACTGTTAATAAAGCTATGTGAATAATGTAATTCTCTAACATGAAGGATACTTAGTCCAATCTGGTATTAACCTTTATACAAAACCTGGCAATTCTCTGTGAGGTATAAAAACCTCACACATACATTACTGAACTACATGTCTTGTTCTCCAATGTAATTTGAGTTGATATATCTCAATGAATTTATGCGGGTGCTAATTATTAACTAAAACAGCAAAACTTTTATTAACAAAAACAACAGCAAAGTTGGGTCACTAATAAGCTCTTAAATGCATTTTTCACACTTCCCCATCTCAGAGTATTTAAATTTTGGGAACAATAAGCCTCAGAATACCTCTAATATGTATGTTAGGAATTTGTTCTCTTTTAATATTACAAAGGGAAACAATGGCACAAGGGCACTTAAATATTTGCCCAAGGTTGTAGAAGAAAAGATCTCATCAGAACTAGGTTAGAACCCATGTCTTTTATTCCCAGTTCCTGTTGTAGCCACAGCACTGGAGAGCTTCCCTGGAGAAGAACACAACCACCTGGTACGGGTACAACAGGATGACAAAGCAAATACAAGTGGTAGAGAATACAGGAAAGCAACCAAGTGGGAAAGCATTAAGTGAAGCTTGCAAGTCCAGACAGGAATTGACCTGGGGACCTTTTCATCTCAGAGCAGTGGGGGTACCTATTGTGCAAAAGAAGCAGCTGTGGAGGTGAAATCATTAAGAGCAAGCACAGAGAAGCAACAACACAGAGACTACCAGCTATTCACAGCGGTCCCTCATCCAAGCTGCTGAGAGGTCTAAATCAGCTTAGCTTCTACAGAGATGAGCTCAGGCACCGGAGGGCCACTTGCTCTCTGTCAGCCAAGTGGGTTCCTGTTTGTCACTCCTGGCAAATGCTGGCTGCTCACATGCTGGATGTTTGTCACACCGAGGGGTAAATCAGAGCACGAGAACCGAGTTGGTGTCCATCTCCCCCACCAAAGGTTACCTCCATGCTTGGAAGAGGATGCTGTGGTCCTGGTCCTAGCTGACTCCTGGCTAGCTTGTAGCACCGTGGCCCCTAAAAAACCCCCAAATTTATCAAAACTCCTGAGTCCTGGGTTTCTGGGAGACCATGCAGTGTTGGCAGACACACTTCACCACACAAACACTAATGGAGAGGACTTGACATACATCATTTCTTTTCCTACCGATTTGCCAGCTGTATATAACCGGATCATCTCTGAACTTCTTCCAGGCTACCTGTTAGAGATTCCTGTGGCAATTTCAGTCCAAGCTGGAGAAGCATGATACCATTTTGAACTCACATATAAACTCAGTGAAGGCAAAGGGGGCGAGATTAATCCTGACCTTTTGTGATTTTGAACTGATTCATTATGCTATATTAGTATTGCTTAAAAATGCTACCAAAATCTGTCACCTTTTTATGCCTGTTATGGTATTAATATTATTAGACAACAACCCAATAAAACCTTTTTGTTCAACATCTGTGAAAAAGTGTTTTCATAGTCTACATTGTGCAAATAAAGAAGATCCGCTTCAGAAACAAATCAATAAGGAAGTTGACTCTTACTAGGGGGACTTCTCAGTGTTAAAGCAAATCTACTGTGTACAGTCTAATAAAGAATTTTGGCTTACATGACATCTCAAGGGGTTACAAAGCATCCTTTTTTTTTCCCCTCCCCAGAAGTTAGAACCTTCACCAGTACTGTGTTTCCATTGTTGCTCTGCAACAGTGGTTTGTTACTTATTCGAAGGGAGGATTGTCAGCCACCAAATCCCCCAGTGCTTTCAGATTTCTCTCCAGTGAGCTTCCATCCAGGTAACTTCAAGGGTGATGACAAGAAAAATCACAGGCTGAGGTATGGGGAAACTACAAGAAAACAGCTGCATTTAGCCATAGCTAAATTATCTTCCTGCTTATGTCCTAAATAAATGAATAAATGAATAAATAAATGTAAATAATCCTGTAGGAAGCAGTGTTGTGAAAAGCCACAGGAATAAACAGAAATGAGTTAAAAGTGCCATTTGAGGAGTAAAATGAAACACCAGAAGTCAAATTGCAGGCCTGATTTAAGGTAATCATAATGGAGTTTTCAAATATCTTTGCGGTTGAGAGCTTTGGAAAGCAAGAGGAAAAAATTGGACCACTTAGAAATAATAATAGCAGTGGACTGGGAATTGGATGCAGAAGAAGCAGACCTATGGAAAAAGTTCTTTCTTCTTTGCTTCTATCCCTGCTCATCATGAGGAGGTATTTAGCTATCACTGGGGTCAGATCCTACTGCCTGATGGAAGAGCTTTACAAAGTGTGTGGAGAATTAATGCCAAGGGGAAGATGAAGCCTGAGAGTCTTTCGTCTTGCATACCAATGCTTTATGTCAAAATTCACAATGTGAAAATGACAGGGTGTGCCTAATGATGAATCTCTTTCCTGTTTAAGATGGTAAAAATCCCAGCAGCATAGTCCTTTCTCCCAGCCCATTTTAGGTGTCTGTGATGAATGCCAAAATCTTCAGAGAATAAAACAAAAGATTTAGAGGGAGGTGGGTTCAACCCTCTTTACAGACACCTGAACAGGAGCAGCACAGTTAAGTGATCTGCTGCTTATGTAAATGTACATTCAGGGCAGCTGCCGAGGACCAGCTGGAAATAACCCCAAGGGAGGCCACACCCTTGTTCAGACATTAAAAGCTCCTCAGTTGTGGCAGCTTCTCACGTTTTACCCCAGAGACTACATGCATGCAAATTCTGTTCAGAGCTCTCTGTGCACAGAAGTTTGCTTCTGATTTCATCTAAGATCCCAAGCTACTGAGATTCAGTCACTGCTCAGCACTTGCCACATGTGTGTCTGGTGTAGAGCTGACCCGGTTGCTGGAAGGACTATGGGTAGCCTGAGTCCCCAGGATCTTTAAGAGCTCCATTAAGAGACTCAAAAGCCTGTCTATATCCAGGACTAAAGGTCAGATAGACATCCCAGTGGTGGGAACCAGTTTTCTGGCATCTCATCTTCTGGCATTTGCTTTCTTTTGCTCTCAGTGCACCAGAAGCAGCCATGCTTACTGTGCTGAGTCCCAAAGCTGGAGAGGCAGCATCTCTTAATTTGTGATTGCAGAATATGCTTCCAGAAGCAATATGGGGATTTTAGTAATTTGGCATCTGCAAGAAAGATTAAGAATCTGAGAGCAGACATAACTGGGTCAGGGCAAAAAGCAACCTAGCACTGAACCCTCTTTCCAATGTTGGCCAAAAGTAAAAATTGTGGGGAAGAATAAGAACAAGAAAGTCTGTAAAACTCTGTAGCTACTCTCTTACTCTCCAACTTTTTCAGGTCAGGGACTTCCTCACCAAAGACAATATGGTTTCCACATATTTCTTAAGCCTCTGAAGGTTTCTTTTCCAAACACTTTCCAGTTTCTCCTTGAGGTGACATCATCATCCTCTGGCAAAAAGTGCCAGAAATCCACTATGTGTTGTTATATGAAACCTTTTGCTAGCTCGGAAGAGTAAACTACCGCCTTCCTTTCAAGTACAAGGAAAGGAATCAAGAAGAGTGTTTTCTTTCCATCATTTTCTGGTCTCCCTTTTTTTCCTATCAGTCACAGAGGAAAACTAATGCTCCCATGCAGGATGAGGAGAGTGCCAATACTTAATACTCTGCCCTGTGATGGGCAGTGACACGTGCTTCCATAATTCAGGTCAAATGGCCTTCTAGCACTCTTGTTTCATAGTCCCCTTTCTTACTCCCGAAAAGTCCCAGACCAGGATCAAAGCCTGAGGCAGATCAACACCCAGGCATATGCCTCCTGCTGCACCTGGGCCCCCAAAGGAGGCTACTGCAAGATGTGCTGTCTTGTCCACAATGCAAAAACAACTCTCTTTAGGGTATGAGGACAAAACCACAAGCACCTTTCATTCACCTGAGCTGCAGAGGAAGGGTGACACCTGGCTCAGTGGCAGGGGCCAGCAGTCTGAGCACTGTGGCAGGGGCTGCCTGTCCTGCCTAAAATGGAGACAATTCCCTGATATCACTGTGAGCTTTGGCTTTACACCTTTCCTGGCATGTAGTGTGGTAGTTATTGCTGAGGGAAAAGCAATGTTTTATCCTTGCATTAAATCACATTCATTCACTGCCAGTTTCTATATCTGAGATTTCACTGGGTGCAAACTTCGTATCTCTGGACATTGCATCCAGGGCTCATTGGTGGTAATTCAGCACACAGGCAGTTTACCTCAGCAAGCAGCATAGAAACTACTCTACCTGGTCTGCTGTCTCATAGAAAGATTCTCCTTCTCCTCCCGCCCACCCCCTTCACTTTCAAAACAGGTAATTAAAAATATCAAAGGGAAGTATCACTGTCTCATTATATTCCTCATTTATATGAATATAATATGCCAATAAATTATTTCAGGCATGCAAGGAATAGAAAAAGTAGCATAGCATGGTCCAGTCCAATGCTGCAATTGTGTAGATAAGAGAATGGAGACCTCACTCCTAATAAATTAAAAGAATATAACACTGTAACATAAGTAACAAATTAAAATAATGGATACACTGCATATATTTCTATGATTAACTGGCTGTGCAACTTATTTTTTCAGTAGGAATAAATTAAAGTCCCTAATAGTATAAGCATTTATAAATGTTTATAGTTTGCAGTGCCTCAAATCAGAGTCTTGTCCTAATAATTGCTCATTTTTCAGTGTTGAAGTGAAGTAATTTAATAATACTTTTGTCAAATTAGAAGTTTAATGTAAAAGGAGGCTTATTAGCAGCGTGCCAGCACTTGTTTCCCAAAAATGCGTGCCCATGTACTTTACCGAGACAATACATGAGAAGAACTAATGGGAAAGAGAGAGAGATGGGACGAAAAAATTGCATGTAATTGGGCAGTGTGTCTGGGAGGGAAAACCGGTTCTCCTGCTGGCTTTTTGTAGCCCTTGCCAGCTTCCTGTTGGATGCAAGATTTCCCATTTGTAAAACAGGGATGTAATTGCTGAAATACTTTCAATGAAAAGAAATTATTTGTAGGACTGTCAGGAACTTAACACCCATGAGTCGTTCTACTGATATCAGCATGACACTGCAAGTGGCGACTTAAATGTAAGATCACTTCAAGGACTTATATCAAGAGGTTTTTGTCAGCACTCTTTTAAATATATTAAATGCTTTAAATCTCCAATGTTTATTGACAAGAGTCGTTTTTCCCATTAAAGAGTAACAATGAAATATTCGTGCACCTTCACGTGAAGTGGTGAAGAAAACCAAGACTAGATATCTAATGAACACTGTCCTAAGCAAAACAACAAAAGCAACACTTCAGCACAGAAGTCATAACTATGCTGAGAAGTATCATGGAATACCAAACATAGGAAAAATTGACAGGTTTGGCAGCCCTCGTGATTTGCCTATGTCAAAGAAGGAGGAAAGTCAACATGTTTAAAAGAAAATTTTACATTTGGCTATAGAAATATTTTACTATTTTAAATATAATATCACCAAAAAACCCAATGAAACCACAGGCCAGCCTGTACCTGAAGTGCTTGTGGTCCAAGCAATGTTTTGCCAATATTAATTGCCAAAGTTTCCATGTTCTGTTTTGACGATTACTTGTTAGGATTTAAATGTCACAATCCCAATAAGGCAAAACCATGCCAGAGCAGGAAAAGCAGTCAGTCAAGCTTCTTGGCCTCCTTTTATTGCTTGAAAAGACAGCTGGAGGAAAAGAGATGACAGAAGAAATGGCAAAAAATAAATTAGACTTTTAAAATCCTATTTCAGGTTTAATGATCAAGGGTGTTAACTGAAGTAAGGATTTATACATGTAATTTTGAAACTGATGTCTGTAATTAACTAATGATTTTTGCAGAGCTTATATATTCTCTGAGGAAAGTGTAAACTCTGCAGGTTTCATGGTTGCAAGAAGCTGCACAACATCTTTCAGGAGTTAATTGCAAGGGCAAAGGCAAGACATAGACCGTCCTCTTGACATAGCACTGACTGGCACCACCTGAGATCAAAGGGAATTATTGCTAGCCACTGACAATAGAGTGGAGGTAACTCTCTTCTGATGGGTGGATTTTTAGTTGTGAATTAATTATACTGCAGACACAAAGATACCCATGATGGCTATGAGCAGATCCAGCTCAACTTGTACAGGCTCCATGTTCGGGCAGAGCACTACAACTACAGTTTTGGGGTTGTTCTGTGTCCAATTGCTCTTTCTTTGCACCAGCTTGTGCAGGCTGTCATGCTGAATCCAAGCTGGTTCCTTGCAGTGCCAGCATCTACAGCAAGCCTCACTAACACTGTTTCATCTCTTGCCTTGGTTTGATGTCACACAAACTCCTCCAGGCTTCATCTATGCTATTAAGCTAAATGGGGAAGGCCAGAGGCATATGTATGGTCACCTCAGTTATACAACCATTGGTGTGCTGAGCATCTTGATACATCCAGGCCAATGAAGATTTTCCCACATAATGCTTATTACATTGCAAGGGCTATTATGAATAAGTAAGCAGTTCTAACAGACATTTGTGGAGTGGATCACCCTGTGTTTGGGATGAGGTATGCTCTATGGAGGCTAGCATTACTGTGCCATTTGGCCTCAGTTCCCAAGGACAGTTCCAGGATGTATTATTTCCCAGCATAGATGTTGCATGAATGTCTATGCCCTCCACTCTTCAGAGCTTCTCTCCTTGGGAGGGCATAACAGTTGCAGTGTTGCATATGGCAGGACATCATTGAGTGTGACCAAACTGATGGACTTAAGATCTGGGGGATTTCTCCTCCCTGGTCTTGTAGTTCCCCTTGGCAGAAGAGACTCCAAGTGTGAAAATGCAAAAATAAAAGAAGCTACCACACAATACACACAATGCCAATCATCCACACCAATGTAGACAGAGTAGATGCCTTTATCAGCACCAACACAAGCACACACACAATGTCCATCAACACCACCAGCACAGGCATATGATCCACATCCTCTTCCTCACCAGCTCACCAGGAGTTTACTTTCCAAATGGTCATGCAGACAGACCCACTCTCTTGATTTAAAGACATTAAGTATTGTTTATCCCAGCTCCAGCCTTGGGTTTTCCAGTTTCTGGTTTCCAAGTCACTGGCTAGTCCATTTCACCTTGATTCTTCCCTTTCCAGCCTTTGTCACTCCTCTAAGAATCCCAGACTAAGCTTTGCTCTATCCCACAAACCCCTCAAATATCCACAAAGAGTTTTGTCTTTCCCTTGTTATGCCTGATGATTTTGTTTCCCTTATTCTTACCACCTACAAAGTTGTGGTTGAGTGTCTCCAAGGTTATACCTACACAGCCACTAACCAGATGTCCTCACAACCCAGATGTCCTTGCTATCCAAACATGCTTGCAGACCTCATTTCCCTGTAGTAGAACATGGTACCAGGACACAAAGGTCTGTTTTACCTGGTAGCTGACAGTGATGTGCATTCTGATTATAGTTCTTGTGCTTTACATTCTAAGCTGTTGCATATTACTGAGAAAAAAATGGACATGATATTATGCACAGTTCATTGTAAGTTATTGCTGTCTTAACTAATCTAGGATGGACACACAATGCTGTGTTTCCTAGGGAGATTATTGTTCTTTTCTGACATGTGATACCAGACAGAGACATTAATTAAAGCAAGACAGGGCATGTGTGGAAACATTTGCTTATTCTTTTGAAAAATTAAATAAGTACCTTGAATTTCCACCATCTGGCAAAACAGAAAACTGTCAATATTAACAGCACTGTCAAGCCACCATGGAAGGAATTAGATAAAAGTGATGGAGGCAGCACCATTATCACTTGCTGGAAGCTTTACACCAGAGAAGAAAGAAAGAGAAGGTTTGCCCATACCAGGATCTCATGTACCAGGGACTTTATGACAGCAGTATCAGTCTAAAACAGAAGAGTGATGATTCATTGTCTTGTTGAGACATATTTGTTTCTGCTTTTGTTGAACACAGAAGGAAATATTGCAAAGATGCCCAAAGGAATTCACAAGAGATAGATTTTGAGACCTGTCATCAGCTTCATTATACAGGATCAAGGAACTTTTTGCCACAGGTGCTCCCTCCTTTCTCCTCATAGTTATAAAATGCTTCTTGGAACTACACGAGAACATGAAAGATCATATTGCAAAAGACATAATACTGCCAATATTTTTATCACTTGTGTTAGGAGAATATCAGGCATACTAACTAAGACATTTTACAGAGAAGCTATAAAACAACCTAATGCACTTACAGCCTGGTTTATTACAGTCTACAGAGGGTCAACTAGATAATAAACAAAGAAAGATCAATTGTAGCTGTTGGGAGTAAGGGATAAGAGTTATGTTTGGGCTTGGATAAAGTTCTGTGGCAATGACACTTTTTGAGGAATTTACTAAGCTAAGTTCCATGTGAGAGTGAGCTGAACAGCTTTACTGAAATCTGCTGAGTTGTATCAGTAGCAGCCAATGGAGAACTGAAGCTGGGGAATATAATGAACCTTCAGCTCAGCTGGGCATCTGACTATTGGGGCTGCAGTGGTCAGATAGTACAGTAAGTAATAAATACTTTTATTAATGATTCTTCTGGGTGGTCAGCTGATCAGAAAGGGTATGGTGGTGGGTTTTTTTGCCCTGTGTTGTGGACATAGCTGAGAAGATGTGGCAGGGGGTCATGAGGTAGCTGGTACTGTATGCCTATATGTGGGCATTTTGGCTAGAGAAGTGCTATGGGCTCTCAGCAAGGGGTAACATTAATGTATTCTTTAGGAATTTGTTGTGATATTGTCAGGTAGGTTAATCAACTTACTAACAGGAGGTGAAGAGCATTAGCATTTACAGTTGAGTGTGTGATGCTGACTTGTAAATGGCAAGTTTTCCTCTTTTAAGTAAACAAGACTCAGTGTACCTCTACTAAATGTGAGCTCAGTCTCTTTATGTAACTTACAACTTGCCAGGGAATGATGACTAAGTGTGGTGGGGAGTAGGCTCAAGGTCCTAAAGTGACATTAAAATAAAAATTTTTTTGAGCTTTCTCACCCCAAAAGCCAGCTGGAAGGGACCTCACTGATGCTGTTGATTCCCCTAGTGTGTCACATATGTGTGTGAAGAGTGAGGGCAAAACTCCCAACAGAGCTGGTGCCAGGTGCACAAAGATGCTATGCAGGGTAATAGTTTGAAAGAGCCCAGCTCCTAATTGCCCCTGGGCTCCTGGAATGACTGATGTGCTTGTTCAGTGAGCACCCAATGTCTGGAAACTGAACTGGAATAACGTTGGATTTTCTGAGGGGGCAGGCATTTATTTTTTTCAGGTTAGTGCATACTGAAACTTTCTATTTTGGCATTCTCTTAGAGCTTTAGGTTTGCCTAATAAAGATGATGAGTGCAGGAGCAAGAGCAGTGGTTAGGTCACTTCCCTATCCTTTAATGGTCGAGCAAGCAGTTTTCCATAGTCCACTTCTAAAGGTAGGCTAGCCAGATGCCAAATTATTCTTAATATAGTTACACATCTGGAATTTGACCCTTTCTCTAAGTTATAATAGAGGGTGAGGAAATTTAATACCTTTGAGAAAGAAGTAAGGGCATAAAAAACATGCTTTCATCCAGGAGCTCAATTACTCGATTGCTGTGTCACTGCCTCTACTCCATTCAAGTGCTGTTTCTTTGTCTTCCCTATCAGGCTGATAAAGGCTTGCAGCAAACTTTCAGTGGATAGCTTGCAGTTGTGACCACTTTTTGCATGAAAAAGTAATTTCAAAATGAAATATCTATCAAAATGCTGGGTTACAGCATTAAAGTTCCTCAGTCTTTTCATGCCCCTCCTGATTCAAATATCTTGTGGGATGTAATTTTTAGCAGTTTCAGTCATGTCTTATTCTAGCTACCAGGGAATAATCTTCTTGCTTTCTTCACTTGGATGGTTCTACTACGGTGTTTCTTGTCACCAGTTTTGCTTCCCACACTGTGTTGAAAAACAGCAACAGTAAAGGAAGAAAGGTATAAGATGTCTGCTGTATACCTGAAATGAGGTGCTTTCTTGTTCCAGTCAAGAGGAGACAGATGATCTGTGCATACGAAAAATTGAGCAAGATGCTCCAGAAAGTAAATTATCTGAGACATAAGACTATCAAGGAGGTCAGTGGGACTTGCCTTAAATCCATCATCCAAAACAAGACACTCCTTCCATATGGAAAGGAGTCCAGAGGAAAGCCTTCACCAGGGTGTCCCCATACATGATGTAGGTTGGGTCTAGGTGATCTTTGAGGTCCCTTCCAGCCCAGACTTCTGACCCTGTTGCTTCGGTACCCTTCATTTCAACAGGCATGAAGGAATAGGGTTTATAATCTCTTCAAAATGCCACCATTAAGAAGTAAAATATTATTTTCTGAGTTATTGGGGATATCTCTCTTCCTAATGAGCTTCTTAATCTCTCATGCTCAAAGTGAAAAGCTCAGTGAACATTCTAAACTCACCCAGTGCTGTCAGTCCACACTGGATGCCAATTTTTTTTTGAAAATTTTTTGCCTGCTCTCAAGAAATTTATTATGTTATTTTGCACTCTAAATATTGCACCTTGGGGTTTGAAGTACCACTTACTTCCCAAGAACTGGTGATTGACTGGGTCCTCTAGCTTTTGCTGTGATAGCCAATCTCAATTCTGCCAGCTCCTTATTCAAAGTGGCTTGGACCTGACATCTCTCATCACTGGCCTATGCTCAATGCTTGTTTCAGGCAAGATCTGTTTTCTATCAAACTCACTGTACACCATTAGACATGGTGAAAAGCCAAGGTCTAATCCCTCCTCTTTCCATATATTTCATCTATCATGTAATCCCTCTTTTGAGAAAACACGATCACACTGATTAAAGGGTTATGCAATGCTCATAAATCTTCCACTTCTCAGTTTGCACTTGATAAATTGGGCTTGGCCATAGCTGGTAAGGCAGATGACTGCCAAGTGCAAAATACCCATCCTGAAGGCAGCATCTAGGGCAAAGTGTTGAAGGTGGCCAAAAGCATAATTAATGTGAAATAACCTTCTAGCATGTCCCAGATCTTGAAGCCAATTCCTACAATGCTGCCAGTTTGTTTAACATTAAATAGCTAGTCACATCTCACTGAATCATGCTCCAGACAAGGCAGCCTTACTGGGAAAAGGAGCAAAGCTCTAATGTACCTCTTTGTCTAGCAGCCCTGTGAGCATTCCAGCCAGGCTGACAGTAGACCATCTGAATTGCTTATTTCTGTATGCATACACAACAAATAAAATGAGTTCTGGTAGTCCTGCACAACGGTGATCTGGTCTGTATATACTTCTCACTTTTTTTATCCTGGTGAACATGACCTCAGGCATAGCAAACAACTTCACTGTCTTTCTCAAAGACAGCAAATTAAAAGATTACAGAATATTGGGAGTGACAGGAAAAGGGGTTTTATGACCCTTTCTTATGAATTAAAAGGCCTTCGATTACTTAGCAACTAAAACAAATCTAATCTTATTCCTAGTCTCCTTCTGGAACTTCTTTCAGTGCATGTGACATTTCTCATGAATAAAAAGATACTTTCTCTTACTTTTGTGATGTATAGTAAGAGGCTAGCACCTTCTCAGGCCAATGAAAACCTTCTTTTGTGTCTAGTGACTAGCCTTCTCCAGATCTTTCTATGATGCCCCTAAAACTTGAATTTATGCAAGGAGAAAACCTTTCAGAGAATCCAAATTTCCTGTCCTCTGAGCCCCATTATTGTTCCTCCTCGCTTTATAGGCTATAATGTTAAGAGTATCCCATGTTCCCTTCATAATGGAAATAAATATTCTGGATTTTTCCATCACTTATACCAGGTCAGGGTAGTATCAATGGGTACTGCAACAAATTACTTTCTAGCTGTGCTTGCATAGCTTCCTGCATAAGACACCTCTGTCTCTTACAAGCACTCAAATTCCCAATGTAATATAAAAAAGCACAATGATAGAACAATAATAGGTAGTCATTTCTAGCCAGTTTCGATATCTGAGCTGGATTCTGGTGGCTGGGCTGTCTCCTCGATGTGTATCTTCATTGCAGGAGGGAGGAGAACAAAATACAGATGACTCATAGCAAACAAAACCAGTGATATTAAGAATGCATGTCCAGTATGCTCAGTAGAGATGCAACAAGAATTATCTCTTCAGTAATGTACCTAGGAGATTTTTGTTTTCACAATTCAAACATGAGTCTGGCTTTCTGAAATTGTATTTTTGAATTTCCCATGAACAGCGAACAGTTGCATCCAGTTCTGTGTTTAGCTACAGCCTCGCCCAAAGCAGTAGTATGTCATAATGTTATTTGGTCCCTTGCCAAATACTTCTGCTTTTACACATGAATCTGTTTTGCAGTACAATCCCATTGTCTTATTTTTGATACCTATATATGATACCTATTAATAGCAGTGCTAGCAATCTCATGGGAATATCTGAGTGAAATCCTATTCGTGAGAACAGCTTTTAAGTGAAGTTGAGAAACTGGTGGATTCAGTTTGGGTGCAGATTTTAGGATCAAAAGACAATAAATCATTGTTACAGCTTAACGCACCAGAATATTTATTATCAGCTTGCTAAGCCTTATGCTGCTATGTATGAAGACCTGAGTCAACCATTTATCTGGTGTTGGGCAGAGATACTGTGTGTGTTCCAGAAGTATATAAACAGGTAATGCCATGATAGTTCACTATTCCTGTCTCTGCTAAACTATACTGTTTTTCTGTCTAGGGAAATCCACTGTTTCTTCCACTCAAGAAGTTGCTTCAGGGTTTCAGCTCTAAGTACATGCTTCTATCACAATCCTTCCTCAGTTCGCACAGTTCTGTAATGATGAATATCAACAGCCTAAGCTTTGCAGATGCCCTTTTATTATTATTGGATTTGGTGAAAAAGATAAGAGTCAGACCCAAGCGATTGTGCAGAGCATTCCCTCTGATTTACTTATTCTCCTCTAACCCTGGAGGACCACTGATTCCTCAAAGATAACTTCCAAGAGGCCTGCAGAATTTCTGAATTTGCTTGTCCGAATTCTTTCCTTGTGCAAGTCTTAATTTGTCAGTGGGCTGTACCTCATGAGGGATCTTCCTAGCAGATTAACATTGCCTTACAGCTCTGTATTCTCACCTCTAGAATCCTGCTGAGCACTGAAGTTTGCCATTAACAACATCAGAACTGAGTGATACTTGAAGCAGAAAATCCTGGAGACACTAGTTTGGGTGTTATCACAGAATCACGCAGTTGGAAAAGACTATTTAAATCATCAAGTCAACTGTACCTGTCCTAAATACAGCTTCTAAATATAGTAGCTAAAGAGATGGTCATTGTCCTTAAGAAATGAAAGGAATGTTCATACTTATGTTCAACTAAACTCCTTTGATAAACCAAAATGCACTGTGCAAAACTGCACTTAAAGGTGAAACAGCATTATTCCCAAAGAGAACCTGAGTACAAAGCATCATCCCATGGGAAATGCTGAGCTTCCAGCCTTTGTTTAGGTTTGATTATTGACAAGGGTTTGCACTGAAAGTAAAGGAAGAATCAGTGCATGCAGTTCTGGGTTTGCTTGCTCTGTTAGTATCTGCGTCAGTGACTAATGTCTGTTGTCACATATTCCCACAAGGAATAACATCCCAGCCAGTGAACTCTGAGAACATGCCAGGAAGCCTTTGGCACTTTTCTTGTTCAAACAGTTTGGCTTTTTCTTTACTAGCAGTGAATACAACACTCTCAAATCTCACTTCTCTCCAGTCTGGAAAAAGTGAAATGAGCCCAGAATGGCTGACTGTTTCCAGGCTTGTATTTCTTTGTCCCCAAGTGCTATCACTCGACAGAGAGTTAAGCTTGCTTTAAAACATATGTCACTGTGTTCAGCTGATAAGAATGTTAACTGGGATCTATTCAAGGCAGTTTTACTGATCTGTTCTATCACAGAGTATATCCAAGTTACCAAATAACCAGTCTCTTCCCCTCAATCCACAGAGGCTGCTGTGTAAACTGAGGTAGGCTCTTTCCTCCACAGAAATTTAAACCCCATCTTATCACACTAGTGTTGATTTCACCACCACCATTAGCATTCACTGCATGTGTGATGGCATCGTCTAATTCAAGTGTGTGACCTACCTCCACCCTATGCTTCATTTCTGAACAGGATTCTGGAGCCTTCAGTTCTTCCTATCATTTCTAGGATCTTGACTGTACCAAATGCTGTTGCCTCAGGCCTTGAGCACTGGTCAGATACTGGGGATGCTGAACAGATGATTGGACTCTTTCTCCCTAATTTTATCTGGTTCCTAGTGAAACTGGTAGATCACAGGAAGTTGTGCAAGGTGTATTAAGTAATGGAAAGTGAATATGGACACCTCAGTGCAAAGCTTTCTCTTCTTAGTGACCCTTAAAGAAACTTCCAAACTCTGAAACCAACCTATCCTATTAAGTTCAATTTATTATTATTTTAGGAGATGATTATTCCAGATTGAAGAAAAAAAAACCAAAAAAAAACCAAAAAAACAACCAAAAGGTTTTTTTATGCCAGGATTTTTTTTTTTTAACTCAAGGAGACTTGTTTGTAAACTCAGCATGAAGGTAGGGCAGCCTGTGATTTTTGGTTTTGAAATGCTATTACCTTGCAGTGCTGTTTTCTTGTGCTTACATCTTACCATGACAAAGTTTAAGGTAACTTGTGCTCAGCTCTGCTGGGATGGATACAGAACAGACATGGATGGTTCTTCTGTCAAAAAGTGACATCACAGTGATCCACTGTTATAGTAATCCTTTGTAAGAATGAGTGTGTTTGGAATAGATTTAGGATATGATATGAAGATATAATTTCAAACAAATTCATCTTATCTTGTTTGCAAGATCATTTTATTAAATTGAGCTGGAGGAAAATTTCCCTCTTCTTTTTTCTCCCAAAGGAGTATTTCAAAACATTTAGATAGCACTGTAACATTTACATAGTGCTCTACATTGCTGACATGTTTCTTACCTGGGCGAGCAGAGACAAGAGTAATATATGAATCATGAGCCATTACTGAGAGAAAGGAAGGAGAGAAATGAAGCAGAAGGATTAAGGAGGAGCAGAGAAGCACTGGGTTATGAGCAAACCAGGGCTGAATCTAGAAGGAAGTTTCTGCAGAACAGAGTAAAGTTAAATTATTTGTAAGTCCCAACACTTTGAAAAAGAATGAGAAAGCAGATCAACAAAGCAGCATAAACAAGGAGAAGAGCAGATGTCTAATTAACCCAATATTTTATTTTTTTTTAGAGAAAAGTCATTCCTAAATATCCCTGCAGAAGTGAGCCATTTGCCAGGAAGCACTGCTAGTTAAATTAACGTAGCAGTGACATTATGTTTAGAGACAATAGAGGCCCAGTTATCTTCTCATACACCCACCTAAATCAGCTGAAATCAGAATTACATGCTATGGTAAAAACTATGCAAGGAAAGAAAGCAAGCCTGAGGTCTGTGATGCCTAAGAATTATTTCTGAATGGGGACTCTGCTGTAGGCAGACCCAGAGCACAGGAGAATGATCTCCCGCATCTTGTAGCTGATATGCTGTCATGCTTAATACTGCAACAGAAATATTTTAAAGCTAAACTTCATCAGAAGAGCTGTTATATCACAAGTGAGGTTATATCTCATAAAGTAACGAATTACTGCAGAATATTTTGTATATGTGACTTCATATTTCCAACATATAGTATAACTTGAAGTTATAATGTAGATTCTCTGGCCATTTTTGTCTGTTAAAAGCTGCCTAAGTATTGGATAATACTGTCAACATATGGAGCCTGAGGATACAGTAAAATATTTTCTGTTAAAAGTAGATTGCAAAAGCTGAAACACTGGTGCCACAGTTCTGTGTGAGCAGCATTTACAGTTGGTTACATGTAGCTGGACATCTATTTGTGAATTGAATTTTGTTGGATTGAGTTGCTTCTTGATTGTTTCTTGCATCAAACCTCCTTAACTTCATGGGCCTTATATCACCCATGAGGTTAGCAAAATCCAGTGAATGAGAATAACTTTCCTTGTAGAAATGGGAAATTAAATTTCTATCTGGCACCCACGAAGATTTCAGGCAATCTGTACATGCTGATACATAAGGATCTCTATCCAAAGCATTCAGTTTTTGTTTCCTATAAGGTTGTTGCTACTTTCTTGTGTTGTGAGAGCTTCCAAAAGTATTAGGAATCTCTTCTAGATTTTTAACTTTGGTTTAGAGATGTCACTTAGAGAAAGTAGAATCAAAATAGTTAAATTGTATACATTGGTATGAGACTAGGGAAGAATAAAGAATGTGTATATGTAACTTCAGTCCCATGCCTGTCCCATTCACCACCCCCTAAATAACATAAAACCAGAAAGTTGTTTCCCCGAAGCCCTACAGAGATGCAGTCAAGAGATTCAAAGCATCCCATATCTGTATGAATATATGTTCTATAATAGAAGATAGTGTTAAGTATATTACTGCTTTTCCTTAAAAACATTCAGAAACCCATCATCCATTTCAAATGGTATATCCTTTCCTCTAAATGTTCTTGAAATACCCAATGTCACAAAGAGGTTACTAAAAGAACAAAATTAAACTGCCTATCAGTCCTTTCCTTGATTATTTTTTCTTCAGTTAGTCAAGAAGAAAAAGGAATGAAAAAATCACTAAAACCAGAAAAATGTTGCAAGTTACTCAAAATAGTATTGAGTGGCCTGGATACTTAAAGATTATAGGGGCATCAAGCTTTTAGCTTTTAACAGCATAGTCTTTTCACTTTACCTTTGTTACAGTGAAAATGTTTTAGTTGTATTGAAATCAGAGGGAAACATTCTCTTCTCTTCTTTGTAGAAGACCAGAAAAAATATGCCGTGAACTTCCCTATGATGTATGGTTTTCTATGATGGAACCAATTCTGTCTTTCCTGCATGAACAAATCACTTTCTATATTGGAAAAAGCACACAACAATACAGTTTAAACAAATCCCTCAGTTTCTACCTTTTCAATAGATTTAGATGAAGAGCATTCTAGCTATGTCTCCTAGTCTGGATATAACCTGTTGATGTGTTTTGTCCTTTTTTCTGTATATAGTTTCATATCTTCTAGATTTCCTTAACCACTTTCACAATCTGTCTATAAGATCTCTGTTCAGGTCAATTTTTGCTTGTAGTGTGGAAGAAATATCTATGTTTATCTATATATTCTCCAGAAGGGCTAGCAACCTCCATTAAGAAATAGCAATCCGACAATTTAGAACAATTGTTAAATATAGAATTGTTAAAGGGTAATCTCTTTGGGAGAGTATGTTGGCTGGGTCAGATTGTTTAATATCAGGGACAGTTGGTAGCACAGGATGGTCAAGGACAAAACTCACATCAGATTTGTCTGAGATGGGTTCTGGCATCATGTGTGTCCATAAAAGTGTCCATTCACATACATGTATATACAATGTACAGGACTTGGATTCTCCATTTCCCTATTGCCCTACCTGGGAGGGTGTAGGCTCATTGCCATTCCCATGTAGAGCACCCACTGGAGTACTACCCTTGAAAGCTGCCACCCTTCTTCACTGTCATGAGGTTAAGGATATTGTGCTAAATAATAACTGAATGTGGACTTCTAAGTTTGTGGAAGGTGGTGATGTTTCCACTATGAACAGTGAAGGGGATGGGAAGAAACTTTTTTTTCCAATAGAAGATGATGTATAACAGCCCTCAACTCATTGCACCTACACTAAATCAAGGACAGATGTGGCTTGGTGTTATAACTCCTGGAAGCACAAGGTGGTCCTTCACTCCCCCTGGCCACTACCACATCAATCTTGTCCTTTTGCTGTCTAAGTTGCATTGAACAAAGTATCAAATAAAATTAATGGTCTGACTCAGCTGCCTCCCCCTAACTATGGGGCCACAATGACAGACCTCCCTATTGGAATTCAAAAAGAGCTAAGGAGGGAGTGAATTTACAGAAAGAATACCTGCCTCATCAGGGATGATTAATGTGAAGGAAGAGCTCATTTATCTGAAAGCCACTGTGCTGGAGCAGATTCTGTGGGCTGGAGGGGGGGGGGGATGTTTGGCTAGTGCAAAACCTGCCACTGCAGAAGGAAAAGGGGGAGAAATAATTCCTTGAACTTTATGAAGGATGCAGGAAGGCTGAGGACCTTTCTGTATTCCACAAGATAATTTCCTTCAGGGAAAAAAAAGAGGGAGGAAAAAATATATTCATTAAAGAGTCACAAGATTCTAAGACATTTTTGCCTTCATCATTGCCTGAATAAATATGGATCATTTCTCTGCTCTGCTAGAGATGTGAGGTGAAACCTATTGTGCCTCCATCACCCCTTGGTGTTATATTACGCTTGTTTGCCCCGGTCCAGTTTGCCAGAACTGCAGTGCATGCTGTTGGAAGGGTTTGGCAGTCCCCTTGCTGTTGGGGGAGGGGAATAGAGGAGAGAATGACAGGCTTCTATGTATATCTGGGTTCACCTTATGCCACTGATGTTTAGACACCAATGCATTTAGTGTATGTTGTTGAGAAAGGATATATTCTGGCAGTTCCTCAGATATCATTTCTAATAAATACTCTTAGTGATTGTCTGGACTAACGGTCCACGTGTATCCTGAAGTATAGCAGCACAGTGGTTATTCTAACCTTTATTTCTCTGAAGTTTCATAGCTGTGATCTCTGAATGCTCAGCAGCAAATGAACTGTGATGGGAAATCCAAGAGCTATATACAGGATATTTTATTCCTCATATCTGTCTCTATAATACTTTGCTGATCAGTTGTTACTGGATTTTTTTTTTAAATCAGTGCTGCTGGCAAAACTGAACTCATGCCACTGACTTCTTGACCAAAAGCATTTTAATAATCTTTTCTACACAGCAGCTCGATATTGATTTGTTTAGGCAAAGGAATTGAAGTAATCCAGGGATCTTTCAAAGGAGAAAAAGCCCTAAACTGCATTAGTGTGACTAAAATGGTCTTGTGTTGAATGGTACATAACTGAAATGAGTCAAATGTCATTGAGAGTCTTGAGTATCTATAAGCCTCATCATACATTCACTCCTTCTGGAAGCTCTGACACAGCCACAGTTTTGATTAAATGCTCAGGGGACAAGCTTCCAGAGGGAATTCGGGCAGATTCAGCATAAGGGGATTCACGGTGAATATGGGCAAACTGCTCCAGAAATGAATCTGATCTCATTTGTTCAAGTTATTTTTAGGAAAAAATTCAAGGTCATTGTGTGGGAGAAATTTATGGTGTTGCTGCTATGCAAATCTTTCACTAGTATCTGCCATGTGTTGCCATCTTTTATCTGGAAGAGATCAAAAACATTAACTTGAAAAGAAAATTGTAAAAAGCATTTTGGGAGGAGAGAAACATGGGTACTGAGTTTGGTTTTTTTTTAAAGAATTAGCTATTTTTTTTTATATAAGAATTTTTAACTTAAAGATTTTAGAAAAATTAAATGCAAATGTACAAAAAAACACCATTCAAGCACCTAAATCATGAAATGTTCTACTGAGAAACAAATTATAAATTAGTCTTGACCTGCTAACTTAAGTCTGAAATGCCTGTCTTGTTCAGTTTGAGATCTCAATAACACGGCAGCAGAGATAGAACAGTCCTATAGCCAACAGTGGACTGGCAAAACATACAGATGAATTGAAGAGACTTGAGGTCAACAGGATAAATGTAAATTTTGCATGAGCCACTCAGAGGTAGCTGTCTGGGGCCAAAGCTTATCACGCAGTTGTAAATTTGTGTTTTCATAGGTCAGGTAAATATCAAGTTTAGAGGCACTCTCCTGAACCCCAGTGCATGACAGGTAACAGGAACATCATAGTATAGCCATAGCTTTCAGTTTAATCGTACTCACATTTGTGACAGTGAGGGCTGGTTTATGTCATGCTGGATCTCATTGGCTGGACAATGTGGGGTCTTAGAGCTGGAGCTAGAAGTACCCCCTCTTTCTGGAGTACTTCTGCAGAGCTTTGGGACTGAGGCTGGGAGTGTTTTGTGTTGAGACTGAGAGGAGCCATGTGGCAAAAGATGACATATGTAAAGGACACTAGCAGAGGTGACACACTCAAGAGGCAGTCTTTTGCTGATGTTTCTGTGCTATGCTTAGTCTCAGAGTTCCTCCTGTAAGGATGTGAGCTATTATGACCATGTCACTCCTAACTAAATCCTGAATTCTGGAGAAGATATTGGACCAAATGGAGCGATGGGGGACACTGGTGAATTCAGCAGACCTTGTCAAGCATTGGAACAAGACAATCTCCTACTGTGTGTTTTGTCTCCAGCTCCAGTGTTCCATCTTGCTGAGCTACTCTCTCCTGTATGCAGGAACTCACAGCTTCCTTTTTTTTTTCTTTTTTTTTTTTTTACTTTGAATGTAAGCTACAGCTTGATCTCTTTCCCTGCACTGCCTTTCCTTTCCATAAACACCTGGGAAGGATGAGATAGATGGGTGAGGAGTTACCTGCAGGGCAGAGAAAGCAGAGCAGCTGACTGGAAAACACAACAAAAAGTCAAATTCTGCCATCTATACTTCAGGGCAGACACAGTATGGGCTGGTGTCTTAGTAATTGCTCAACACAGTCCCACACCCAGTGAAGGTGGGACCAGTAAAACCGAGGAATCTGATGGCTTTGAGATTTGTTTTGAAATCAAAGACAATATTTATTGCAAGTTGCAATGTGTCTCAGCAGTTCATAACAGGCTGTGGCTCTTTGCCAGGGTCTGGCCCTGCATGCTCCTTGGAGGATGTCTCTGGTTGTAGAGGGCTTTCCCTTTCAGGGGGATTTGGCAGTGTGTGTACCTTTGGCTGAGAAACATTGGCTGAAAAGGCTCTGCTTCCATTTCATTCACTCTCTAATTATTACCCATGATGCGACCATTCAGTCCTGGGCAGCTGTGTGCAGGGCTTTCCAGGCACATTAAGCTGCCAAACATCTTCCATGGCTATATAAACCATTCTGCATGGGCAGCTACCAGGGTAAAGGAAAATAACACTTGAGGTACAAGCAAGTGAGGAGAGTATCCCCTGTAGTTTAATAAAATATTGTTTATACTGCAACACTCTCCGAGCTTCTAAACTCACCTTGAAAGACATTTGTTGTTTTCCTTGGTCTTTCTGTTGAGTTGCAGCATTTCAGTAGGTGGAATGTGGCCTCCAGCTCTTCAGTCTCTCGGTGTCACTCTGTGTCACTGGGAATGTTGGGACAATTTCCAGAATCCGTGTGAGATAATCTTGCATTTTCAGTAGCCTTGGGAACTTTCTGAAACCACCTTAAGCCTGAAAGCAACAGAATTTGTCCTTATGCAATTTTCTTTCCCTTCTTTCCACATACCTCTTTTTAAAAGCACCAGTTTTAATTCTGGATATTTTTGCTGTGTATAATTTCTCCCTTTGAATCCAATCTGAATCTTGGCATGTTGGCAATGAGTTCCCCAGCCTCATTTCACACTGCATGAGTGATGTTCCTTTCTTTTTCCACCTTTCAGCTTCCTTTGTTCTCACCCTGTGAGATGGGGAGACTGGATGCTCCCAGTTCTTTTTTTCAGACTGTGCACTGTTCTATAAATTATTTCCTTTTTCTCACTAGTTTCTTTTCCAGTACAGGTCTTTCCTATTTTTTATTGGATGATAGCTTTTTTTCCTAAGCAATTTCTCATTTTTATCACTTTTCTGAGCCTCCCCTAGTTAAGGGATGTCTTATTTGGATGGCATGGTCATCACACACAGTACTCCAGAGATGGCTATGCTGTTACTTGCTGTTCTGAATTCCTCATCTAACGGAGTTTTAATAGACTATAGAAGATAAACAAAGGAGCTTAGAGGTGGATGTGACCCAGAAAGCTGTATCGAAGAACCTTTAAAGCTTCAGGGAAACTTGGATTAAGATCAGAGGTTTTGGCTTGTGTTTGGAGTGTAGTCAGCAGTTACTTCCATGACTGCTGAACCCAAGCAAAAATTTAGTAGAGTTGTGTATAGCTCCTTTAATCTGCTTTGGAAAACTGCCCGTTCCTGTGCTAGTCAGTGGAATCGAAAAGGTGAACTAAAGCCACCTCTGTCTCCTCAGCTCATGCAGGGAAGACAACTTGGTGTGCACCTCTACTCATGTGTTCTTACACCGTATGCTGTCTTCAGCTGCTGTGTTGTACCAGTTCTAAGTGGTGCTGGAAGTTTAGAGGGGTTTTCTTTACCTGTTTTAGGTTACACAAGACTTGGAGAGGGAAAAGTAGTCACATTTTCTACTGCGTTTTCAATGGCTGCTGCTACCAAAACAGCTTACAAGGTTTCTGGTGGAAGTATTTTTCCTAAATCTTTCTGAAAACTGAAATGATTTCTTCAGCTGTTGCTAATATACTAATTATTCATAGAGTATTTAGGCAGAGAGAACATGGTTGGATTAAGGAATAAAAAAGGTTAAAAGAGAAAGAAATTGCTGCTTCATTTTTTATGCATTAAACCTCAGACTTAATCAAGGACAAAGTAAAATAACAGAATTTATCACCCTCTTGAACACTTCCTATTCTTACTGCCAAACTCACCTCTCCAAATCATTACTTGGTACAAATCCATGTTCTATTCCAGAGAAACCCTGATGCAAAAGAATAGCTAGAGAAGGAATGTCCCCTGGATCCTGTCTTGTACACCAATCTTTTGAGCACTTTCTGCAAACTTACATAATCAACATAAAAATTATTTGGGCTCAGAACACTTAATCACCTCCCAGCTGCTCCTCCCAAGTAAACAGATTATCTGGGTTCACTTTCTTTTGTTGCTCTTGATTCCAAGAGATTGAGTACCCAGTATTTTTTTGTTGAGGAATGGGGTGGCAGGAGGAATGCCTCTTCCATTTTTGGTTTGGTTGTTTGTTGGTTTTTTTGGGGTTTTTTTCCCTCAGTGGAAACTGAGTTTGACTGCTTAACTACAAAACTTGTGCAGATTTAGCTGAAGAGACCTTTTCAGGAATGAGTCAAGATAATTCAGAGAACTGGTAGGTTCTGGCAAGTCTTGTTACAAGATGTGATCTGTCTCTGCTATCTTTGAGTTGAAGCTGGACTCCAGAAGAGCAAGGTATGGTGAAGGGCATGATCTAAACATACCCACTTCTTCCCCAACATCCCCTGCTCCATATGCAGTAATACCTTGTTTCTTCAGGCTAAGATCTTCCTCTTTTCTGCTGAATCATGGTGTGTTTTGGAACCTTTTGGACCAGTTGAACTGTAATTTTTTGTTGTACAAATCTGCAGTAGAACCTTTTCCACCGGATGACCTCACAGTGGTTTCTGAGCATCACATCTCTTGTTTCTTTGTTTGTTTGTTGGGTTTTTTTTCCCAACCATTGTACTTGTTTTCAGGTTGCAAAGACTAGGGGAATGGCATGAGGTTATGGAATAAAATGCCAATAGTCAGGAATAGAACCTGGAAATCCTGCTTCCTGGCCCTTTAGAGCCTTCAGAGAAAGACCTTGAAATGTAATCCTGAGGGTAACTGGTAGTCAAGAGAAGTTTTGTGTGACTTCTATTTTACATAACTAGACACAGAATTGCAATATAATCCTTCAAGAATAACATTTCATACATGTTATATATAAACTTTTTCAAGTAGGTCACAGGCATAGATAGTCTGTTCAGCTTTCATAGAATCATAGAATTTTAAGGCTGGAAATGGCCCCTAAGATCATCTGGTCCGACCATTAGCCCACCGCCACCAAGTCTACCCTTAGACCATATCCTGAAGCACTGCATCTACCTGTCTTTTAAACACCTCAAGAGATGGGGACCCAACCACCTCTCTGGGTAGAGTGTTCCAGTGCTTGATGACAACAATGGGAAAGCATGTTCACTGTCATCTTTGGACCTGATGACCATAAGAATTTGAGGAAAATGGCTTAGCAGGATTAAATGAGGAGACAGGATTAGTCATTTAGTACATCTGCCATTGCCCTGTGGAGCACGTTTCACTGAACTATTAGCTTTAAACCATATTCACTCTAGGTGAATTCTTGTTTTTACTTAGAGTTCCCAATCTGCCACTGCTTCTTTGCCAGCATATTGATAGATAACCTACATGTAGATGTTTTATCTACAGTAGTCTTTGAATGAATATTTTTGGACTCCTTTTGCCTGTTAGATATTTCACTTCACGTGTTGCATATTTGGTAGCTCTGTTGCCTGAGTGATTAACAAGAGACTGAAGTGAAAAGTAAACTGTAAATTGCAGGTAGAAATTCACAGATGATCCAGGAGATGAGTTGAGAATTCGTGAGGCAAGTGAACAAACAAGCTTTTTCATAGATATTGGAATACTTATCAGTACCTTATAGGATCTCATACAATACAGATTTTGTATTCACTGCATCCTCAGCTTTATTATGCTTAGCATCAACTATGTTAGCTATTTGTTTAAAAGAAAAAAAAGAATCTCAACTTTGCTTGAAGCATTGCATTTCTTAGTGTTTAAACTGAAGATTGCTTATCTCCTTTCTGCTTGTTACTGGTGGCTCTTCAAGAAGCATTGCTCCAGTGGGTTCCTTGTGAATAAATTCAACACTGCTTTCCAGATTTTGGCATCCACATGTCCAACATACATCTGCTAGCCATGCTAGGGTAAATTAGGAGGTTTGTCTTCATTACACTCATCATCACCCTAAGTTGCATGGGCTGTAACTTAGTAATTTGGAACTGCTATTTGCCAATGACCTCTGTCACATTGTTTGCCTCATGTTACTGGTGTCTCCAAAATGGATGCATGGCTTTTTGATAGTAATTCAGATGTAGGGTATATTTCTTGGCATCTGGGCAAACTTTCTGAGCCCTACTGCACCTCGCCTTTGCCATTCTCCTGTATAAAATGAAGAGGCATACATCTTGGGTTCTGCAAATGTGTCTTCAGTATTGTCACTCTTCTATTGCAAGCAACCCATAAGATATGGTTTGCTGCCAGGAAGAAGACCCAGGAATGAGATGTTTATGTAATTTGGTGGCTTTTGTCACTAATCGGAAAAACCTTTTGTATTTTATTGATTTAGGGTTAACAAGATATTTTAGAAATTATTAAACACATTAGAAATTACTTTGTTCTCAATCTCTGAATCATCCCAAAAAGGAGCAGTGTTGTTTAGAAGGAAATAAGCTTATGTCAGTAAAACATGTTAATTCTTCTATAGAAAGAATTGTAGCAGTGCTGGGTATCTTGCTGGTATGATATAGTCTTAATTTGAAATACCTCTTGGAAAAATACTCTGTAGGAATAGGTCCAGCAGTGGTAGTGATTCAGACTTATTGAGTTAAGAATGTGCCCCAAAGAGTGAAATGCAGAAACAAGTACTTGTTTCAGGTACCTCATTGTGGTAATAACTAAACATATCCTCAGATTTGAGATACTTCTGTTTACAAGCCTACAGGTATGCATTATTGTGGTGAATTTTTCATTAAGAGCGAGGGCCCTAAAGCCCCAGCTATCATGACAAGAACTGGTAACAGAGTTTTTCTCTGTTCCGAAAATATTTTCTCCAGTTCATTGTAGGAGTTTTTCAAATAAATGCAGTTTTGGAGAAACTGCCTCTCCTGGTGTGATACTTTTTGGTGGATAAACAGGTTTTTATTCTCCAGAGCTAAGCACTTTATGCTTAAACCTATATTCTCACAGGGATTTATATTTAAATTATTTTTTCACTTAGTGCGGGAGAGATTGACTTATTTGTCACGTTTATATGAATGAATCTGTTCTGAGTTAAGTTTCTTAAACCGGCCGTGAATGCTATCAAGCTGGGTCCATTAATGACAAATTACACATTACTGGTGTCTCATGCATTTTGTCAGTTGCCACTGACACATCAGTCTCTGCCAGGCCTTATGAATACTATGTAATTTACTGTTTTAGAATTTCCCTAAGTGTATCGGGATGAGGGCTCAGTTTGACAGCTGAAGGGCAAAAGTAGTTGTGTGTACACAGTGGTACAGCAGGTACCGGTGCTTCCAGCAACTAATCTTTTGTGCATGTCTTGCATACTGAGAGAGGCCATTGTTATGCAAAATACATCCCCTGATTATTCCATTACAAGATTGTTCCTTTGAAAAGGAACAAAGTAACTGATTTAAAAAGAGATTTGAAAGGGTTCTACTTACATTATCTTGGGGAGGAAGGGGTGGGGGGAGAAGGTACTCAATGTTGACTACTGGCAGGCACTTTAGGGTGGTTTTGCTGGTAAGGGAAACTGATGGTGTGATAGAGCAAAAAAGTCCATCATTTTCATGTGAAACTGGTGATGCTCCTGAGGTGTGTCAGTGTAGGAGGAGAATGTAGCACTTCATCTCATGCAATATCCAGTAGTGTATTTTTAACCTTTTCTCTGTGGATGTGTACCAGATAATGACAGGCAGATTACTTGATGTTCAGCATTTAGTTCTGAGTAAACACCTGTCTAAATTTTTTCCTAGGATTTGGAAATCACTTTGTATACATGTTTAGTGCCTATATTATGTGGCTTTGCAACACAAATGGAACCAAAGATGATGGAAATTAACTGTATTAAAACATTTATGGCTAGTTGCAATGTCTCTTACAGGAAACTTGAGTGTCTACCACTCTGTACTCCCTGTATTGATTTTTTTTCCCTTCCTCTGTTCAGTGGCAGTCTAAAACAAAATCTTATTTCTACTACATATTATAAAATGGAACAGAGAGATTATAAAAACATTACCAGATTTTGTTTTATTCTATAGGGGATTTCCACAGAACTTGTTCACAAGCAATTCTCAGCCATTTGCAATAGCCTCCCTCATTTGGACTGCTGGGGATTTTGTAATTTCACTGTCTATACCTTACAGATATGATGATATGAAGGGTCAGATAAAGGTAGAGGTTGTTCTTCACTGTTACAGTTAACTTTATTTTTAATGTTCTATTATTTAAAGGGGGAGGGTGTGGTAGGTTTTCTAAGATAATGGTGTAATTTCTCATTTCTGTATGAGAAAGTGTAGTTAGACTTTGAGCACTCTGTATTACTCTGATTAAAAAAAAAACAAACAAAAACCTGTCTTACAGAGAAGTAACTTTATGACTAAGTGAAGAACTTGTGAAGAACATAATTGAAAGAAATTTGGACTTTTACACTCCACTCCCCTGACATAGCTAAGATTTAGATACTTCTAGAGTTCTTCCAGTTACTGAGTGAAAACTCAACCTACTAAAAATATTCAAGGAAAAAGAAATAGCTGAGGCAGTAAGAAAATATCCTTTTCCCTAAATGAGTGGTTAGCTGACTTCCTGAGGGATGAAGCCTTAGATCCTTCCAGAATTCATGCTAACAAATGTATAATACTTTTTAAAACTTCTGTGGATGTTATGGATCTTTATATGCTAATATAACTTGATCTAGATCTGTGGAACTTTATATTTGAATGGGACTTTTGTAGGGAGTTCCTTGTACAGAGGACTCCTTTCCAGGTACATTCAAAGTAGCATCTTGAGGTAGAGAATTTCACCTTCTAACCACAGTGGGGCTAAAAGCCTTTCTTTAGGTCTGAGTATTCTTTCTGGTATGATTGATGAGCTTTTCCACCTGTACTGTAACTTGGCGTAATCTGCTTTTCCTGCTGTTGACTTTGTACAAGTTACCTTGGTATTTTATATTTCTGTTAAGATTAATATGGACTTTTTTATGGGTTTTGAACTTTCAGATTCCTGTCTCTGCACCTGTCTTCCATCCTTACCCTTCCGTGAGGGTGAACCTCTTCAAGTCAGCTTTGTTTCCCAATGATGTAGATACATATAGTCCTACTATAACCTTCCCTCTTTTTTTTTTTTCCAATATTCCCTGCAGCAGCTTATCTAAGTCTTGTTTTCTCAGCCAGAACAAAATCATCTACCTCACTGGATTCTCTTCCACCTGCTCTTATGCCTTTTAAACTGACTTTCCACTGACTTTAATGCAGGTTCTTCTAGGTAAAGTGCATCAGCCTATTTGGTCCTTGGGGTACAATAACATCCTAGTCTCTAGACAGGAGAATTATCTTCCAGGAGCAATCAGACCACAGCATGTGTTTTCATCCCATTCAGTCTCACCTCCCAGTTTTATTCACTGAGCACCTTTATTCCACGCATCAGTTGTTCATCAGATCATTCCCAAAGCAGTTCAGTGACCATGTGCCTCACTGAAGAGTTGCTTTGCCATGGTGTGTGCTTCAAAGCCACATCTATTGCAGGGAGGGAAAAGCACTGTTTAGGTTGTTCTGGCCCATATGTGCATCGAAGAACATATTTTCTGCAGGTTTATGGACTGAATTAAGGACTAATAAGGGAGGAAAGCACTAAGAGTTTACTGGATGAAGCTGTACAGCCCTCTTCAGTAGAAATAATGAATTCAGTCTGAGGAGAGCTCCAAATCTCTCCTACAGTGTTCACTTTAGGAAATTATGACTTGTGTTAAGTTTAATACCACAGAGCATGGTATGTGTTTGCTACAAAGTAAGTGTGACTATATTACCTGCTAAGTGGAGTTTAAATAGCTCTCCTGCAGAGCAGTCACGGAAGATAGCAAGATGGAGCTGAGCAACAGCACATGGCTTATCCTTCGCAAACCAATGGATTTTTATCTTCATGATCCCTTTAAAATACTTCTATTACTCTCAGGCAGGCCTTGGTTCCCAAAAGCACATTGCAGGCAATATTTAGTATGCAGATTAAGTGAAGTAATTGGAAGCCCTGTAAGGAGAAGGAAGGTCTTGACAGCCTTGCAGGGTTTCATAGCAGTAAAGACAGTGTCTGACAGATAAGTGTCCACCTGCCAGCACTAAATCCTGTGCACACAGGGAGATGGTGACTGGCAAGTGGTCTGTCATTGGATTAGGTAGTGTGTGAGATGTGACACTGAACTGTCACAGGTAGGAGGTTGAGATGTGTGCAGCTGGCTGCAATTACCAAGCCCTCTCAGAGTTGCCAGCACCCAGGAGAGAGGCAGCAGAGCGTGAATTTCCTTTAGTCTCCATGGAAATGTGGTTATGCTTAGGGAAGTTAAGGGTTTTGACACTGCTGGCAAATGCACAGGAGTAGCTCTTAAGAGAAAGGAAGGGAATGCTGAGGAGTGCCAACAGCAGACTGAGACCTATGACCTCCTGTCAAAACAGGTAGAATCAGAAAACTAATTCTGCTGAGAGAGAATTAATAAAGTGGGGCTAAAGTCCGTGGAAGCAGATTTTACAGAAGTAATGAAGTGACATATAGGGGTGGGGGGAAAAGGCAAATCAGACTGCAACACTTCAAAGAAAGTTTTTCTTCTTTTCTTTTTTTAAAGAACCACCAGGGTGGGAAGGGACCACAGGCCAGGAAGCAGCCCAGAAGAAAGAAAGCATCTGGGCTCTGCTATTAATGAGCCAAGAAGAATTGGGGTTTGTCATGCTGTTGTCATAAAGCAAGTACAAGGGCTAAACAGCATGTTGTCTGAATGACATGAGGAATAAAGTGATTGGCACTAGCAGTGTTTCACCAGGAATTACTGTGGTTTAGAGATAGATAATCAGGGAGTTTACTGTGTGATAAATATCCATGACAATTTAAAAGCTCATATGTCTATCTCTTTGTTTCTTTATGCAGTTGTTTTCAATTGGGCTGGAGGAAACTCTGCTGTCCATACATTGAGAAGATAATGAAAGTAGATGTATACTGATGTACATTTGTTTGGGGTTTTTTAATAGGGACACCAAGCTTAAATAATATACATGTACATAGGTGAGAAAAAGAATGGGATGAAAATGGTAAGGGTGGACTTGTTATAGCTAATAAAGTGATTTTCTTCAGTTATCTTTCAAGATTGCAATATCACTGAGGGAGGGAAACGACTGGAAGGTAAGCGTTTTCATTTTCTTCATGGTTGTTTGTAGCTTTCTTATAGAAGTATTCATGACAGCGTTACTAAGCAGAAATCTTTATTAAAAAGTTCCCAATAATACTTCTTAATAGTTCATAATATTAACTAATAAATGACTTTCTGTGAGGTTTTTTGTTTCAAAAGATCAGTTTCATAGAAAAAGCTACTACTTTTAAAAAATAGTAATTATAAATATAGATAAATGCTTTAAGAATGAAGACTCATTTTACTAGAAATAAATTTAAGCCTTAAAGAGGTAGAAATGCCAGGGCAATTTTGACTTTCTGTTACCTAAACAAGGCATGTCTCCGTACATTACTGCTAGGTACTGGAGTGTGGAGAATTACTGAGTCAGAAGTGACCTTCTCTTTGAATGATGGCTGGAACTTGCCATGGTTGGTTCAGGCCTTCTAGTGGCCCTGTGCTGACAAGCTCTGGAGAGAAAGCAGTTGAATAAGCCCCATGAGAACCTAGTTTGACTGGAGGTGAGTCCCCTCTGCCGGGAGGAACATGAGGCATGATGCCTCTGCCCCCACTGCACAGCACTTGTCAGGCAGGTAGCTTTGCTCTCCAACAAAATATATCGCTTGGTGCTTAGCTGAATTCAGCTAAAATTCCTAAAATAAAATAAAAATTAATGGGGAGGGTATGGGGAGATCAGAGTGTCTGGAAAGACCAGGACTACCAAGGTTTGGCCAGGGCCACCAGTCACATGGAAGTGAACAGAAAGATGTCCCATAGGGACTGTGTAGCAGTGAAAGAAGCAATGTATAGTAGGTGGGTAAGTAAGATCATGATTTGCCTCAAAACAATAACTGTAAAGCTAAGAAACAGAGCAGGTAGCTGGGGTAACACCTGAAGTGTCCTGGTTTTGACTGGGAGAGTCACTTTTCCAGTAGCTGGTAAAGCACTCTGTGTTGGATTTAGGATGAGAATAATCCTGATAACACACTGGTTTGTTACTTTGTAGCTGGGCAGCACTTACTAAGGGTTCTTTATCTCCTACTGTGTCACAGCAAGGAGGCTGGGGGTGTAGCAGAAGCTGGCAGGGGACAGGGCCAGGAGAGTTGACCAAAATTGGTTATATTCCATTCCAGATGACCTCATGCCCAGTATGTAACATGAAGCTGGCTGAGGGCTAGAATGAAGCTTTGGAAATAGCAGGGCATCAGAGTTCTGCAGGCAATGAGCAGTTGTGCTGTTCATCACTTGTCTTCTGTCATGTCCATGTTGTCTGCCATGTCCTGCTGCTGGGTTAAGCCACAATGAATGCAAAGGTGAATATCTGACCCAATCTTGCAAATTCTCTGGGGGCAGATGGGTGTAGATAGATGGGCTGGTTAAGAGGCATTCTACCAGAAAAGTTACTATGAAAGGTTATTTATTTTCATTAAACTGGAAGCTCTAACTAGGAAAAAAAATCAAAACAAAGAAAACTGGCTATGAACCTCATTTTTATTCCATAAAAAAACCTACAAAAAAACCCCACTAAACTAAAAAACTACTGTTAAGTATTCATTTCTTTCTGTCAGCAGACAAACCCTGGAAAACACTGCTACATGAGCAGTGCAGTGACTGTTGGCGGGTACATCTGTTGTATATTTACACTTCTTTCAGCAATAACTGCTTGAATGATCCTAGTTCATGCTGTCAGACAAAGGCCACAGTAGCTTCAGAGAACTGTCTCTTCAACGGGAAATAAATGTACATTCCAGTAGCTCCAAAACCAATTCTGTTCCTGGCTACATTGCCATTAATCTGAATTATTTCAGTGAAGGAAATGTGGAAAACGTGGGCTCAAATTAATGCAAATAAGCATGATCTAATCCTTCACTATAGATGTGCTATATACCTAATAAGAGCTGCTGTTTCTGCTGTGGTGCAGTGACTACCTCATTATGCTTTCAGTCAGTAAGAAAGATGTTAGACACTACATCTATAGTAAACAGGCATCCCAAGTAGCTGCATAATACTCTGTTGGAATAAAATAAACCTGTGTTCAGGGTCCAGGATGACAGCAAAAATGTTCTTGGCCTCTTAGAGGCAGGTGGTTGTAATCTTTAATGCAAGGTTTTCCTGGTTTACTTTAATTCCAGGGTATAATTTTGACAAGAGAAATTTAAAAGGGTAACAGCTACATTTTCACGGGATGACTGTCTGGTGAGGTGGTGGGATGCCCCATCCCTGGAGGCGTTCAAGGACAGGTTGGATGGAACCCTGGGCAACCTTGTCTAGATCCAGGCCTGAGGTTTGGTGGCCCTGCCTGTGGCATGAGGGTTGGAACTCGATGATTCTTGGGGTCTCTTCCAACCCAGACCATTCTGTGATTCTGTTTGAAGTGCTTTCTGTAAAAGAGGGAATTACTTAGATGTGATTTCCCATGTAAGCTCTTACCCAGCACCCAACAGGTGACACTATTGTCACTGATTGCTTATTAAAGCAATTTTTTTACTTGCTTTATTTAAAGCTATGCTATCAGACAGACCTGATGCTTTATTGGGCAATCTCTTGCTGAAGTATGATTCAGAGAGTGCCAGTAGGTGCATTACTTTTTTTTTTAAGGGGATCAGACCAGGTTTCCTGCAGTTTTACATTGAAATTTCCAATTGTTTTCAGTATTAGAGCAGGAAATGTAGAAGTTCCTTTTGAGATACCATCCTGGCCACTTTTAGTGCTTCTAAATTTTAGAAGTCCTAAGCATTGGATTAAATGAGCCCTTTGGAAACTCCTGTGCTGATCAGAGACACTAGGCATCTTGACTGTCAATTAAGCCCACAGGGAAAATGGGACCTTCTTGCCAATGCTTTCTGAAAAGCTACTGTAGTTTTAGTTCCTTAGGGGCTGGTTGCTTGGAGCGGCATATACGTGACTGATAACTGTGTATTAAGTAAACAGCAACATCTCACAGAGCTGTGCTTTATTAAGCTACTGTTATCTCCCATGGCTTACAGGAACACTGTAGGAAGCCTTTATATGCTGAGTTAGATACTGCATAATGAGTCATGACAGTTGGCATTCTGTAATCCTTCTTCATATAGCACTATGGTAATAGATTGTACAAGGTGCCTGTGGATAACCTCAAGAGTTGGTGTTCTTGGATTAGGGGTCATGAATTTAGAGCTAGTCAAAAAATGTTGTATTCTAGGCCTGGCTCTTCAAGCAATTTATTTCTTGGTTTTGGCTTCAATGCCTCTGAGCCATGTTTTAAAATTAAGTTAATGTCCGTGTATGAGATGGTTTGAAGTATCATATTTCAGTTGCAATCTGGTTACATTTACCTTTTAAACTGCTTACAGGTTTCTACACTTTGCCTTAGTGCATGTATTGCAATTTACATGTTTGACACAATAACAAGGGATAGAGATTGAACAGATCAGTTGCAGACCTCATTCCATATCTGATTCTTTTTTCCTCCCCTCTCTGTTCTGTTTGAGTGGGATCCTATAGATAACAGTGGATTAGGATCCTATGGATCCATTAGGATCTTCCTATGGATGATCAACATCTGTCTGTCAGCTGGACCTTCTGTACCGTAGCTGAAGAGTGAAAGCTGTATCCTCATTTAGACAAGTAAGTAAAAATAACTTGTCTAGATAGATCTATAGAGGGAGCTTGAGATGGTGAGCACAAACTTAAGGTGGCTGTTTGACATGTCAGTATAAAGCCTTGTTGTGCTTACTGATAAGCATCAGCAATGTAGGCTTGAAGTGTCTCTTCTAAGATGGCACTGATACACACAGATCATTTTGAATACTTCTCATTTTCAACACACTATTTTTTCTTTTATGTGTCATACTTATTTAGTATCTGCTTTACTACAGAAAACGACTTGCAACTTATGTTTGTGTGAATGCCACAGAACTTTGGGATTGAACCGAGAAACTCTTGTATCAGCAGCAACTTTATCTTGACTTATTGCAGTGATGTTTCCCTCAAACCAGAAGGTATCTGCTATGCTGGGCTGGGCTTGGCATGAAAACAGTTCCAACCTCACAACTGCTAAAGGCAGAGGTCAGCAATTCATAATGGATTTCTGCCTCTTTTGTTCAGGAAATGTATTCCTTCTGCCTCTGAGTGGTTATAAGCAGCATTAGAGCCAGGTATCTCAAGCAATTACTGGGGGAAATCCGATAGAACAGGGTACTGGAAGGAAAAGTGGCCCAAGATAGTCCATATTCAAGGACCACTTCTTCCAAGCTCAAGATCGGAGCATCCAAATGGGAAAAAAATTGAGAAGGGGAGGCAGGAGACCTGTGTGGATAAACAGGGCACTGCTGGGCAAGCTTAAGTGAAAGAAGAGAGTCTACAGGTCATGGAAGAAGGAGATGGCTATGTGGGAGGAAGGTAAGAATGTTGTCAAAGAATGTAGGATGGCAACTAAGAAAGTCCTCCTTGGAGTTAAACCTTGCAAGGGAGGTTCAGGATAGCACGAAGGGCTTCTTCAAATACACTGCAGACAAAACTAACTTTAGAGGCAGTGTAGGCCCACTGATGAGTGAGGTGGGTGTCCTGGTGACTGGGGACAGTGAGAAGGCAGAGTTACTGAATGCCGTCTTTGCTTCTGTCTGTACTGTTTGAGACTGTCTGCAGGAGACACAGATGTCAGAAGCCCCAGAGGAAGCCAGGATGAATAAGGAATCTGCCTCGGCTGATGAGGACTGGGTTGGGGACCAGTTAAGCCATCTGGAGATCCATAAATCCATGGGTCCTGATGGGATGCACCCAAGGGTGCTGAGGGAGCTGGTGGAAGTCATTGCTAGCCTACTGCCCATCTTCTTTGAGAAGTCCTGGGAAACGGGAGAGGTGCCTGAGGACTGGAAGAAAGCAAATGTCACTCCGGCCTTCAAAAAGGGCAAGAAGGAGGACCCGGGTAACTACAGACCAGTCAGCCTCACTTCCATCCCGGGAAAGGTGGTGGAACAACTTATCCTTGGTGCTGTGTCTAGGCACATCAAGGATAAGAGGGTTGTAAAATATTCTTATAAAAGAATATAATTACCTTACTGTATGGGTAGATGGTGAGCTGCTAAAGGCATATGTCACTAGACAATTTTTGTGTTTATTGTGTAGTACATATGTGTGTGTCAGTGGGCAAACAACATTGGAGGAGGGCTATAGAAGGGAACCAGTATTGGGATGACAGCTGTTGATTACTTTCATAGTTTACTTAGGCTAAACAAGAGAGGTGTAGAGGCAGGTGTGCAGTGAAGGGCAGAAAAAAGTTTAAGCCATAAGTTGCAGGTAGATGCACACAGACGCAGAACTTGCCAAACAGATCAGTGGCAATTATAACTGTTGCCATCTCTGGAGGGTCAGTCTCAGGTAAGCAGAAATGCTTGATGAAGGAGAAAAACTATTTTAAGAAGTAACTGACTGACAGCCAAGCTATTCTCCTCCTTGTGTAAACCCCCTCTGCACTCTGACTGAATTTCTAGCATTGCAATATATGGGAACTCTGATCAGTTTTGATGGGTTGAAATTTTGCTCCAATGAAGATTGAAATGGTTTAGGTAACAGCCTGCAGGGAGTCTGAATGCCCTTTAAAACTTTAGGAGAGTAAGCAAATGAGATGCTAACACAACCGAATGAACAGAATCATAATGGAGGAAAATGTTTTGCTGCTTTGTTTTTCTCCCTGTTCCCTGGGAATGGCTGAGTTATTAAAATCTTGGAAGACAGGTTATTATACCAAGGAATCGCTCAGTGACTTTTATCAAATGGCCTATACTTGTATTGATAGTAGGCTACTGGCTGATAGTCAATTGCACATATATGTGTTTTAAAGTTAATTATTTAACTGATAAAGTATAGAAGAAAACATCCTTCTCAAGCAGGTAATTTAGACGTCCTAATTGCGAGTATTCTAAAGATATTGAAGTGCTCAGTGTCTAATCTGTACAATGTTTAACTAGGAAATCCTGCTAACTAGAATAACTTTGTGAGATGGTAGATGGTGAACATTTTGTTATTATTTCTTTTATAAATGGTTTGACTCTAGATTAACAAGCCTAAGGAGGTGAGAAAAATGTAACAGTATAAAAGAAGATGAATACACAATGACAATGAAAAGGAACTATTATTTAGTATGTAAAGATAATACTCATTATTATGACTTCATGAACACATTGTAATATTAATTCTTGTTATACAAGAGACCACAAAATAGCACAGCTTTTCTTGCTGGTTTTGGGTTTAGGTGGTTTTTTTCCCTGATATGGCTCCATGGTTACTAAGAAGCTGTAGAGGGAACAGAGTGTTTTGGTTTATATTTTAAAGGACAAGTTTCTATATAAGCTAATGCTACAGTAAAGAACCAATCGTTTCAGGCTCTGTTACCTGCTTTGCAAACTAGAGCTTGGAAATGGTGCTTGTTTTATTCTGCAGGTTGTTTGCATAGTTTGGTATAAAATGGCAAATACTCCCTAGTGTCAAATGGGATTTTATAACTGCTAAGAAATTAGCTCTACCAATGCTTGGCAGTCCAGTGTTTGTAGTTTAAGAACCCGGGGATTAGATCATTAACACAATTGAAGTGATCAATGAATACAGAGATAGAGATGGGAAAACTGCTCAGCACATGGAAAAAGTACTTGGGGAAAAACTTTGTTTCTTTGACTGCCTATAGAGACCTTCTATTTCCTGACTTTGGTGCACCAAACTATACTTTCTTTTAAGTTAATGACATATATAAACATGTAACAGGCAAGTGTCAAGAAAATGAAGCCAGGCTCTTCTCAGTGATGGACAGTGACAGGACAAGGGGCAGCAGGTTCAAGTTGGAGCAGAGGAAGTTCCATGTGAATGTAAGGAAAAACTTTTTCACTGTGAGGGTGACAGATCACTGGAACAGGCTGCCCAGAGAGGTTGTGGAATCTCCTCTGGAGACATTCAAGACCAATCTGGATGCATTCCTGTGTGATTCAATCTAGATGATCCTGCTCAGGCGGGGGGGTTGGAAAAGATGATCTTTCGAGGTCCCTTCTAAATCCTAACATTCTGTGATTCTGTGACATAGATAACTCAAAGAGAAAGTACTTCTGTGTTGTTATTAGAAAGATGGAAATAACTGTCTATATCATAATACAAACAGGTATTTTTATGTGAACCTGCTTTAGCAGGGGATTTGAACTAGATGATCTCCAGAGGACCCTCTCAACCCTGGTGATTTTGTGTACAGTACAGTAAATAGAATATATGCTGGCAAAGGATTGATTTTCATAAAGCTGACAAGGTTTCTGGGTTTTGATGCGAGTCTTTTTTTCAAAGGCATTTTATTTCATTGAATTTTAGCCCTATGAAGGAGGTAAATCAAAGTCTTAGTTGATTTCTTTCTTTTCATGGGCAGAAATTCAATGTGATATTTTAAAAGTGTGCAAGGCAACAGAGTACCAAATCTCACTCTATGGGAAAGAGTTGACCAATGATCATTTATACATTTAAAGTGTATCTTTGTGGAAAATATTTGGTGGTGCTCAGTGCCTGTGAGGCTGCTTCTCTGAAGCAAAGCAAGTGATTTATAAAATTGGAGGCAGAGATGAGAGATTTGTAGGTTCTTCTCAGTTGCTGCGTACTTCAAATGTACATCTGTGGTATTGCTGTCTACCTAGTGAGAGTTTCAGCAATAAACACTACAATCAAATTACTTTCTTTCCATATGCAAATTTTTTGGACCCAAGTATCTTCTAAAAATACTTGCCAGCAGATCTGGTTGTTTACAGATACAGCTAATTCACATGACGAATTACAGTCTTCCCCCTCATCAGGTGGTAATAAACAGAGTAGTGTCCTCGCTCATGCTGCTGTTTTCCATCCTTCCCAAAACAGATATTGATATGAATGGGGAATTGAGATGGCTGCCTTGCAGTCTTCCTTTTGTTTGTGCACCTCCTGCTTCATGTGATCAGAGTCCCATTCTTGTCTTTACTGTAACAGCACCCAAGCTCATGCTGGCTGTTTTCACTCTCTTGTTACTGTAGTAAGTGACTTTATTTTCCACAACAAGAGGTTTTCAAAGCACAAAAGGTTAACTGGGGAATTGCTAAGCCTGTCTCATACAGCAAAGATGGAACTTACTACCCAAATCAATCTGTTATGGCTGATTAGACCTGAAATAATGTGGAGGTCTGACAAAAACAAGCTGACAGTTCCAACCCCCATTAAACTTCCAATTTTCATTTTAGGTCTTTGTAGATTCCTCTAATGTCTCTTGCCAGTATAAGCAAGAAAGTACTGTTGACTCTGAGCATCAGAGAACTCCATTTTGTTAATTTTTCCTAAAAAGAAAGTCCAGGTAATAAGTAAGGTCAAAGACAGAGCTCACAAGATTACAGGAAAGTACTTGGTGTTCCTACTGTTAAAGAGTCATGAGCATAAATATTCCTGGTATTGGGTAGCCATGACCTGTATTAAAGATGAGGTTTTGATTCTTTTAGTCGGGATGAAGTATTTTATTCCATAAGTAATTTAAAGGAAGTCTTACACTTACTACACCTGCCACTTACTCTCACAAAAAAAGAAAGAAAAAATATAGATATGTCAGTTTAAGATTCTTTTCTGTTCTGGGCTTGCTAACAGTCAGGTTTTACCGGTGAGATAAGTTTTCAGTGCTTTCTGCTAGGATCTGTGTAAGGGTCAACACTGCTCAACAAATTCATTAACTGTCTCCATCAAGAAGTGAACAGAGATACGATATTTTCTGATGACATTTTTCCATATTTTTAGAAAATAAATTGATTAGAAGAGCTACAGAGGAACCAACTGATACTGAATAAGTGGGTGAGAAATCATCAGGCTAGGATCAGTGCTGATATTTGTGAACAAGAATGTGAGGAGACCAAGGACGGAAAAAAAACATGAGTTTTTGTGAAAAGTTCGGTAGAAAATATTTTAATACTCAACACCATCTGAAAAGGTAACTAGAAAGATGGAAGAGATTGGGAAGGGGAATAGAGAACAAAACAGAATACATCATTAATACATTAAACATTCTATTGTTCTGTTATTCTTTACTGCTCTTCCCACACTGAATACTGCGTAGCATTATTCTGGTTGGAAAAGGATGCCTTAGGCCATGTAAGAAATTACATATATAAAAGCCTACAAAACCATAAATTATAGGAAAAATATGAGAAATAATGAGTAAAAGTTTCATACTCCCAGTTGAAGAAGCAGGGGAAACCAGACAAAATAACCAGGTAGAAGATTTTAAACAAGAGTTTGCCATGAGCGCTCACACGGAACGTTATTAAACTTTAAGAAATGAAAACATTCATCTCTTGGTACAGCAGTTGTACTTAAGACTGTTCTGCATTTCTGTCATACAGAATTTGGTCGCTAAGTATGCCAGGCTCTTCCTTTGGACTAGACGTTCTATAATAACCATAGTTTTACATTTAGGCCTTTGGGAGGATACCACAGGACAAAGAAATAGTGGGAGATTACTATACAACTGATTAATATACTCAGTATGTCTCAGAACTAAGTCTCGTGGCATTTACTTCACAGTCCACTCTTTTTTCCTTTCTAGTTATAATGTGCTTACAGAACAGTATCCTGAAGAAGATATCTTACAGCAATCCCCTGTGTGTTTTTCTTTGTCTCTTCTGTTATTTTTCTTTCCAGTGTGGTAAGTACTTCCATGCTGTCGGGGAGCTGACCTCATCTGAAGGTTCTTCAGTTTTCAGACAAAGAGACTAGTTTCTTTCTGAGGTGCAATAGACTTATATTCCCCATCAGGCCTGAGTTCATTCAAATCTTGTGCCTAATAGAGGTAGAGAAAAGCTGCAGCTCATTTCCTTATTTATGTACTTTTCTGTTTCCACACCTCTTTAGGAGCTGTTAGATGGAAAGGCAATTTGGTTTCTCTCTTCATTGTCTCTCTGTCTGAGGCCAAAGGGAAAACCTATTCAGGCAGAACAGCCATCAGCATAACAATGGTGGAGTTTTTAAGAGCACATTCCAAACCTGGAAAAGTTCAAGGTAATTCTGTATTTTGTTAGTACTTTTCATCAAAATGAGCTTAAAACTTTCTTTAGTTTGAAAGGAGCAGTACAGGTTTATACCTACTATGACTCTGCTCCTGTGGGTCTCATCTTCTCAGATATTCCCTTTACCTTTGTGTGCTTATGTTGTGGCAGGTAACAAGAATAGACAGCATGGAAAAGATTCACACTGCAGCTAGTCACATGATAGTGCCCAGAGTTAATTAAAATTCCCCACTGATTTAATTTGATACCTTTCTTCTACACTGGATTTATCTGAAGAAAGGTTTAAACCAGCAGGCCAAAACAGATGAATGTGTGGCAGCTTGCATACAATCTTGTTTGGCACCTGTGTCATCAGTACATTTATGGACCAAATAACTTTGAAGACTTGTGGGTTTATTTTTCCTTCGTTGCTTGTCCTATTTCTTTCTGCTTTGCTGCAAGTGCACAGAAGGCCTGAAGTGGGAAAAATACACTATAGGACCACAGTATAAACTTATATTAATAGAAAAATCTTTTAGAGTATAAAATATTACTATCACAGGTCAAAAGATGATTAAAATCAATTATTCTGCAGCATGGACCTCGATGCTAATAAATTCTTCTCCAGTTATGTGGGTATTATTGTACCTCAGCAACATCTACCTGTGGGAATACTGGAACAAATAGTGCCCACACTTTCCCAGGTGAGCATAAACAGGTTCTCTTTGAAAACCCTTTTACTGTGAAGGCAATCATATTCTCATTGTTAATGATGTTTTTCAGCCACGGAGCTAGGTTTTGCCAGGGAGCTGTGAGAAGTGAAACCGGTGAGACTTGGTGGCTAAGAGCAAACTCTGTAATAAGCAATATGTCCATTTTAGGAGACCTAGCTGCTGTGGAAGAAGAGGGAATGAGTGAGATCTGGAAAGGTTGCTGCATGGAAGAAGGTCCTCAGTGAGAGCTAGTTAGCTCTGCTGAAGAGAGAGGTCCTCTTCATCTCCCTTGCTCATCTGAAAGCAAGGCACTTCTCTCCATTTGAATGTCCATGGTGTGAAAATGATGGAAAAGTTATTTCACAGTATTAAATTGTCCCTACCCTTACAAACACTGGAGAAGGGGCTGACATGTACCTTTCTTATGTATTATCACTCACTTGTAAGGAAGCAGGAGAGTCTGACTTCAACTTGTTTGGCTTGAGAAAGTTCTAATGTGTTCTTCCTACCTCCCCCTGCTAACTATTACCATTACCATTTTTCACAAACTCATTCCACTCATAGCTCATTATGCTTCAGTGGCTATGACCGTGCATTAAGTCTAATAACCGTAGAATAGTGGGCAGTAGGACAAGTACAAGTCCTGATCCAGTCCCCACTGCACAAACTACATAGTGATTTTGTGCTGACTTTTTGTGAGACAAAAATCTGGAAACTATTCCGTGCACAGGTCTCAGAACAGAGATGGTAATTGCAGAATAATTTTCACAGATAGTACATTCAAAAAAAGGAAAATGATCATCTACCAAAGTTGCCATCATTAACCTTTTCTGCTTTTGGGGACTGAGGGGAGGAAAGAAGAGCTGAATTGCAGTGAAGAACAGTTTCTGAAGTGGTACTTCCACAGTCAAGTAAAATTATTTTTAGATGTTATGGGTGAGATTAACTCTCTCTGAAACTTATTATAGACTCTAGTATAGCACTAGACCCCTTTATGAAACTGAAAATCAGAAGCCATTTTGCTGTACATAGCTAACAAAAGCAGGTTTTCCTTGTGGTATGTAATATTACAGCCCTACTCAAAACAGTGGACAGCTACATTACCACGTTTAGCATTTGCAAGTGGTGGCATGATGGGAACAAGCAATCACTTTCTATGATTGCCATGGTTTAACACCAGCCGTAAGCTAGTCCCCACACTGCTGCTTGCTCCCAGTGGAATGGGGAAGAGACTTGGTACAATAAAAATGAGAAAATCTGTGGGTCAAGATACAGATAGTTTAAAAGATAAAGCAAAAGATGAGTACGTGAACAAAGCAAAACTAGGAATTTATTCCACAGCTCCTGTGGACAAGCAGATGTTCAGCCATCCCCAGAAAAGCACAGCTCCATTATGCAAAACTGTTACTTGGAAAGACAAATGCCATTATTTTGAATGTCCCCCTTCCTGTTTTCCTCCAGCTTTATATGCTCAGTATAATGTTGTATATGGTATAGGACATCCCTTGGGTCAGTTGGGGTCATCTACGCAAGCTGTGTCTCCTCCCAACTCCCTCTCCCCCCTAGTGTACTTGCAGCTGGGGTGAGAGGCAGAAAAGGCCTTGGCTCTCTGCAAGCACTGCTCAGGAATAACTAAAATAACCTTGTATTACCAACAGTTTTGAGCACAAATCCAAACCAGAGCCTGACACAGGCTACTGTGAAGAAAATTCCCTCTGACCCAGCCAAAACCAGCCTAACCATCTGTGGTATGCTGTTTCTCTGGCGACTGGATGCTCTTGTCCCATGGTACTTGAAGTTTGATTCTGAAGTGTTTGTTGCCCTCATGGAAACGTACTATTGGTCACATCAAGTGATTTTTCAGTTACGTTTTCAGGAAGAGTGCTAATCATTGATTGAGGTGAGGGGGTTATCTGCTCAAAGGTTGCTAAATTATGCTAATCTTTTCAGAACCTGATTTTGTCTCTACTAACAAATTCCTTCAGAAGTCTTGTCCAAAGCCTGAGCAGAAGGAGGGATTTGTGTTATATACCCAAAATTTAAAGTATAAAAAAAATAGGCAGATCATTATGAAAATGAACTCACCTTGAGGGGTGGGGGAAGTAAATATCCAACCCTCCATTTCCAGTGACCATTAATTAAAATCAGTTACATGACTATAGACCTGTGTGAATTTATGGCCATATGCCTGTATTATGTTTGTCAGTTTTTCTACCTGGTAAACAGTCTATAATTTGTTCCCCCTAACTCTGGCAGGCAAGAGTTCAAAACCAACAGTCTTACTCCTGTTTTATATTGTAGGCCTTGCGTATTACTTAAATCTCTCTGACTTCATTTTTTACCTTGTGTTTGTATGTCCTAGTTTTTCTTCTTGGTGTAGCTATTTAGAGTGCACCCACTTCAAACAGTAATGTTGTCATTACATGATTTTTATTGCCTGGAATAGTGTGGTCAGCATAAATAGATCCTTTAATTATTCATGGAATTAAATATTGTTGTTCTCAGTTTAAATGTATTTTATATATAACAATAACCTTTTAATATGGAAATTAAAAGATATGTAGGATAGGAACTGTATTTTTTTAAGTTCTGGCTTAGTTATTGAATCTCCCTTCTAAACACATGTTTTTATCCTCATAAATCAGGTAGCATGAGTCAAGTGGGAATTTGAACTTCAATGTAAGGGGACTGTATCAAAAATAGTGTGACCGGCAGGTCAAAGGAAATGAGTTTTCCCCTCTGCTCTAGTATGCCCCTGCCTGGAGTACTGTTATTCAGCTCTGGGGTCCCCACTACAAGAAAGGTACTGAGCTGTGAAGTGAGTCCAGAGGAGGGCCACAAAGATGATCAGAAAGCTGGAGCACCCTTCCTATAAGGACAGGCTGAGAGAGTTGGAGTTATTCAGCCTGGAGAAGGCTCAGGGGAAACCTTATTGCAGCCATTCAGTACCTAAAGGAGTCTACAGGAAAGATGGACTGTGAGTGTAGTGATAGGCTAAGTAATGGCATTAAACTCAAGGAGGATAGATTAGGATTAGATATTAGGAAAAAAATTCTTTACTATGAGGATAGTGAGATACTGGCACAGGCTGCCCAGAGAAGCTGTGACTGCCATCTCCCTGGCAGTGTTCAAGGCCAGGTTGGATGGGAATTTGGGCAGATTGGTCTAGTGGAGGGTTTTCCTGCCTGTGGCAGGAGGTTGGAATTAGATGATCTTTAAGGTACCTTTCAACCCAGACTATTGCATGCTTATGATTCTATAGGTAAGACTTCTATATGTTGATATGTGTAGGAGCGCAAACCTGCCATTACTTTCAAAGAAAAATTTTCTATTCTTTGAACTGTTCTTTTAACAAAAGCTTCAGCCTGTTGTTACTTGTTAATGTAAATTGCAAAAGAAATAGTGAAGTCATAGCCCTAATGAAATTATTAGATTTGTAAGTTATCTGGCATGCCTTACTAAATGTTACTTCTGGTAAAAATTAACTACTTTGTCAATGTTCTGAATTAGAGATGTGTTCATCCAGACCTATATGTTGCTGTTCTTGATGTGTTGTTACATAAAACACAGTCAACAAATCACCTGGTTTTTATATTAGAGAAATTCAAGGAGTAATGGTTTCAAAATAGAGGAAGGGAGATTTAGATTGGATATTAGAAAAAAGTTCTTTACTGTAAGAGTGGTGGAGCACTGGAACAGGTTGCCCAGGGAGGTGGTGGATGCCCCATCCCTGGAGACATTCAAGGCCAGGTTGGATGAGGCCCTGAGCAACCTGATCTAGTTGGGGGTGTCCCTGCTTCTTGCAGGGGGGGTGGACTAGATGACCTCTGGGAGTCGCTTCCAACTCTAATCATTCTATGATTCTAAATGTCCTAGTTTTGTTTAGCATGGTATTGACCTGTATAGCAATTTGCTACCTAAGGAACACTGCAGATGCTTTCCTAAATTGCAGTGCTGTCAACTGGGCACTGAATGCAAGAGCACTTCAGTCATCACCTCTGCTGTAGGCATCCTCCATCAGCCCCAGGGTCAGTACCTTGCAATCTAGGGGTTCAACATGAGCAAAGCAGCAGCACTTGGATGGGAGCCACTCAGGGCTAGTTCAGGTTTTGCTCCGGGCTTTGTCCTTGATCTTATCTTCTAGAGAGGAAATAAGTCCTGTTCTTCCTGTCTTCTCTTGATACAGCACTTAAAGGAGCTTTCTAAGGCTCAGAGAAGACCCTATGGCAAACCTGTGTATCAGATGTATTTCCTTCTGTCCCTGTTTTCTGCTTTGCATTACATTTTAAATCTGTGCCTGAAATGTCGATATCTTGTTATGGCAGACTTTGGTGTTTGTGGGTTACTGGTTTTACTAAGAATATTTTCATATACATGATCATTACAAAAATGAGCTGTATGTTCAGTATTCTAAATACTGTATGTGTTTTCATGCTGGCTTGAAATCATACCTAGTTTCCATACTTAGTTCTCAGTATAAATATATCTGATTCCTCACTGAATTACAATGTAAACCGGTTTTTTTATATGTAGAGTTGAATGCAGGGAATGGAGCACCAGGGTGGAGATTGGAATTTTGAGATATCAAATGATTTACCCCATAGGTGTCCAAGTGGGTTTGGATAATTTTTTTTTCAGATCAGGGGGTGTGGGGGCAGTTAAATGTTTACTGTAGGTTTCATTGTCAGCAGACCGTAGTAATAAATTGCTCCTAAGGGACTGAGCAATTCTGGTATTTTCAGTCCTGTGTTTGGTCAGGTTGATGGCACCAGGCTAATTGCAGTTAGTTCAGTTTTAGGAATCTCACCTTTAAACAAATAAGTGCTATTTGAATTGTAAATGCTTCTAAATAAAATCTTAAATTATCAAAGCATGATAATCAGGGGAAGGATTACTCAGTAAATACAGTGCTTCCAGGATGCATGTTCATGCTTCCAAGTCTGTACTCTTTTTTTTTTTTTTTGACCTAAAGCCAGCATAGCCATTACTACATATTCATTAGGTATCATTATTTCCACATACAGAAGAGATTTTAAATAAGAGATTTAATTATTCAAGACAGACAATTTGGCTTATCTTTTTGGAATGTCCATGAACTGCAGGTATATTAGTAAAATCTAAACCAGGCTTTCAAAGTAAGAATTTACTGTATGAACATAAGTATGCAATTCATAAAGGAAATTGTGCTTACCCTATGGGTAAACATTACAAATTATATCATCATAGCAATGTGAGTAGTTTGAGATCTATGGTTATAGGAGAAGTTGTTACTGGAGAGACAGAGAAGGTAATAAACATGATAATATAACATTATTGCAGAGACAGTCTTCTTGGATTTTTAAATTAAACATTTTGGAGCCCAAGGACCTAAGTGTCTGTTGTTCCTTAATTTTCTGTAATAATGTTGACATTTTAATCTCTGCTTTTTAATTGAGTGCTTTGAACACCAGGGTGTTTCTGTGTCTTTTGTATAGCCATAATGTGTATGTGAAGAGATCTACTGCAGAGGAGACTTGTAGTGGCAAGTAAGTGGTGCATTTCAGTTTAATTAGTATTTGGCTGCATCTTTAAAACTGTGGGTTCCTGTAGGCAAAGACTTGTCAGTGGTCCATAATGTACTACATAAACGCATGATAAAATGTCTGGATTTGAAGTAAGGACCTTAACCAAACAACTTGTGGGTGTCCTGGAGTACCTTGGTGAATGAGCTGGTACCTCTACTCCTATCTGTGGGGAAGCAAAACTGCAGAAAAACTCTTGTTGTGTCTCATTCTTAGGAAAAGCTGTTTCTGGGGAAATATTGAATTGACTTCTACAGCATTTGTTATGCTGACAGTGAAGCATTTCTGTAAATATTCAAATCTAAGCATTTGCACAGGGAAGAACTTTTTTAAGGGCTTGACCTGGGCACAGTCCCCCTCCCACTGAAATCAATTGTGAATCAAAACTTTAAGCTGGAAACAGTAGATGATAGCATTATGGGGTGCTGAAAGTTTACTTTGGTTTCTGTTCTTCATCCTGATGAGCACCACTGCTGTAATTGCATTGACTTCAGGAAATCTTCCAGGCTTATAGCAATGTCATGATACGAGGAATGGCAAATTCCTATGACACATTAGATACTACCCATGAATAACTTTCCTTGACTGGATTTTACCTGACTGTGATCTTTGAGTCTGGGACTGTGGAGTCTGACAGATGGATCCAGGCCACAGATCTGCAGCAGATGTTCAAATAGATGGACTACTGTGCACACCATGTGTCCTGGAAAACATGGAAATGCTGGAAATGTGGAATTTATTTGAGAGACCTGAGGCTGCTTTCTTTCAATTTGGAGCAAAAATTTTAAAAAGGAAATAATAGAAGAGCCATCATGATGGCAACAGGTTTGAACCTGACCCCGTGGGTACTAAAGGTAGTGTTATTGCTGGATTTCTTTTTGAAGAAGCAGGTACTGAGGATTGTAACTATCCTAATTGAAGATGTCTATCCTCCATTGCAATGTTGTAGAACTTTATTATTTACCATAAAATTGCAGTCTCTGTGTTACGTTAATATTAGATTACCGTAGTATACTTGAAAAGAAGAGATGTCCTTCAGGTGTATTGCAAAGTCTATTTTTGCCTAGGCATCTGAAAGGATGGAAATCTGGGAGATGGGTGAGAGGTCACAAGAATAGTCGTAGTATATTTTTCAAGATAATATTTTTTCAAAGCGATTTTCATTACTTCAGACGTACTAATTCTAATGTGCTTCACAACACAAGTGCCCAAATACCTCTGAAAACATCATTGACTCAGATTAAGAAAAAGACTTAGGCATCTAAAATCTGCAGTGTGGACCAGAAAACTTCTGTTTAATATCTAGCTGTCTGTAGGACTAAGCAGAGTGCTTTGCATCTTAGAAGCCTCTTTCATATGCTCTGCTCTGTATCCATTTTGGCAGAGTCAAACAGAAGCCATTTGACATCTTGAAACTTCAATGTTCCTCTGCGTCTATGAAGAGCTTGGTCTGCCATACCTAAAGCACCTTTGCCACACTTAACATTGCATGTATCACAGTAGTCACAGCTGTTGATACTCATTGAGCAAGGATATGAAAGTCTGAGCTGACCAGGAATATAGGATTAATGGCAAAAAATGAGAATGTGGGCAGGGACTGTAGAGATGAAAGTTCTGAAGGAGGGGAGTCCTGAACTGTGGTTCATGTCCCCATACTGTACTGAACAACGGCTACAAATGCAAAAACAGTTCAGGGAACAAAGCTGTTACTCAGACAACTGTCTCCCAAATGAATACAGTCCTCCCCAAGTGCACTTATTCTCTCTGTTGCTTTTTTCTAATTGTGCAGCTACAACAGGAGGGATGGAGAAAGTGTTTTCATAGAGTTCATTAGAAAGCAAATGCATTTAATGGACAGATTCTGACTGAAGCTGCTTGATCAATATTGGGCTGTATGTTTACCATTTTCTGTCTCAGCTCAGGAAACTTTGTGCTACTCACTAGTCTGTTGCCTCTGACTGCTGCCCCATCACAAAGGTTTATGAATGTTCAGACATAGCAGAATTGTGTTTTATCTCTGATATGGTCAGAAATTAGATCTCTACCCAACAGGCACCCTCGCAACACTATCACCAAATTCCCTGCCAAGGAAACTGTTTTCTGCATATTTGGTCTGCAGTATGTACGAACATAACATCTTAGGAAGACAGGTAGATCCCTACCCTGAGCACCTCCCAGTATGCAGAATGAGCAGCTGAACGGACAAAATGTAAGAGATGGAAACACAGAAAGGACAGGAAAAGGGGCGTGTCAGGGACAGGGCAGTGGATATCGGAGACTGTGGTAGGTGTGTGCTTGTGTTGAACTGATCTGGATACTTCATTGATTCTGGATAGCATTAGAGAAATTTTTGGGGGAGGATGATGATATCACAAAACTTTGATAGCTAAATAAGCAAAGTAAGTTAAAACTAAAACTAAATGGAGGTTTGACAAAGGGCAAGGAAATGGAGCTTACTTGGGTTACAGTTCATCCGTTCAGTCTCATGCTGGATAGTGATGGCTTTGTAGCCACTTCAGTAAATGAAATGGGCAGGTCTTTCTCACAGCTGGCTTCTGACTCTCCCTCCTTCCCAGCACATTGGCATCTTTCCTTTTCCCTGTGCAAGCTGCTGAATTTTAATTTCCTGGTTAAAACAAGTGCTCAAGGAGTGCTGGGACCTTGCCTCTTCCTAAACAATGCTGTCGTTCAGACACCTTTCACAATCAATTGAATCAGAACATTTCAAGAAAGCAGACAAGAACAGAAAAATTAAGTGAATTTTTGCTTTAGGCTCAAAGGAACAAATCTGAAAGTCTTTTGGACACATCTCCTTGTTCTCTGCACATGGGATAGGGTTTGACTTTATCTGCAGGGAATTAACCTTATGTACTTCCTCTTCAGACAGAGACAGTAAAAAGTTCACTGTCACTTTAAAGGGGGCTGAATTCGTCTTCTCCTTTGACAGCAGAATAATGTAGCAGACTCATTTTCATATCTCATTCAGAAAGCAGATGAGATGTGAATCAACTTGTTTGACAGATGAACACCCTAGAGATATTCCAGTTTCTCGCTGTGTGGCTTCTTTACTGTTACTGCTGAGCTACCAGAGTGCAGAAGACTGGCACGTAAATGCTAGACTTTCTGCTTTCTTTAATTCTTAAAATATACAACTCTAATTTCCTAATTTTAAACATGAAAAATGTAATTACAAATTAAATTCTTCACTGGGAAAACAGATCCTCTTTCTGGTGTTGCTTTGTAGTCAGAAAAAAAACCAAGAAATCACAGAATGGGAGATGGGCACTATGTGTCTTGGTAGGGGTTGGTTTGGGAGTTTTCTCCCTTCTTTCCTTGAACTAGGAATGAGATGACCTTGAAAGAGATAGCCTATGTGTCTACTGCCTCTGTGTTTCCAAAGGGAAGGTTTCAGTGCACTGGCCAACTCTGTACCAATGCTCCTCTTAAACAACAGAGGGATGACTTATGTCAGGGCACCAGATGTGTGAAATAGTGAGAGGCAGGAGAGATGTGGCTCCTCTTGTGATATGTGTTCCTGTCTTCCTGCTGTAGCTCCTGAAATGCTTTATATTTCTGTTTAACACTGGATGGAGCTTTGGCAGTAAAATTGTTAGAGGGAAACCACCTGATTTCCCAGGCAATGAAAACAATTTTGCTGCAGCAATCACAATATTCCTACTGTCTTCAGAAACCTACTGAGCTCCATCTTAGTGTGATATTTTTACTCTTATTTTTTTTTACTGGAAGACTGTCCCAGACCATCACAATATGTCTAAATTTCTCTTGAAATAAACCTGTGGCTGGCTTATAAAAATTGGTTCTTGAACCAGCATGGACTTTTAGTGTCTTTCAGTGTGTTTTCTGACAGCTTTTTTTTTTTCTCAGAATTCTAATAGGCTTACAAAATCAAACTGCTTGGTTTTTGCTCATTTGGTCTTAATAACTGTTTGTTCTTCACTTTCATTAGAAAATATAGGAGGCAAAAAACCACTGTGCTGGTTTTCTATACAAATTAAGATAGGGAAAAAGGTGGATCATGTCTTTACTCATCTACATCCTGAACATTTAATCATCCCATTTCCTCTTTCCATACAACTAAAGATCCTCCCAAAACATTCGGTAATTTTCATGGCTGCTATTAACCTCCAAACAAAGTAAAGGTGGACAAAATTTCTTTTCCCTTCAAATTCCTCTTTTTACTCCTGTCACTGAGGAATCCTACAGATTTTACCTAGAAATTTGTCTTTATCCAAACTTTCTGTCTCTCCCACTGCTGTTTAGGTTTTCTGATGTTTGTCTACCGCAGACCTGGTGTCAGTCTGTTCGGTGCTGCTCTCTGTACCGCTTGTTAAAACTGCGGTTGCTTAATAAAGGCGGTGCCCTTATTTTTTACTTTTTGAATATGACTTACCCTCTGATTACTTACCAAGTTTTAAGTTGCACATTTTGGAGAGGTATACACATGGGAGCTGTTGGTTGAATCTGATGTCTGTTTGTAAACCTCCCAAATTTGTTTGTCCTATTCATGTAGGAGTTAGTACCAGTCTTTCCCTGGTGCCATAGTTCTGGTTGCTGCAAGGCCAAGAAGGGAGCAGGGTGAAAATGGGTAGCAAACTGTGGCCTCAGTTCTTGATGTGATTTAGCCTTGATGTATCCAAAGCAACTGTTAGGTTACTCCAAACTGTGCCTTTGAGACAGTCTTCAGTGAATTGCCCACCAATGGAGAACTGAGATCTGCCTGCCTCTTTCATCTTGCAATCATCTGTTGGACTTCTGTTCACCCTGTTCTGGGAGATAAAGCAGTGGAGGTTGACGCCACCCCATTTACAGCTACCACAGTACAGTTCTTCCTGAAGATATAGTATTCCTGAGAACTAAACCTTAAACACTAATGACTTTAACTTTGATGTTTGCATAAATATAATTTCATAGGTGTGTAGTGTTTGTAAAAGGATGCATCTCTCCCACATTCCTCAAATGTTCTTTTATGTCTCTTATTCTAGCCTGTCCTCAATAACTTGAGAGATAACACACACTGCAAAACCTACTGTAGCTTTTCTTCTCCAATTGACCCTGCACATGTTTAGTTTCCCAAGTTGGCCTCCTGCATATCCACAGGACCAGACCCTACTGGAAGAAGGGTCTTAATGTCCCTACTAGAGTAGCACATAGTTGCATGGTTAGGATATGACATCTTCCTGTTCCTCTGGAGAAAGATGTAAAATGTAGTCTAACAAAGACAGTCAAAGAGAAGTAATGGTCCCTTCTTTAGAGAAAATGCTTTAAAATAATGCAGTGCTTCAAAAGTTTGAGACCGGTACCCTGTTTCTGAAAGGGATGATTTAGGAACCTGTTTTACTAAATAAGTCTTCAAGGTTGAGTTTCTCACTGGATTTAGAAATGTCCTTGTGCTTAGCCATTAAGCAGCTACCTCCTGTGTTTCACCAGTGCCTCAGTCACAATAGGGTTTCTGTTGGTATGCTGACTCCTGTAAATCCCTTTCTGTGGAGTCTAATTTAGGATTTTGAAGTATAATTTGGCAGGTGAACAGAAAGAAGAAAGGACATGTAGGAGTTAGTCACTATAATGCCAAATGCTATGACATGTAATTGTCTCTGTGGATGTATCCACTGCTGTATAGTTGGAAGAAGTTCTCACACACTGAACACAGGATTGTAGCTGTATTAGCCAGTCCTAGTTTTAAGGCTTACTAGGCACAGAAAACTAGATGTCTTATTGTATTTATAACTTATTGCTGCTTTATTACTACTTTCTGAAGTATGTGTAGTAAATTTGGGCTGTTACTGTGGATGTTGGGTGAAACCCAAAATGGTAACAGAGCCAAGATAAGAATGGAAAGAGAGAAGAAAGGCTAAGAGATATTCACATGTCCTCCAACTAATTATTGTGCGTATGAAGTCTCATCAGCTGACCTTGTGACTCTTCTAAAATTGCATCGCTTATTAATCTCATTGCCTTTGTGAATCTTTCATTGTCACTTACCAGCTTTCTGATCATGCATTTTATGCTGCTCAATCCATCATGAGGGAGGTGAGTGCCACATGGGAGAGAAGCAGCCCCTGCTCTTCCCCTATGTGCTCTCTCTAGTGACTACACCCACTGCCCTCGCTTTCCTGAATGCCACTTACAGGCAGTAAGGCACAGTGCAGCTAGGGACCTCTCCTGCTGCAGAAAATATTACCATAGCCATTCCCAATGGGAACAAATAGCACATATAAAGGTCTGAGGAGCAGAAATGTTGAGAGGACTGTGCTTCTCATCTATGCAGAAATTTTAGCATCAATACTTGTTTTCCCCTTTCTTGGACAAAAAGTAAAATTTTTCAAGGCCTGGGGTTTTGATGATTTTGTGAAGAGTAATATGGAAAAGTGTAAACAGCCTTAATGAGTTCTGCTATAAACACTATTGAGACAGTTTTTGTCCTGTTCCTACATGGCACACATAATCCAATGGCTAAAGACATACCTTGTCTGTAAGCTGTCAAATGGCTTACGGTTTGAAGCAAAGATATTCATAACTTTCTCCATCCCATCTGAAGGACCAAAATCCTGTTTCTCTTTTTTTTTTTAATATTCAACAGATCATCAGATATATTTATGATATCTCTAGATTTCTCTAATACAGAGATACAAGAATATTTGAGAGATCATCAGCACAAGCCTGGAGACTGCCTAAGCATACTGTAGCAAGACCGTAGCAAAAACACTATAACCACTCTAGCTCAGCCTTTCTCTGCAAGTATTAATTATTCCTTAAATGGACTAGTTGTGGGGTGCAGGGAATGCTTCAAAAATCCCATCTCTTTAGGAAGTGACTTTAATATTTTTCAGCACACTAGTATGAAATACTGTTTGGAAAACACTGAGTTTCATGGAATGCTGATGTCACACTATCTAACCACCAGGTGTCTTCCCAGTGAACACAAAGAAGTTTCTTAGTTCTCTTCCTGCAGCTTTCTAAATGTCATGAGATATTTGAGCATCTTTTTCTTCTCCAACTTGTTCCCTGTAATTCCCAGGGCATCTACCTGCGCACTGTGTCATTCCAGATCTCCAAAACATATCCTCTCAGTCTTTGGAGGACACTTCTCCCTCCTGCCTGCCCTCTTGCAACCATCCCTTCCCATTGTTGAGTGATTTCCTGTATCCCTGAGCACATTCCTTGTTCTTTGCTGCCTCCAGCATGATCCTGGAAGAAACCAGGAAAGGAAGGAACTGAGTTAAGAGTTTATTAAACATGCTGGCATTCAAACATATCCTCAGGTTCAGGTTGTCTTGCAGTTTGTCTTTCCCTATTCAGTCATAAGACAGTCACTTCCAAATAACGATGTGATCAAACTATGAAAAAATAATTTTTCAAATCATTTGTATTAAATCCAGTACTGATTCAAACAAGTGATCTCTGTATTTTTAGTGCATGTTTCTCAGTGTAGCTTCATATCAGACAGACCAGAGAAATAGAAATTTTACCGATGTTCTAGATGCTATTTTTAGAAAGTTTCTTTGCAAAGATGGACTTGAAGTTGAGTAGGTGTGGGTGTAGCAAAGAATCAGATGTCTTATTTCTTCAATTGCCTTAATTCTAGCTTGAGCTGATACCTTGTACTTGCTCAACTGAATCCATGTGTATCCTTGTACATTTCGTTTATTGAAGCAAACCTGTGCAATGCAGAACACTTTTGCTCCTCAATGCAGAGGTGGCTGTCTGATAGTAATGTCTGTCTCATAGTAATGGCGAAATGTAAAAATTATTCTAGTGAAAGATGAGAAACTTTATAGGGATCATTCTGGATGACAGTACCGGTTTTTATTATTTCGTTTAGTCTTCCAAGTAATTCTGTTGTGAATTATATTCTGGAAAGGACTTGCAGAGAACTGAAACTATCCAATATCACAGGAATTGAAAACAATTTTTCATTTTACTTTTACTTAGAAATGTTTTGCCTAGGAAAAAAAAAGTTTAAAAACTTTATAGCTATTCTCTGTTCAATTAACGTTTAAACGCTATTATCAACTGTGCTTGTTATAAGTGAGAATGCAGACAATGCTAGCCTATTACTTGTGATAATTCCATATTTATTTAGTGTGTGCCTTAGCCAAGCAATGAGTTATGCCACAGAATGTAAAAGGCTGTACAGCTTTGTAAAAAAGATTAATATGTAAAAGTTATGGGCTGGAAGAGTTTGAGTTTTGAACAGTAGCTGAGAATTTAACGTAATGCCTTGAATGCAAAAAAAAATCCTCCTCTAGAAATCCCATCATAATTGGTTCATTTTGAAATCCAAACTGTTCTGCCAGTGGATTGATTTTCTTTCCATTTTCATCACTTGACATATTGTTTTCTTTCTTAGTGGACACTTATGTCCTATTTATCCATTAAAAATTTCTTGAGTCCCTTTTCCTAGACCTCTTGGGTGTTGAAGATTTTGCCACCTTGCATCATGTTGCTTGCTTTCTCTGGGTCACTTTATTTTCATCTGAGTTTCCCCCAAAATAGCCCTGTAGTATGTATCTCTCAAACCCTGGTTAATTACACTGTCCTGGCCTTGGCTGAGATAATTTTCTTTCTAGTAGCTGGTGTAGTGCTGTGATTTGGATTTAGTTGGTTTTAATCGCTGTGTCTACACTAAGTCAAGAACTTTTCAACTTCTCATGCACAAGAAGCTGGGAGAATGCTCTCAGGACACCTGACCTAGGCTGGCTAAGGGGATATCCCCTGCCACATGATGTCACGTTCAGAATATATCTGGGGAAGAATATATCAGGAGGTGGGATCACGGAATCAGAAACAGACTCAGCATCAAATTGTTCTTTTTTTCTTCTGCATGTGGTGAGCAATTGCATTACTCTATTACTTGTTATTATTGTCATTATTATTGTTGATGTTGCTATTACTGTTATTTTCCTTTTCCTTTATTATTCTATTAAACTGTCTTTATATCAAGCTCCCATGTGAAGATACATAATCAAAAGGACTTACAAAGATGGTAGAAATGCAATTTTTAAAAAGTAGTTAATCAGTTGTTAATGACCTAACTTTTCATTTTTGTAAGACAATGAAATGCCAGTGAATTGAAGGGAAGCTTCACCTGCCAGCTGGGCAACAGCAAGGCCCTCACAGAGACCTCATCTTTTCAGGCACCTGCTCATTTTTTTTCCTCTGCTTTGGATTTTATCAAAGAATTCTGCCTCACTTTTATTTTCATGTTTATGTTTTAAAGTTTTGTTATTTTGTTTTAATATTTTGCTTGATTTAATGTTCCTCTAAATTGACTGCTGAACAAGCAGCATAAAAGCCAACTTTGTTGTCTTCTATGAATTAAATAAGGGAAGGTCAGACATGAACATAAAGGGGGCAGAATGACATCAGATATTGACTGTAACAGTAAGAAATTAATGACTTTGTTGACAGAAAGACATAAATCGTCGCTAAAGCCACTGCATAAAAGCTAAGGAGAAAACAGCTTTTACACAGAAATCTTCTCAATTGTAGGCTAAACAGTCAAATTTGCTTAACAGAGTTAAGCAGGTTACTTACCAAAAATAAGAATGAGATGTATATATCGTGCTCTGCGGCAGAAAATGCCGTGTAAAGTTTCTTTGCAAATGACAGCAAGAAGGGGCTAGAAACAGGGTCCTCACCAGCCTCTGCAAATAGCTCCTAATACACGTGACTCGTGTAATTTGCTGTTTATGACAGTTTGCTGCTGAACTGAGCAGTGCTGTGCTGCTGAAGTGCTCTGTGGATGTGGTAGTACCAGACCCTCTCAGGTCTGTGGGACCTGATTCCTCATTAGACTGTCATTCCCTGAAGCATCATCAGAGCTTTAATATATCCTGGGCTTGTGAGGATAAGAGCATTGGTACATTCAAGAACATAAAATAGCCTCCAGTATTGTCCCAATTCACAAAGATTTATGTCAACATTGATTCATGTCTTGGGCCATAACCATCTTTTTCTTTGATGAAGGAAATGGATTTATTTACTTGCTTGTCCTTGACAGACTTTGAAGTGTAGGGTCCATTGCTGATAGTTTGGGTTTGTCTGTAGAACAAAGGTTGTAAAACCCCTCTTCTCTTGCAGGTGGGGCAGACACCTTGCTTCATCTCTCTCAAAGTACTGAAGCAATCTTGAGGTGAGAGTGTCTGATGAGGTGACAGAAGCAAAGGACAATATTTAGGCAAAAGTTATGACTTTTAAGAAGATGAGAAATACCTATTTTCAGAATATCAGTCCTCATGGCATCTGCTGTTTTTCTCAGAAATTTCACCTAGCACTCGTTCTAGTTAAACATTTAAAGAAAACACAGATCTGTGGGTTAAATATGCGTTACAAATTCATGATTGTTTAATTTCTACAGCACTTCCTTGCTAGGGTTGTTGAATCTTATTTCATACAATATTCAGTTTAATCTCTCAGCAATCCAATGGCTCACGTAGAAGTTTCAGCACACCTGATTTGCCATCACACAAACTGAAGCAGAGTTTTGGTGATTCAGGTCAAATATCTAATTCTGTCTAAGGTCCTGCATCTTGAACAGATGGTTTCCATCTGCTTATCTATTCATCTTTGCAATACAGAGATTTATTTTTCTTTTCCTGCTGAGAAGCTTTTTGTAATACACAGGCATATTCCACAAAGCAGAAAAAAAAATAGCTTGTTCCTTGAGTAATGTGCTCACCAAATCCTCCAACACGGTGGTGCCACATGTTGGGGAATGGTTGACTTGAGTTCCTGGAGAGGAGGAACTTCCAGTTAATGTTTTTGCTGTGACGAGGCATTTATAAAGTTTATGCTTAGTGAGGCAGCACTGCAGAACCTGCTCTCATCAAGGACAAAAGTCACGGCTCCTCCTCCCAGTTGCTGGGTTGTTTTTTGTTTTTTTTTTGTGGTATCCGTAGTTTCTTTGTACTCCTAAGACCTCTGTCTGCCTGTTGGATTTAATTGACCAATCTGCTAAGTTTCTGAGGGAGAATAGGGAGAGGGAAAAGGTAGGATGAAAAGATGAGAGTATTATCTGTAAAGCTCCCTTTCCCTAAGATATTTATTTCCCCTTATCCTTAAGATACTTTTCCTTATCCTTAAGATATTTTTTTCTTATTATGTTTCTTTCCTCTACTGACTTTCTGCTCAGACAATATAGGACTTTTATAATTTGAGGAAATATAAGCAGCGGCACATGAGGTCACTGTGCAGTATTGCAGTTTTCTCTGTAAGGCATTGGGTTATTGTTTGGTTTTTTATTTTATTTTAGTTTCCTCTGCTTTTTGAAACATCGAGCTGCATACTGCACACCCCAGCCTTTTCAAGCTAGAAGGGATTCAGTGAAGGGCAGAGCACCTCTGGCACTGCTTGTCGCTTCATAGTGGAAAGTCAATTTCTGGAGGCAGGGGTTTGGCTGCTCTTTGAAGCAAGTTTGAACCTGATCTTAATTCAGCTCAGGACTTTTTCAGTGGCAGTTGCAGTCCTAAACAGCTATTTAAAACTACCCAGATGCCTTGAGACACACTCACAACCTAATTTTACAAAGCTTTTGATCTCATCCTGGACAGCCCTGTCACTGCTAAAATGAATTAAAACTGAACTTGTCAGGCACTTGTCCTGGTACTTTAGGTGGGCTATTTTGCATGTACCAGTGCTTTTTGGAGAAGAATTCTGTCTCTCCTCTTCTCCCTCCCATGGAAAGCCACATCATGAATTGTCTGTCTCACAGAAGGGAAAATACACCGCCTGGGGAAAGAAGGGCCAGTTGTGGATATCACTTTTGTACTCACCACTAATCTTTGCCTGGGTGCAGCTTAGGTTCCCTCATGGAGGCACATGCTCTGGAGAGCATCCTGGTGCCTTGTATCCAGGGCATGGACACCCTTTGACAGAGGGCTCCCAGTGCTGTCCTGGCTGGCATTATGAGGTCCCACGCTGGTAATGCCAGCACGCATGGCATGACACAACACCTCTCCCTTCAGGAGCTCTGGAAGAGTTTGGATATATTGTTTCTAGTGAAATTTGAAGTGGTAGAATAAAGGGTTATTAGTGACTTTCCCACTTGGAGCAGGCAGTCCCAACCCTGCCAGAACCCAGGCTGGGCTCTGTGCTCCAGTGCAATTTCTGGGTTTGTGGCACCACGTAGCTCTGAACTGCCTGCAAGAGAGATGCCCCTTTTCCAGCCATGAAGTCAAAGCAAACCAAGTGAGAAAAGCCCCAGCCAACAGCCTAGAACTCACCTGGGCATAAGTTATAAAGTGTGACTTTGCCCTTACTGTGGGATGCAGGCAACAGTCAATCAATTAAGGCTTAAGCTGGGGTTCATTACAGCACATCTGCTCTTCAAAGGAGGGAAAAGGTTGGTTAAAGTCTTGCTGTAATGTTTTTTTTTTCTTGCTCTGACCTGAACTTAGGCTGGTGGTAGCAGCAAGATTTCTGTTAGCTCTCTTAGTCACTTCTACGTATTATAGAACAGGCACTTCATCCACTGCACAGTTCTGGGCAATGGAGAGAGAGAAGACATATTTTTCTATCAGTGTAATATGGGTATATTGGGAACGACAACAAAAAATTGAATATAATGTCTAACAAAATATATTCTCTAGATCCTACTAAACTCTAAAGGCTCAGAAATGTCATGAAAACAGGCTTTAACTATGGCATTCTTTGCTTCTTAAGCAATATGAGTATAATATTTTTTCTGAGAGAAAATACCTTTCAAGTAAGTTCTAGACCCTCCACATACAGAATATGTAAAAATAATTTTAATTCACTTTATGAAATTGGCCAGAGCTGTTCAACAGACAATTGCATGGTGACAAATTCCCCGTGAGATGTACCTCTCAAGCATGATGTGTATCCCTTTGCAAACAGCTAGTGCGGGGTCACTGATTTACTAAGCCATCAAGAATAGGTGTAAGTAAGACAGAGTCAGTGTGCTGATTCTCTCCACAGAGGTGAATTGGATCTTTGGGGAATGGAAGGCTATTCATTTCATGACTCTGACCTGAGATACAGCTGCAGCTCTCTACAAATATAGGTGGCCAGACCTGTGGGTGAAATCCAGATTTATTAGCCTCCTTATAATGATCTCCACCAGCAGAGGATAGACATTTGACCTGGCCTCCCCTATCCTTCCCCACCCAAGTATGTGTGCTGTTCATTTCACAGAATGGACAGGAGCCAGTAGAAGTCACACCATGCGGTGAACACCTGCAAAGCTGTTTCACTGAACTTTCACCACCACAGTGGCTTCACTGGGGTCTGTTGCTCACTTCCTGATAAAGGCAAGAAACCATATGGTGGAGACCATGAAACCTTTGCTACCACTTCTTTCAGATTTTTTTAGGACTAAGACAGTTTTGTAGGTGCTTCCCAGACTAGCCTCTATATGGGGCTTGAATACTCAGATTGCATCAGTTCTGCTGTGTCTGCTGCTTTACTGCAGATTAATGGTCCAAACTTTAACCATTCTGAACTTACTCTTACTTATTTGACCATAGCTAGAAGCTGGATGTGGAGAGAGCTTGCCCGCTCCTCATATTCAATGAAGGGTTTCCTTGTGGGATATTTATCAGGGTATCATTCAGGGGAGCTCCAAATTACAACAGCGATACAGCTCAAATTGTTTCCTTTTGGAGACTGCATAGAGGGCCCTGCACAGAAGCTACATGCATACTCTGCGTGTATTTACCCTGTCAGGTTTTACACATCAACGGCATCCAAGTGCAGCCACTCGACAAGTGAAGTGATAAACAATGGCAGCTTTCAAAGGGGGAATGTAAGCTGAACAATGTCACCTTTCCAGCCTTTGATAAAGACCTTGTGTCAGGTTCTTCAGGAAATTTTGCCTTGCAGCAGCCTCCTGAATCTGACAACTTCACTCTGCAATCTGGACCTTCAGCTGAATATATCTTCCCTTTGGGACCATCTTCTCTAATATAAACAGTAAATTTAGACTCAATCTTCTAAGCCTCCAAATTGACTGGGGTTTTATAAGATACCTTTACTGATGGTTTTGTGAAATAGTGACATTAGCGCAGAAGTTGTGTGACTTGCACAGAGCTGGTCAATAATAACACAAGGGAGGACTCACTAAAGGCTTTTAAAGGTCGTATATGGATTATAACCTTTTTTTCCTCTAAAAAATGAAGCCTTCTCAAATCTACCTCTGTTGCAGATATTCCTTGAAAACTCAGACTCTAGAGAGCATAAAAAAGCTGGTAAGATTTACATGCATTCACAGCCTTGCACGGATGATGTTTCTGATCAGGAACTGAGCCTGTAGCTGGAGTTAATAGAAGGAGGGATGAGCTTGAGTCTCAATCATTATGTGGTTGTTGGCCTTTTTGAATATTTTTCACCCCATTTACTTAACAATGCCTAACAAAATGCTATTTGTACAGGTTGTCTTTGACCTCAATTTCAGTTTAATTACTTCCCACCAAAGGAACTTCCTTCATTCATGCTCTGAACCCAGTTAATAACCACATGCACTTCTGGTTTTCTTCAATAATTTGCACAATTAGGTTTCTCTGCTGCCATCAGGGACAGTAGTTTGTGTGTCTTCAAAGGGAAGTACTCAACAGGAAACATGGCACGTGTATTTGAGATGAACTTCAATGCGCTTGGGAACTTGACTTTGTTTTCACTTATACTTTGAGGGTTGATTTAGCCTTTTAGATGTAGCACTGAACTAGAATGGGTAGTCACACAGTTCAATTAAATTGAATTTGGTCAATTTAATTTCCAGTTTTGCTTTTATATACCTCAGGACTTAATCCATCTTGAGAAAACAGTAGTGTGGTTGGAAACATATACCAAACCAATAACTTTCATTTGAAAATCTGTAGAAGCAATGTTTTTAAGGGAGGTTTATTTTTAATATGAAACTCCCCTGGGAGAAAAATAAGACAATTTTTAATTTTCAGTGAAATTTCAGGTTCAGACAGCCTAAGTATGCTTAAAATTAGCTCAGGCCTCTCAAGTATTTTTACCTCGATCAGTTTATCCTCTCTGGGTGGATCTAAAAAAACCTACTCTCAGAGCGACTCTGCAAATTAAGCCCATTCCAACTTGCCTCAGACTTTGGTTTTACTTGCATTGTTTTAAAAACCTGATCTGCCGAAAGCACAGATTTCACAGTGAAAAAGTTGAAGACTTGAATGTGAAAATGTTAAGACTTAGGTTTGAATATTAGTTTAAGATTCTTTATTTGGCTGGAAAATGGAAGGGAAAAGATACCAACTCATTTTAAATAAATAACTTGGAGAGATAGAAAGCACAGCTGGGTTTTGTTGTTTTTTTTTTTCTCTCAAGCTTGTTACATCTCTAGCTGGGTTAGCTTTGTACTTAACTGTGTCAGCCCTTGTACTGCACCCAAGGAAAGATAAACTCTGCATGAGGGTAGAGAAATGAGATTCAAATCAGTTGGTTCCCAGCTCTAGTTGGTTCCCAGCATTAGGAGTGCTGTCCTGAAGTGTAAAAAAGAACCTACTCAGCAGTGCATGCGCCTATTTGGATAAATTATTAAAATACACATTTCAGAGAGAAGGACATTTGTCAAAGGACAAAGTATATGGCCAGCTTTAAGTTTTTAGTAAGGTCTGTTCCATAAATCCACTGAGGAAGGTCCAGTACATTTCTATGTGACTTGAAGGGCTCTGGCCCATGAAATGTCAATGACTTGACAACTGACAGCATTTACGTGTCTGATGATGCAGGAGTGCTTAGCAGGTTCTTTTGCCTGGCTTTAGCAGGTTCAGCCCTGAGTGACACCCACCGGCAGCAGTGGCAGTCAGATACATAATTCATCATCTTTGCACGGGTGTCCCCTGTACCCAGATAGGAGGGTGCTCAGTGTTCTGTCAAATAATTTTGCTCTTGGCCTATCTCGGCAAGACTCCGAATGTTATGTCGATGCATAAGGGTGAATGCCTGCGCCAACAACTGAATTTGTAAAATTGAGACTGAGTTTCATGTTCTCTGACAGTATTTTCTGTCAAGGTATGGTGTAGCTCTTACTGTTTGTAATCTGGTCAATTCTTTTTTTCTTTTTAATTTTTTTTTATGGCTGAGTCATGGTCCTTGTGTTAATGAGCAGACCTCATTCCCAGCTAGAGAGGTTACCGAAGAGAGACACAGCTGCTCTTCAGTGACTGTACAGTTGCATAGCCAGTGATGGAAACTGGTCCTGGACCCACCACTGAGCCCCCACACAAATGCTGGAGCAGGGAGGTGAGGGCTGTGCCTTGGATCCCAGTGCTGAGCACTGCCTCTCCCCTCTTTAACATCTGCCTCTATTTTTACTCTTCTGCGCTTTCTCTAAGCAATAGTGTGTTTGATCAAAAGGAACACGCTGCCACAATTGAAACACACACATATGTATATAAATGTTCCCTTTTCTGTCTGCATATATAAGAGAAAAGCACTTACACACATCATGTGAAATCAGAAATAATTTGGTGTTTGATTGCACATCAGGCTTCCCAAAATGCATTCTCATCAAACATTCAGGAAACATTCTGGTTTTATTACCAAGGGAAGGCTTTCACTTTTATTATTTTTGTAGGGAAAATTGTTCTGGATTCTATAAAATACGATCTTCTAACTAAAGAGACTGTTTTGAAACCTTTGGCATGAAAGAAATTAACATTTCAGTTTTGCAGCTTTTACATTTGCAGAGATTACCTCTAGTAGCTGTTGTGAAGCAGGGAGTTCTTGAATGTTTATTTGTTTAGAAGCACCCACCTCAGTTTCAAGGCACTCATGTTAATACACTATTACAGGATGGTGGAAAAGTTTTAAAAAATATTTGCACACACCAGTGATTCCCCACAAAAGGGTTTGCCTTGCCTGGTTATGCTAAAGGCATCAGCCCATGTTTAAGTTTCTGTCCAGAACAGAAAGAAAGACAACAATCATAAATGCCTTCAGCCAGTTTTGGCTCACTCATCAATTCCATTTTTTAGTTCCCACATCTTTTTTTCTTACCTTTATCTTCTCCTCTGCTCAAACAATCTGTTCTTATACACATGTAAGTCTCAAAATCCCTTGTGGTGTTCATGCTCCACTATCCTGTTTCACCCATATCCCTTTAGCTCCTGGTCACTTTTGATATTTGGTGGTTTGGCTCTACCACTCCCTCTTTTATTATTTTTTTAAAATGTTCATTCTGCCATGACAGACAGAGCTCACATACTTTCCTAGGAACCCTGGGAGACCTCACAGTACCTCTATTTTCCCCTTTCCTTCCACTGCAAACCAGGAATTAAACTCCTACATTGGCGGTTCTGCGACAGGGAAGGAGTAAACACATTGGGGCATTTCTACCCTTGCATTACCGCAACATTATCTCCTCCTACACAGCTGCAGCATGGGAGCAGATGTGAGATCTAGAGGCAGAGATGCTTTGGGGGGTGCATTCACCCCTTGTCTTCCTCCCTCTGTAAAGCATGATAGTGTCAGCTTCATGGCATCTGTTTGCAGCAGGTGTAAGCACTTCTCTGTAGACAGCTCCTAGGCAGGAAAAGCTACTTCCATTTAAACTAAAGCAGTACAAAGCACAGTGGTAGACATTAGTCTAAAGATCTGATCTGTGTCAAGTTCTCCTAACTAGAGGTCTGATCCAGTACCTGTTAATTTCACAGGCAGACCTAGGATGGCTGAAGTAGGTCCCCCATGGGGTCATTAGCCATCCCACAGGTACGCAGACTCTCTGCTGCCAGGGAGACCCCTGAGACCAAAACCATCATCAAAGAGCCCAATTCTTTTTGTTGGCACACACATTAATTCATCTGTCTGTCATCCCATCCAGTTTATAAGGCCTGTACACACTGAAGGCTCTATTTTGAACAGTCACCCACCTGTGGAATATTGTAGCCTTTGAAGGACCTCAAGGTTTCTGAAACATCTCTCCAGTTATCACAGATTTTGCATGCATATCTGTGTATATACATGTTGTATGATTTCACCTTTTCTTACACTTACCAAAGCTTTGTCATTTGACTATACCTGCTTTCCCAGTAACCTCTACCTTTAATATCTCAGCTGCCTAATTCTTGTGAAAACAATCATTCTATCTTCAATATTTTCATCCAGCTGCAGAGTAATTGCCAATATGTTCTAAATATTCCATTTTATGCCAGATTGGAGAGACAATGATTTCCACATAAAGAAGAAACATGGAAATATTTCAGGCTGCTCCTCTGGTGGCCTCATGTTCAATCCCATGTACAAATAAGGGACAGCTGTTAAAAAGAAAGGAAGAATTGCTCCTTTTAGTTTGTACACTTATGTGCCTGCTTTCTTTGAGATTTCTGTAGCTCTTTCAGAATAACTTCCTTTTAACTTCTAGAGAGTATTTATTTGCTCTGTAGTGCACCAACTTCCAAGCCTTATTGTATGTCTGTCTCATGCCTGTAACCACAGAGGCATTTTCCATCTCTCCTATGATAGAACTGTGATAAAAACACAGCAGTTGATCAGCAATCAAGTAATTCTAAAAAATCCTATTTTTCCTTTAGTCTGATCTGAAACTGAGCTTGCGTTGAACAACATTAGATAAAGGTGATGTCTTCAGAGGAAGATCACATAGTAGCAGGATGAGTATCATCTGAGGAGGACCCAACAAGCTGAAAAGTATAGCAGCACAAGAAGCACATTGAATTTAACATAGCTATGAATATTTAACATTTTGTAAGGAAATACAGAAATGTAATCAGCCTTAGTCACTCAGATTCTCTAGGAAGCACAGACAGTCTTCCATGTGTTGTCTGTGTGAACATGAGAGGTTGAGGAGGCTGGGGAAGAGAAGCAGCAGCTCACGCAAAGACTGTCCAACCTCTATAGAGCAAACTTACTGTAAGAATTGAATTATCAGAGTTTTTTAGTTAGGTGGTACAATATAGAACTGGATCACACATGCCTTGCATTGTGGTCACGATCTTAATACATGAGAAAAGTTTTCCTCTGTGTATGCTTATTGCTTACATGCTCTCTCTTCTCTGGTGTCTCTGAGCTGAATAGCAGCAGAGCTAAGACATGCTGAGTTGCCCTGGACACCCCACGTCTCACTGAAGAACCACAGATCCCAATTCCCTTTGGAAGCTGAAAGCACAGAGGACAGTAAAAAACACTTCAAAATATTCGGTACTGGGTGATTCTTAAAATGCTGTTCTTATCTTCATATCAAGCTTGGGTGAACCCAAAACTTTAGAAATTACTCTGCGGTGCCTGTTGCTCCTCACAGCCAAGTAGTTCTTACTGTGCCTCTTTCTGATCACAGCTTAAATTTAGGTTCTTTGACATAGGTCTTGCATTCGCAGATAGTTCTTAAGACAGCTACTGTTTTCTCTGATTTATCATTGCATCAAATAGTAAATATGCAAGAAGATATGGAATAAAAAAGAAGATAGGAAGTAAGAAGGTATGGACTAATTTTCTCCTTCCTTCTTTTCCTCTGACAGAGCCAAATAGGAACAGAGGCAGAGAGAGGAATCCAAATCACATGCTATCCTGACACTGCTACTCTGTGCAGCACCTCAAAATTTCCTGCTTCTCCTTTTTTTTGGGTGAGCCCACCTGGCTTATGAATCAGCAAAATCCACACTCTTGCACACCCTGCAGAGGGGTCTCAGGAAAGACCCAGGAAGGAACTACTGAACTCTCCTTCCTGCATTCACTCAGATGATTGGCATGAGGCTCAGGAAGATGGAGCAGAAAGGAGCCCACCTTCACCCCAACTCGGGTGCAGTATAGCAGGCAGAGGCTAGACACTGCCTTCTAGGGAGCGGTCACTGTCACAGGCTTTCACTCCCCTTTCTGTTTCCCATTTCTTTCTGCATCAAACTTTCCCATACCCCCCAGGTTCCAAGTCAGATCCCAAATTCATGGTGCCTAGTTTGTCAGTTTTCTATGTGGATTATTGCTCTCTCCCCTTCTTTTCCATTCAAAACTGTTTGCTGAAGTAATGTAAAATTTATTTTAGGAAGACAGAAACCACTTTTTGCATCACGCTTAAGATACACTGAGAAAAATATCACCTTGCATTGTTTCTTTTGCTCTGCATAGTGCTAACCCTGTGATATGATCTTAACTTATTTCAGAGGTCTGGAATTCTTCCTATTAAGTGCCTGCCCCCATCATGGCAAGCCTAATAGCTTGCAGATAATTGTGACCACAGAAACTTTCTAAGTGCTTTATGACTGGGCAGAATGGTCCTTTCTTCCCACAATTCACAGTTTATTGATGCATTCATACTTTTGGCACCTTCACACCATAATGTGGCAACCGTTAGCAAATGCAGATTTTATTTATGGTGATGGCCGGAGTTTTTATGCAAGAGTCTGTCCAAAAGATTCTTGCTCACCCCCACCTATACTTCTGTTCATTTAGATGCAACTCATTCCTTCCCATGGCTGAGACATACAAACATGAAAGCATCAGGATGGTTCATAAACAGCTTACGCATCTGACCTTGTCCTAGAAATGGGCTCTTGTCTATTGTATGCTAGAGTACCTATCTTCTCACATGATTAGCCTAAGACTGGTTTTACAACATTATCCCTGGTTGACAAATCCTGTCCCCAATCTCTTGTCATTCTCCTCTTCTTAGAGGTTACAAAAAACTTCAAACAACTTTCTATCCCTCCAGTTTCTTAAGAGACAACTAGAAAGCAAGCCAAGACCTGCATCATGTAACAGTACATCCAGACAAACGGTTCAATTGGTGCAAACACGGGGTTGGCAGAGTCTCCCCTACAGCAAGCCCCAGGCAGGGCAGTGGAGAGCCTGACCTCCTTTAATTGTTCCTATTGTCTTGGAATAGCAGCAGAGGATCACAGCCTAACAGCACCTTTTACAAACAGGGACTGCTCCATCCCCCCTCACTCCCCCACCCCCAGACCCACCCACCCACCCCTACATGACAAATCCACACACCCTCTTTCAATAGTGAAAAAAACATTAGTATACCTTATTCTGTGTGGCAAGAGGCAAAATATAAAATAAAGACTCTTATCCACACTACTCATGTCATGTCTTTATTGCACTGATTGCACACAGGGTGTCTGCTTCCCCCCCTGGATTTTGGCTGTGGTTGGGAGCGCTCAGCACACAAAAATAATCAGAGCCAGAGGTTGCAAACTCACAGGGATGTGGTCCTGCGTCCTGATGGGCAGGCGACGGAGTATTGCTGCCTCCAGATGTACTCTGGAAGCTAATTCTGTACTTTCCATTGATGTAGACAGGAACCAGTTTTTTAGTAGGCACATATTAGTTTGACATGGTTAGAATTTTTAGTTTCGGCAGGTTTAGCCAAAAGACTGGACAATAGTAGGGAGGAACAAATTAGCCAACAGATGTCTCTTAACAAGAGGGCCTCACCCAGCAACAGGGATGAGATAACAGAGGCTGCTAGAAAAGATAAGCAGGGATATGGGGCAGTTTGAGAGGACAGCAGCTGCTTACTCATCATGGTTCGGCACTCCACAGCAAAGGGTCAAGAGTGCATCTTGAGGAAGACTATCAGCCTTCCTCTCAAAGACCCCAGCCCACGACCACCGGATGGCAATGCACAGGAGCCAGGGGAGGAGACTTATGATAATGAACTCTCTGAACTGTTTTAAATACCTCTTGGAACTAATTTAAATAATTCCTGGAACTCTTTAGAATAAGCCAACCTTTTCTCGGGTAATCTTATGTATATGCATAACTTTGTGTAATAAATAGCTGGCTGTTTTGGTGAAACGGTGTGCAAGCTAGGAGGCGCTAGCCCCCTTGCACCTGGCGCCGAAACATACCTGCTTTATAACCTGCCACGGGTTGTGAAGTTTGATTCTGCAAGTCACCATCAGATTGCAAGAATTGGGAAAGCATTGCCAAGGCAGTCTCTTTATTCTGATGAATGCTGTGCTGAAACAGATGGCCATTAAACAAGAAGTTTGTTTGGTTTTTTTTTTTTTGTTTGTTGAGTAAATAGATTGCACTGGTCTCAAATAGCATTCTTTAGCCCCCAGTGGAACAAATCCACTTATCTGGGAGAAACTTCTGCTATTCCTCATTTTGAGTTTTCTGATCAGGAGATAACCAGCTATAATTTATAATTATCACTTGCAGTGTTTGATAATATACCAGAATCTTCTGACTAACAAAATGAGGTGTGGAGGTTTTTTTTACATGGACAGCAATTAAAGATTGGATGTGTTTATAAAAAGAGTGAGGAATGAACACTCCGTCACTTGAAATCTGTAAATCAAAAGACTGCCTTTATAAAAGACATTTTCTGTTGCAGCCAATAGCATGATGATAGATGCAGGAACCACAGAGAAGAATTCTGTAGCTGAGGTTATGCAGAAGGTCACACGAGATGGCCATAATGAACTCTTATGGTCTTAATTTATCAATCAAAGGGCATTAAATTTCAATCACTGAGCTGGACGTGTGATTATGAAGAACAGAAGTACAGGGATTTCCCTGTTTGTAAAGGGAGAACCTGGAAAGAGCAATAAGCCTGGGATAAAAATATTATGCTGACCTTCTTTCAGAGCAACTACAAAGTTGCAGTGGATTCTCTTAAGGTTAGCTTAAGTATCCTAGTTATTCCAGTTGAGCTGAATGCTGAGATTGAGTAGATTAGGAATCTGTAATTGATTCTGTGACCTGGTGTTTCTGCATTCAGCTACAAGATGGACAACAAAAAATTGTTGTGGAGTTGTTGAAGTATTTTAAAGAAGTTCATCTTCATATTTCCTGTGTGATATTGGTCTATACTTTTTATAACTGTGCATTGCAAAATGGAGCTTCCAGGCTGCCTTTATCTCACCAAAATCCTCAAGAATCCTTTTTTTTTTTCCACTGTGCCATGAAACAATGCCTGCTCTCTGTTGGATCTCTGGGTCTAAAAATTCAAGAACAGGATTTCCCCATTAAAAGATGCAGAAAATGGAAAGAAAGCGTATTCAGCTTGTCTGTTGGCTGGAGATGCTTTTAAAAGCAGAGGGATGTGTGGGTGGAGGATGAGAGAAGGATATTTTCTTACTGGTATATACATGTGTAAACAGCTATTCAATGCTTGTAAAGAGCTGAGCTGAACAGCACCCAAGAATTTTTTTTTTTTCCTTAATCTTCAATGCCTGAAAGCTGGTGGGTTCAGTTCCTGATAACTGTTTTCATCAGCAGGGCCCCAGAACAAATGTTTTTTAAACTGTCCTTCAATCAGTGTAATTGATTTGCAGCCATTGATTAAACAGTCATGTGGACCAGTGTTGACTACTTCAGTTAGGAAGGACGTGGGCGGGAAATGGGACTTGCCAGTGTCTACGTGTACATGCTAAATTGTATTGTCAGTCAGATGGCCAAAGAAAGACTTGGAAAGAAGAATGATGTTTGTGGCAGGTAAAGCTGTCCTGGAGGTTACAAAAGCATCTCAAATTCATTTATCTTGCTCTGTTGTCCTACTGGAAACATTTCTTGGGTTTGGGTATTGTACCCAGCATTGTATGTCAAAGGAGAACATCTCCATTACAAAATTTCTGTGCTGAGCTAAGACTTTTGTGTGGTTCCCACTGTATAAGGGAATTTCTATGAACACGGTTGTAAGGGGTTTATGAGAGTATTATTTTTTCATACAGAAATTATGGACTCTGTTGAGGCACTGAAGATTTTACTCTTTAGATCTAGGGTGCCTGAAAAAGAGGTGTACATTACACCAACTACAAAAGACCTCAGAATCCGACCTTACATGTTTAATCTGGATGTGCAGAAGCAGACAGTTCCTCTGCTCATGCTTCAGTGCATTAACTAATCTTTAAAGAACAGGGATTAAGGAGAAGCTTTGCCCATGAACAGGTTAGCCCTGGCTGTCTAGCACTGGCTGCACAAATTCATTCAGATTCCTCGGAAGTGTCTAATACAGATCACTGTCCAGAGGCAGGATACTGGACTAGATGGACCATAGGTCTGAGCCAGGGCCACAATTTCCAGGTAAATTCACATATTTCTTGGGTTTTTTTATTCCTTCCATGTGCATTGTAAATTGTTCTGTCTTTCGGTGCATAGGGGCTGGTGTGTGGTAATTAGAATGAGTTGATGTTTTGCTTAGTTTTATTTAGCTGGTGCTTATCTTTTCCCTGGCTCTGTCCAGGACCCTCTTCAACCAAGGAAGGCAGAAGAAAATCTGGGTTGCTGTGTCTGGCAGGGTGGAGAGAGGAACCCACAAGTAAATGGGAAAGGCTGATCAGCTCCTGATCAGCTCCTTGGTTCTTTTATCTTAAATCAGGTGTTACTCTGTACAAAGGGAGAACTACTTATCACCCCACAAATTAGAAAGAATAACATTTAATACAGAAAACCTTTGTACATGATCTTCTTTTTGTCGTTTGAGTTACTTAAATATAGCAAGGGAAAATTCTTCCAGTATTGAACCGCATGAATGGAGCTGACAGCAGTATTGTATTTATCTATCTCTCCCTGTGTAGGTACTGATATATATGACTTCCACTACAACATTTCAGGCATTGGCACCACCTCAGAGCTCTTTGCATCTGCAGCTTGTGTATTTTGCAGTAAAATTTCTCTCCCTTCCCTTTTCCCTCAGCTTCCCCCACCCTCAGGGAACTGACACGCTTTCCACTGACAAATGTTGAGTGTAGCTCCTGAGGATTTAGCATGTCAGGCTGTGTCTACACAGCTTAGGTTTCTATTATTACGCAATGGCTTAGAAGGCAGTGCTCTGCCACATAATTACAGAGCCAATCTGTATTAGGACCAGGAGTTTGGATGCTTCTTTCCATGCCAACTATTTGCCCCCCACGCACTCAAACCTCCTCCCTGACACTCTTGTTTAATAGGCTTTTTTCACACCCTTTCTTCCTCTGTTTTGGTTTGTTTTTTTTTAATTATTATTTTATTTTCTTCCCTTTCCTACACTACGTATTTGTTTATTTCAGAAGTGAGGGTTCTGACTGAGTCGTGCCTGTACGGATTCCTATGCAGCACAAAGCACTTGCTGTATGTTGCATCGTCAGAAGAGGTAAGAAGAAATTCCTGAAGCTGCCTGCTAGTTCTCTCGGGTTTTTCTCTCTCTCCTTTTTTTTTTTTTTTCCTGGTTTGTGCACATTGCTTGTCTTACAAGCCGTGCAGGCTCTGCCATCTAGAGCATTTTGCGAGATCACTCCAGTTTGCTGTTTTTCCTTTTTCCATCTCTGTGTGAGTGTGTGTGTGTATATCTCCGTGTCTCTCTTCTCCCCACCCCCCCCC